>CAUDMG010000780.1:0-487500 GCA_958450375.1 Homarus gammarus | reverse complement strand
TTACCTGCTGTCTGTTTTGATCACGCCATTACAGCAACAGGTATGATGTCTTTACTGATGGTTGTGATTGGTCGACGAACATTATTTTGTCCATTCATTTATTCTCTTTCTCATTTATTTCCCTTTTATTCGTATTTTTATTTGTTTGTTTATTTGTTTCACTATAGTTTTATTCTAAGATGTATATTTTATTTATATTTATATTTTTTGATTATTGGGGAGGGAGGGAGAAGGAAGGATGAGAATTAGGAAAGAGAAGTGAAATTAGGAATAGAAGAAAGAAAGGAAAGATGGGAGGGAAGGGAAATGAGGGAAGGAACGGAAAGAATGAATAACGGGAAGGGAAGGGCTAACACTTACATCAAAACACAAATATATGGTGTAAAATATTTAGCTTATGAAATATACTACAATTAGTTAATATTTAAAAATGAATTAATAATACATTGACCAACAATTACTGGACGTGTGATAACAAATATTAAGCTCAAAGCAATTTATATTTTGGGGCATTAAATTACTACCAGTTTACATTTAAAAATAGAGTTGGGTTATATTTTACCTGTGTATTAATTTAGTTGTTAGTGTAAGGGCATTATTTTATACCTGTGTTGTGAGATATGGGAGGTGTTGTGTTGAGCTGTTTTATATACTGTATTGATTATTACACATATACATATACATATACATACACTTGCAAAAAAAAAAATAATGGTTGCCCCTCTTGTAACGAGGATGGCCGGCCCAAGGGCCACCTAGGCGTGAATTTGTTTAAGGTGTAGAAGCTGTCGCCAACACAACAACCACACCCTGAGTTAACGAGTTGCATGACCCAGTGTCAAGGAATAGTCCGAGAAGACCGGACAACTCGCCAACTGCACTGGCTAACCATTACCCCGGAACACGATCCGCAAATCGATTAACATCCAGGTTCCCAATTACTGCTGAGTAGACAGAGGCAAATGGCGTAAAGAAACTTGCCCATAGATTCACCCTACCCGGGGATCGAACCTGGGTCCGCTCGCTTACGAGGCGAGCATGCTGACATTACACCACAGGTCGCCATCACAAACACACAAACACACACTAAGGGAGGGAATTCACCTGTGTGGCCACAAGGTGTGTACAGGCCGCCCGCTGCCTCTCCTAGGGCGTGAGACCATTTAATTACCTTAGCATCGGAAACCATTGAGGGCGGCCCTGATGTACAGTATACCCGGGACCGAACCTCAACCATTTTCCTGACCCCCAGAATACCGGATCAGGAACCAGAGTCGAGTTAGGTTAGGTTAGGGGCAAGGCAGGTTAGGTTAGGTTAGGGGCAAGGTAGGTTTGGTTAGGTTAGAGATACGGTAGGTCAGATTAGGTTAGGGGTAAATTGGGTTAGGTTATGTTAGAGGTAGGTTAGGTTAGGATCTATATACGAGTCCCTAGTTAATCCTTCTCACTTAACCGATTCCATACCTGCCTACTACCTGTGGAGAGAGAGAGAGAGAGAGAGAGAGAGGACCATATTGGGCCATGTTAAGGGTCTGGTCTTCACAAATTCTAGTCCTTTTCTTTTTTTTCCCTGTTTCGTCTGTTCCTTTTTTCCCCTCTCGTGTGTGTGTGTGTGTGTGTGTGTGTGTGTGTGTGTGTGTGTCCCCCCCCCCCTTTTATCCTCCTTTACACCCCACCTCCTCCGTGCTTCCCTCTCCCCAATTGCTCTCCTCCTCCTCCCTCCTTCTCCCTTCTCTACTCTTTCTTACACGTCTCCTGCTTCTTCTCTTCCCTCCCTTACACCTTCTCACTTCCCTCTCCCCCATTACTCTCCCTCCCTCCCATTACTCTCCCTCCCCCCCATTACTCTCCCTCCCCCATTACTCTCCCTCCCCCATTACTCTCCCTCCCCTATTACTCTCCCTCCCCCATTACTCTCCCTCCCCCATTACTCCCCCTCGCCCATTACTCCCCCTCGCCCATTACCCCCCTTTTATATTCTCCTCTCCCTATCCCCTTCCCTCCTCTTACATACTTCCCCTTCCCTCCTCTTACATACTCCCCCTTCCTCCTCCCATCCCTTCCACCTCCTCCTCGCCCTGACCCAAGTGGTCATATATGGATCAGCTGTCACGTAAACATGACCCTAACGGCGCCTTACCATAGAGGCTGAGGTGGGCGTGGCTGACCCATGGGGTTTACGGCCTTCTTCCCTGGTGATGATGATGTCTGGGCGTGGACGGGAGTTTAGGGGGCGTGGGCGGGGATTTAGTGGGCGTGGGCGGGACTTTAGTGGGCGTGGGAAGGAGGTTAGTGGGCGTTGGGGCGTAGAAGAGAACTAGTGGTCGTGGGGGCGTGGAAGAGAACTAGTGGGCGTGGGGGCGTGGAAGAGAACTAGTTGGCGTGGGGGCGTGGAAGAGAACTAGTGGGCGTGGGAGCGAACTAGTGGGCGTGGGAGCGTGGAAGAGAACTAGTGGGCGTGGGAGCGTGGAAGAGAACTAGTGGGTGTGGGGGCGTGGAAGAGAACTAGTGGGCTTGGGGGCGTGGAAGAGAACTAGTGGGCGTGGGGGCGTGGAAGAGAACTAGTGGGCTTGGGGGCGTGGAAGAGAACTAGTGGGTGTGGGGGCGTGGAAGAGAACTAGTGGGCGTGAGGGCGTAGAAGAGAACTAGTGGGCGTGGGGGCGTGGAAGAGAACTAGTGGGCGTGGGGGCGTGGAAGAGAACTAGTGGGCGTGGGGGCGTGGAAGAGAACTAGTGGGCTTGGGGGCGTGGAAGAGAACTAGTGGGTGTGGGGGCGTGGAAGAGAACTAGTGGGCGTGAGGGCGTAGAAGAGAACTAGTGGTCGTGGGGGCGTGGAAGAGAACTAGTGGGCGTGGGGGCGTGGAAGAGAACAAGTGGGTGTGGGGGCGTGGAAGAGAACTAGTGGGCGTGGGGGCGTGGAAGAGAACAAGTGGGTGTGGGGGCGTGGACGAGAACTAGTGGGCGTGGGGGCGTGGAAGATTGCTTAGGACACCTGACACTCGACAAGGAAATGACACATAACATACGAATGAATGAAGATCATAACTGGGCGTGTGTCTGTCTGTCTGTCTGTCTGCCTGTCTGTCTGTCTCTGCCTGTCTGTCTTATTCCGCTCCGTCACACCTGTAATTTGTCCTTCATAGGTATGTCAATAATGCACTACCCTTCCCCTCCCTTCATTCTCTCACCCCCCCCCCCCCTTTCACTTCTCCTGCTTCCCTCCATTCTCTTTCTTTTCTATTTGCCTGCTTTTCTTTCCTTTTCTTACTCTTTTTTCACTTCCTATTCTTTCTTCCTTCCTTCCCCTTCCCTATACTCTTAATTTCTCTTCCCTAATCTCCCTTCTTCCTTCCCTTCTTCATTTTCCTTCTTCCTCCATCTTCCCCTACACCCCTGTCTTCCTTACTTTGCATTCTCCCTCTTTCTCTCCCCCCTACCTCTTATTTTCCACTATTTTAGTTTATCTTTCTCTCTCCCTTCTTACTCTCCCTTATCCTCTTTCCTTCCTATACTATTCCTCTACCCTTCAATTTACCTCCCTTTCTCTCTTAATCTCTTATTCTTCTTTTCTATTCTCGTGTTCCTCCTCCTTCCCTTATCTCTCCTCTCCCTTCTTGCGCCCCCCATCTTTATTATCCCTCCCCTATACCCCTATGTTACCCCCCCTATGTGTTACTCAGTTCCACCTGTCCCATCTACGGCGCCGTAAAGCCTCCAGATGTCTCGGTAAAGTCGTCAGTAGTGTGTTGAATGTTGCGTCGATGTCCTAGGAAACTGTGCTGAATGTCTCATCGATGTTTTGGATGTCTCGGAGATGTCTTGAATGCCTCGTAGATGTCTCATAGATGTCTTGAATGTCTCGTCGATGTCTTGTGGGTGGAACTGTGTAGGAGGCCGATAGCGCGTCAATGTAAACAAAAAAATAACATGGCGGCATAGGGGGAGGGGCGGCGTGTATACCTCAGGGCCAATAGTTGTTTATTTTGGGGTAATGTGGCGTATACACACACACACATACACACACACGCACGGAGGATCTGTACGTCTCGGTGGAAAATTACCACATAAGAAAATATGTACGTGTGTGTGTGTGTGTGTGTGTGTGTATGTATGTGTTTAAGTTTGTGGTCTGTGTGTATGTATGTATGTATGTAATTTCTTCACAACAACACTTACACATTAATGACACACAGCACAGTACAGGAGGCGCCCACAGTACACATTACATCCTGAGTAGGTGTAATGCAATCGGTGTAATGTGTATGTAAATGAGGAGAGTTGACCAGAGTGATCCAGAAGCCACAACTGAAAGGTCAACAGGTGATGGGCCAGGAGAGAGAGAGAGAGAGAGAGAGAGAGAGAGAGAGAGAGAGAGACCCCATTATTAAACACACGTCATTCTCCACACACTCGCTGACCATCACCAATATTTCAAAATACAGAAGGAATACAACAAATACACTAGACTGTAACTTATGAAGAAAGTATACATAAGACATACAGAAATACATACATGGGGTAGAAGCGTTGTGTGGTCTTGTAAATGAGTTTTTGTGTTACTTGTGTCTCTCCCCCTTCCCTTCACCCCCCCTTCCCTTTCTTCACCACCCCCCCTTATACCTTACCCATCTTATCCCTTTCTGTTTGTTCTCTATCTATCTCTCTTTCTCCCTATGTTCTTTTCTTTTAACTTTTGTTCATTCTTCTATTCCCCTCTCCTCTCATTCTCCCCTTCCCCCTTCTATCCAACCTTATTCATTCCTCACCTCACCCCACCTCAAATTGGGTGGCCAGTGTGGGTGGTGCTGAGTGGCTGGGATGGGTGGTGCTGGATGGCTGGGATGGGTGGTGCTGGGTAGCAGGGATGGGTGGTGCTGGGTGGCTGGGATGGGTGGTGCTGGGTGGCAGGGATGGGTGGCTGGGATGGGTGGTGGCGGGTGGCAGGGATGGGTGGTGCTGGGTGGCAGGGATGGGTGGCTGGGATGGGTGGTGGCGGGTGGCAGGGATGGGTGGTGCTGGGTGGCAGGGATGGGTGGCTGGGATGGGTGGTGCTGGGATGGGTGGTGCTGGGTGGCTGGGATGGGTGGTGCTGGGTGGCTGGGATAGGGGACCGGGGTGGGTGGTGCTGGGTGGCAGGGATGGATTGTGCTGGGTGGCTGGGATGGGGGACCGGGGTGGGTGGTGCTGGGTGGCTGGGATGGATTGTGCTGGGTGGCTGGGATGGGGGACCGGGGTGGGTGGTGCTGGGTGGCTGGGATGGATTGTGCTGGGTGGCTGGGATGGGGGA
This sequence comes from Homarus gammarus, assembly GCA_958450375.1. Taxonomy (NCBI): domain Eukaryota; kingdom Metazoa; phylum Arthropoda; class Malacostraca; order Decapoda; family Nephropidae; genus Homarus; species Homarus gammarus. The sequence goes on along the minus strand of CAUDMG010000780.1, from coordinate 482,214 downwards.
CCGGGGTGGGTGGTGCTGGGTGGCAGGGATGGATTGTGCTGGGTGGCTGGGATGGGGGACCGGGGTGGGTGGTGCTGGGTGGCAGGGATGGATTGTGCTGGGTGGCTGGGATGGGGGACCGGGGTGGGTGGTGCTGGGTGGCTGGGATGGGAGGCCGGGGTGGGTGGTGCTGGGTGGCAGGGATGGATTGTGCTGGGTGGCTGGGATGGGGGACCGGGGTGGGTGGTGCTGGGTGGCAGGGATGGATTGTGCTGGGTGGCTGGGATGGGGGACCGGGGTGGGTGGTGCTGGGTGGCTGGGATGGGGGACCGGGGTGGGTGGTGCTGGGTGGCTGGGATGGGGGACCGGGGTGGGTGGTGCTGGGTGGCTGGGATGGGGGACCGGTGTGGGTGGTGCTGGGTGGCTGGGATGGGTGGTGCTGGGTGGCTGGGATGGGGGACCGGGGTGGGTGGTGCTGGGTGGCCAGAGGAGAATCGTTCGCCTTTAGTTCACAACAAAACAATTTCTTTATGTTTCTGTCCGATGAGAGCAAGTTGTCCTTTTCCCCTCCCATTTTCTCCCTTCCCCTCCCCTCCCATCTCATTTCCTCTCCTCCCCTCTTTTCTTTTCCCTTCTCCTCTTACTTCTCCTCTCATCTCCTCTCCTCTATTCCGTCTCCTCGCCCATCTCCTCTCCCATCCCCCTCCTATATCCTCCCCTTCCATCTCCTCCCCTCTCTTCCCACGCCCCAGTCTCTCCCTTCTACTTTTTTGTCTCTCTTCTCCACTTCCCTCGATTTGCAAACCCCTCGCCTTCCCTCCTACACCCCAGACTTGTCCCCTCCCTCCCTCCCTCCCTCCCTCCCTCTACTCTTCCTCCTTCGCCTCTTCCATATAGCCTCTACACATAACTTCCTTTCCGTCCGTCCGTCCGTGTGTGTGTGTGTGTGTGTGTGTGTGAGAGAGAGAGAGAGAGAGAGAGAGAGAGAGAGAGAGAGAGAGAGAGAGAGAGATATCAGGCGTCCAGTTCGCCCTCCACCTAATTAGCATACATTTGTGTCACGATCCCAAATAAACGTGGTGTTAAATTAATAGTTGAAGGGGCGTGAAAACGAACGAATAAGGATGAAAGTGATAATTGATGTTTAGTGATAACTAATTGAATAGGTGAATAAATATAGACAAAAATGGAGGAAAAAATATATTTATTCTCATCAATAGTCTTCAGTGTGTTATATTTTCAGTGACTTTAATTTTAAGTTAATTTTATTAGGTTTGTTGATCACTTTTATTTTTTTTTAAGGTTTATTAATTAATTTGTTACCTGCGGATTAATTAACTCTTTCTCTCTCTCTCCACAGGTGAGTATCGGCAGTGTGTTGTGACGGCGGCCATATTGGTGCCATGGTGACGCAGTACTGTGAGTGTGTTGTGACGGCGGTCATATTGGTGTCATGGTGACGCGGTACTGTGAGTGTGTTGTGACGGCGGTCATATTGGTGTCATGGTGACGTGGTACTGTGAGTGTGTTGTGACGGCGGTCATATTGGTGTCATGGTGACGTGGTACTGTGAGTGTGTTGTGACGGCGGCCATATTGGTGCCATGGTGACGCAGTACTGTGAGTGTGTTGTGACGGCGGCCATATTGGTGTCATGGTGACGCGGTACTGTGAGTGTGTTGTGACAACGGTCATATTAGTGCTATGGTGACGCAGTATTGTGAGTGTTGTGACGGCGGCCATATTGGTGTCATGGTGACGCGGTACTGTGAGTGTGTTGTGACGGCGGTCATATTAGTGCTATGGTGACGCAGTATTGTGAGTGTTGTGACGGCGGTCATAATGGTGCCTTTGTGACGCAGTACTGTTTGTGTGCTGTGACGGCGGCCATTTTGGTGCCTTTGTGACGCATTATTGTGAGTGAGTGAGTGAGTGAGTGTGAGTGTGTGTGTGTGTGTGTACGTCAGTATTGTCCACACGATAAGTCTTCTCTTGAAAGGCGAACTGTAATGACACCTGGTAATAATGTTGTAGCCAAGACCATGTATGAGGTGACCTTTTATTGACCTTCCCGGGGTGACCTTAATGTTGAACGTGTCAAGTTCAAGTATTGGTGTGTAGGCGAAGGGGTGGGGGGGGGGGGGGTTAGTACACACACACACGCGTATGGCCACAGAGTGTGTGAGAAGAGGTTGAAGGGGTAGAGAAGGAGGGTAGAGGAAGAGTGCGTGATGGAGTGTGCCCAGGAGGAGGAGAAGGGGTGCGTGTCAAGGAAGGAAGAGGAGGTGCGTGTCAAGGAAGGAGGAGGAGGAGGTGCGTGTCATGGAAGCAGCAGCAGGAGTAGGAGGAGGTGCGTATCAAGGAAGCAGCAGGAGGAGGAGGAGGTGCGTGTCAAGGAAGCAGGAGGAGGAGGAGGAGGAGGTGCGTGTCAATGAAGCAGCAGGAGAAGGAGGAGGAGGTGCGTGTCAAGGAAGCAGGAGGAGGAGGAGGAGGAGGTGCGTGTCAAGGAAGCAGGAGGAGGAGGAGGAGGAGGAGGTGCGTGTCTAGGGAGGAGGAGGAGGAGGAGGTGCGTGTCAAGGAAGCAGCAGGAGGAGGAGGAGGTGCGTGTCAAGGAAGCAGGAGGAGGAGGAGGAGGTGCGTGTCAAGGAAGCAGCAGCAGCAGCAGGAGGAGGTGCGTGTCAAGGAAGCAGCAGGAGGAGGAGGAGGTGCGTGTCAAGGAAGCAGCAGGAGGAGGAGGAGGTGCGTGTCAAGGAAGCAGCAGCAGGAGGAGGTGCGTGTCAAGGAAGCAGCAGCAGGAGGAGGTGCGTGTCAAGGAAGCAGCAGGAGGAGGAGGAGGAGGAGGTGCGTGTCAAGGAAGCAGGAGGAGGAGGAGGTGCGTGTCAAGGAAGCAGTGTACCATCAAAGGATTAAGGAAGCGTGGTTAGAGCGTTATTAGCTTAATGCAGTAACCTACTTGTGGTGGCGTGACAACGGCTGCCAACCTCACTACCGCACTACTACCACACTACCACCGCACTACTACCACACTACCACCGCACTACCACCACACTACCACGGCACTACTACCGCACTACTACCACACTACCACCGCACTACTACCACATTTCTACCACACTACTACCACACTACCGCACTACTACCGCACTACTACCACCGCACTACTACCACACTACGGCACTACTACCACACTTCTACCACACTACTACCACACTACTACCACACTACCACACTACCGCACTACTACCACACTACCACACTACTACCACACTACTACCACACTACCACCACACTACCACCACACTAGCGCACTACTACCACACTACTACCACACTACCGCACTACTACCACACTACTACCACACTAAAGCACTACTACCACACTACTACCACACTACTACCACACTACTACCGCACTACTACCACCACACTAAAGCACTACTACCACACTACTACCACACTACCGCACTACCACCACACTAAAGCACTACTACCACACCACCACCACATCATCTCACCACATACTACCACACTACCCACACGCTACCACATCACTACACACACACACACACACACACACACCGATCATGATGTCCAACCTTACCTTACCTTACCTTACCTTACCTTACCTTACCTTACCATTTAACGTGTGCTGAAGTTCATGAAATTTATGAACACTTTCTCACGTGATTTCCTGGACACTTGAGTTGATTTTCTGTTAATTACTCCTATACAGACTGAAGGAAGGGGTGAAGCAAGAGGTGTGGACGAGGGAGGAAGAAGGAAGGAAGGAAGGAAGGAGGAAGAAGGGAGAAGGAAGGAGGGATGTGAGAAGATGGAAAAGAGGGAGGGAGGGAGGGAGAAAGACGGAGTGAGGGAAGAGAGAGAAAGAAAGACGGAGTGAAGGAAGAGAGAGAAAGAAAGACGGAGTGAAGGAAGAGAGAGAAAGAAAGACGGAGTGAAGGAAGAGAGAGAAAGAAAGAAAGACGGAGTGAAGGAAGAGAGAGAAAGAAAGAAAGACGGAGTGAAGGAAGAGAGAGAAACAAAGACGGAGTAAGAAAGAAAGACGGAGTGAAGGAAGAGAGAGAAACAAAGACGGAGTGAAGGAAGAGAGAGAGAAAGAAAGACGGAGTGAAGGAAGAGAGAGAGAGAGAAAGAAAGACGGAGTGAAGGAAGAGAGAGAGAGAGAAAGAAAGACGGATTGAAGGAAGAGAGAGAAAGAAAGACGGAGTGAAGGAAGAGAGAGAAAGAAAGAAGGAATGAAGGAGAAAGAAAGACGGAAGGAGGGAGGGGTCAGCAAATGTATCGTGGGCAGGTCATGAATATTACATGGGGGGGAGGTGAGGGAGAGGGGGGGGGCACACCGGGGTTGACTTTTACACGGGGAGATGTGTGGTTCTTCTCATCACGGGATCCATTAGTCCTCCTCTCTGGTCAAAGACTGCGTGTACCTCCCTCTCCCTGACCCCCCCCTGACCCCTCCCTCCCTACTTCCCTCCCTCCCACTCCCTCCTTCCTTCCCCCGGTACCCCCCACTCCCTCCAACAAGGTACATACCATCCCTGTTCTGCCTCGCTTCTTCAAGGTGGTCAAATGGAAGGCTATCTTATCTACTCTTGGACCCTCCCTCCTTCCCTCTCTCCTTCCCCCCTACCTACCTCCCCCTCCCTTCCTCTCCTCGCTACTCCTCTCCTCTCTTCCTCTCCTCTCCTCCCTCCGTCCTTCACCACAACATTCCTCTCCCATTCTATCCTCCTCCCTGCCCCTCTTCTCTCCTCCTCCTCCTTCTCCCTCTACCATTCCACCCTCCTTCCCTCCCCTCACAGAATTTCCTCTCACATGTGTCCTCCCCGTCACATTATGCTTGTTTGTGTGTGTTTGTTTGTTTGTTTCTTTATGTGGGGGAGAGGGGGGGGGGCTTCTGCCGGGTTTCTCAAGGGAAATGAAGAAACCTCAGAGCTTCCTTTGGGGTGGGGAGGAAGATGGGGAGGTTATTATCTTTAGGTGGGGGGTGGGGAGGAAGATGGGGAGGTTATTATCTTTAGGTGGGGGGTGGGGAGGAAGATAGGGAGGTTATTATCTTTAGGGGGGGTGGGGAGGAAGATGGGGAGGTTATTATCTTTAGGTGGGGGGTGGGGAAGAAGATGGGGAGGTTATTATCTTTAGGTGGGGGTGGGGAGGAAGATGGGGAGGTTATTATCTTTAGGTGGGGGGTGGGGAGGAAGATGGGGAGGTTATTATCTTTAGGTGGAGGGTGGGGAGGTGAGGGTCCAGGTACAGATACAAATGTAGAAAAAAATTACAGCCACACATCCAGGTATTAAGTACAGGTACAGAGAGACAGAGTACAGACAGGTGGTACAGGTACAGAGAGACAGAGTACAGACAGGTGGTACAGGTACAGAGAGACAGAGTACAGACAGGTGGTACAGGTACAGAGAGACAGAGTACAGACAGGTGGTACAGGTACAGAGAGACAGAGTACACACAGGTGGTACAGGTACAGAGAGACAGAGTACAGACAGGTGGTACAGGTACAGAGAGACAGAGTACAGACAGGTGGTACAGGTACAGAGAGACAGAGTACACACAGGTAGTACAGGTACAGAGAGACAGAGTACAGACAGGTAGTACAGGTACAGAGAGACAGAGTACAGACAGGTGGTACAGGTACAGAGAGACAGAGTACACACAGGTAGTACAGGTACAGAGAGACAGAGTACAGACAGGTGGTACAGGTACAGAGAGACAGAGTACAGACAGGTAGTACAGGTACAGAGAGACAGAGTACACACAGGTGGTACAGGTACAGAGAGACAGAGTACACACAGGTGGTACAGGTACAGAGAGACAGAGTACACACAGGTGGTACAGGTACAGAGAGACAGAGTACAGACAGGTGGTACAGGTATACATTATGAAATACAGGTTACAGTACTCCCTGACCTGGTATAGCCTGTATCATCACACTTATGAAATAGGACTTAAGTGGTTAGGTTAGGTTAGGTTAGGTTAGGTTAGGTTAGGTTAGGTAATCATATTACTGCCAAATTACGTGTAGAGTAATTACTTAGGAGAATATTTCAGTTAGGGTTGTGTAGCGTAGTTAGTCGCTGATTGGCTGGTGGGGTTGTTTAGTTAAGGGTAGTGTGGGGTAGTTAGTCGCTGATTGGCTGGTGGGGTTGTATAGTTAAGGGTAGTGTGGGGTAGTTAGTCGCTGATTGGCTGGTGGGGTTGTTTAGTTTGAGGGTAGTTAAGGGTGTGTGTGTGGTTGTTCCGGTTGTTTTCAGTTAAATCTTTCCCCTCTCTCATTTCCCCTCGTTCTTCTAATCTTCCTTCCTTCTTCATCATCTCTTCTCTTCCTTTATTCTTCTTCTTTTCCCCTCTCCCTCCGCTCGTTATTCCTCCACCCTCTATCTCTTCTTCCTCTTCTTTATGTCTCTCTTTCGACTAACCTTTCCCTTCTATCTCTCCCTGTCTCCTTCTTCTCTCCCTTACCTCCATATCCTTGCCTCACCCTCTCCCCTCATCCTCTACCCCCTCTCCCTCACTCTACCCTCTAGGTGGGTGTAGGTGGTGGTGAGGGGAGCGTTTAAGAGGGTGTATCCAGGTGGGTGATGAGGGGAGGTCACGCGAGGGTCAGCCCAGGTAGTGCTCACACCTGAGGGGAGGGGAGAGGTTGGGGGGGGGGATTGGAGCGGGAGAAATAGAGAGGGGAAAATATGAGGGGAAGGAGGATGGAAGGGGTGGATAAGATAGAGGAGAAAAGGGGGGATAAGAGAGAGAGGAGAGGGGGAAAATATGAGGGGAAGAAGGTGGATAAGAGAAAGAGGGAAGAGGGACACATACGGAGGAAAAGACAGGAAAGAAAATGAGAAGAGGATGAAAATATGAAGAAAGATGGAAGAGAGAGAATAAAAGATAACAATTAGAATGAGGTAAATGAGAAAATGGGAAGGAAAGAAGAGAGGAAAGAAATGGAAACAATAATCTGAGTGAATGAGAATAGGAAATAAAACGAAAGAGAAGAAGAAGAGGTGAAATGGAAGAAAATGGAAGAACAGAAAATCGACAATAGGAAATGAAGAATTGAAGAGAGAAGAGAAATTGGTGGAAAAAAGTTAGACGGAATGAGAAAATAAGAAATAAGATAAAGATCGAATGAAAGGAAAAGTGATAATTCTAAGGACAAATAGAGAAACAATAATCGAAACAACATGAAAAATAACTCCCTCCCAAACTCCCTATTGAAATATTTAAGAGTTTTCGCCACAAGAGTTCGTTCAGTCACTCGAAGCTTCGTTCACGAGAGAACTTTTGGGGTTTACTAATGAATAAGCAATTTTTAAGCGAAGGTGTTGCCATCTCCTTCATTTATTCTTTTTCTCTCGTTATTTGTCCCTGTTTGAGCGTAGATTCTTATTAGTCTTGATGATGATATGAGTATTGCCGAGTCTGCCCAGTGCCTTGTCCACTGTCCAGTCGTCTCATCAAGTGTTTTTCTTTAAATTATATCATGGATAGTTAATTCGCACCTACAGTTAACAGTCTCATGACCCAGTTAACGACCATAAGAGAGTTAACTAGGCGAGACAGTTAACGAGGGCTCATTAGGCCAGGTCGTCACCCCAGCTCTATAGGCTTATCATTATATACTCTGATAATTGTGTCTTAATTATACTTCCGAGCCTTATTATGCTAATTATCAGTCTTGTTGAATGTGTACTTATTAATTGTAGTGTGTTTAAGTTTTATTATGGAGAGAGAGAGAGAGAGAGAGAGAATAATGGCCGGTGAGAGAGTGAGTGAACAAAATCTCTTCCACCACCTTATACCTGACACACCCAGACTCTCTCACTCTCTCCCTCTCCCTCTCTCTCCCTCTCCCGGCAATACTAACTTTTGATCCATGAGAACACGACAGCAGACTCATCCACTCTCCCTCCTCTCCCTCTCCCTCTCACAGGTGCCTCTGACACCCATTTAAATTTTTCATTTCGCATGTGTTTGGTGATGGGCAAGATGATGGTTTGTCTAGCGCGGTGGAGGGAAGGCTGAAGGAAGGGGAGGTAGAGAAGGAGGGGGAGGTAGAGAAGGAGGGGAGGTAGAGAAGGAGGGGGAGGTAGAGAAGGAGGGGGAGGTAGAGAAGGAGGGGGAGAGATAGAGAAGGAGGGGGAGGTAGAGAAGGAGGGGGAGAGATAGAGGAGTGGGAGGTAGAGAAGGAGGGGAGGTAGAGAAGGAGGGGGAGGTAGAGAAAGAGGGGAAAGTGTCAAGAGGGAAGTTCACATAGGCAGGGAAGATCAGGGAGGTTGAGGGAACGAGGAATGATAGGGAGAGTTACATGGTGAAAGATTAATGAAGGGGATGAGAGGGAGGGAAGAAGGGACGAGAGGGAGGGAGAGAGAGGGAAGGAGAGAGGGAGAGAGAGAGTAGCCAGAGATAATGAGAATGGAAGGTGAGATAAATTGAAACTTGAGAGAACTGAAGTGAGAGAGAAAAAGAGAGAGAGTGAGAGAGAGAGAAAGAGACAGAGCTAACCATGGTTTCACCTCTACCCCTCAACATTACCTATCCAGTAAAAATTATTGTGGGGATGGTGAGGAGTAGAGATCACCCCCACCCCCACCCCCACCCCCGCACCCCCACCCCCACCCCCCGCACCACCATCCGGGCTTCACGCTACACTGTACATCAATACTAAATGGTTCTTCTGGAGGCTGTAGGGAGAGGTGCTGCCCCCGACCCTGTTTGAATATTAACCCCGTCACCTTTACCCCATTCCCATCACCCGTCACCTTTACTTCATTCCCATCACCCGTCACCTTTACCCCATTCCCATCACCCGTCACCTTTACCCCATTCCCATCACCCGTCACTTTTACCCCATTCCCGTCACCTTTACTCCATACCCATCACCCGTCACTTTTAACCCATTCCCATCACCCGTCACTTTTACCCCATTCCCGTCACCTTTACCCCATTCCCATCACCCGTCAACCTTTACCCCATTCCCATCACCCGTCAACCTTTACCCCATTCCTATCACCTGTCACCTTTACCTCATTCCCATCACCCGTCACCTTTACCCCATTCCCATCACCCGTCACCTTTACCCCATTCCCATCACCCGTTACCTTTACTCCATTCCCATCACCCGTCACCTTTACTCCATTCCCATCATCCGTCACCTTTACCCCATTCCCATCACCCGTCACCTTTACCCCATTCTCATCACCCGTCACCTTTACCCCATTCCCATCACCCGTCACCTTTACCCCATTCCCATCACCCGTCAACCTTTACCCCATTCCCATCACCCGTCAACCTTTACCCCATTCCTATCACCTGTCACCTTTACCTCATTCCCATCACCCGTCACCTTTACCCCATTCCCATCACCCGTTACCTTTACTCCATTCCCATCACCCGTTACCTTTACTCCATTCCCATCACCCGTCACCTTTACTCCATTCCCATCACCCGTCACCTTTACTCCATACCCATCACTTTTAACCCATTCCCATCACCCGTCACTTTTACCCCATTCCCGTCACCTTTACCCCATTCCCATCACCCGTCAACCTTTACCCCATTCCCATCACCCGTCAACCTTTACCCCATTCCCATCACCCGTCACCTTTACCCCATTCCCATCACCCGTCACCTTTACCCCATTCTCATCACCCGTCACCTTTACCCCATTCTCATCACCCGTCACCTTTACCCCATTCCCATCACCCGTCACCTTTACCCCATTCCCATCACCCGTCACCTTTACTCCATTCCCATCACCCGTCACTTTTACCCCATTCCCATCACCCGTCACTTTTACCCCATTCCCATCACCCGTCACCTTTACTCCATTCCCATCACCCGTCAACCTTTACCCCATTCCCATCACCCGTTACCTTTACTCCATTCCCATCACCCGTCACCTTTACTCCATTCCCATCATCCGTCACCTTTACCCCATTCCCATCACCCGTCACCTTTACCCCATTCCCATCACCCGTCACCTTTACTCCATTCCCATCACCCGTCACTTTTACCCCATTCCCATCACCCGTCACTTTTACCCCATTCCCATCACCCGTCACCTTTACTCCATTCCCATCACCCGTCAACCTTTACCCCATTCCCATCACCCGTCACCTTTACCCCATTCCCATCACCCGTCAACCTTTACCCCATTCCCATCACCCGTCAACCTTTACCCCATTCCCATCACCCGTCACTTTTACCCCATTCCCATCACCCGTCACCTTTACTCCATTCCCATCACCCGTCACTTTTACCCCATTCCCATCACCCGTCACCTTTACCCCATTCCCATCCCCTACTCGTGAAGGGAACATTAACACTGGAAGGGAACAGTTATACAAAGTAAATAAGACCAACTGTTGGGGTGAAATTGATTCTATACTTTTTAAACTTTTTGATGTGTTGACGAAAATCTCCCAAATTATTTAAACTTTCGAAAGGCTTACGGAAAAGTCTTGTGCCAGGGAGCGTCTTAGTTATAAAAGCAAAGTATAGGGTTAAGGGGTGTTGAGTGAGATGCGAATTGGCTGGGAAAACTCATGTCATTTCCTCTACTAAACAACATGGTGAAGTACTGTACGTGTTGGTGTGCTCCAGGGCTGTCATGTCACCCTTTCTGTTTTTAACCTCAAGTACCTGTACCTGGTTATTAAGTACGGTGTGTGTGTGTGTGTGTGTGTGTGTGTGTGTGTGTGTACAACTAGCTGAGCATCGATTGTTCCTCCCTCACACCTGAGCAGCTCAATTACTCACTCAATCCATCTTGTTTCCCGACGGCCTCCCTCTCTCTCCCTTTCTTTTTTTTTCCTCCCTTCCCTTTCCCCCTGTCTTCCCTTTCCCCTTCCCCTTCCCTCCTTTCCTCACTCCCTCCTTCAATTTCCCCTCCCTTCTTCACCCCCTTTCCCCTCCCCTTTCCCCTCCGCCCCTCACCCCTTACCTCCTTGTCTTACTATCTCTCCCCACCCCTCTCCCCTTCCATTTCTCCCCCCGTCCCTCTTTCCTCCTGTCCCTCATCCCTTACCTCTCTCTCTCTCTCTCTCTCTGGTGAGGTACGGACTCCCTACCTCACCAGTACTGCAGTAAATCTTGACCATCTTCTTGTCATACACCCCACCTACAAGGCCGCCCAGTTTACTTGTGTGTGTGTGTGCGGGTGTGCGTGCGGACGTGTAGGTTATTATTATTATTATTATTATTATTATTATTATTATTATTATTAATTTTTTTATTTATTTTATAATTATTTTTTACCCATCTACGTATACCAAATCCAGTGTAAATGTATGTATGTATGTATGTATGTATGTATGTATGTATATTTCCAACATGATTTAGTGAGTAACGGTGTACATATATTGTCCATAAGGCGTGACATATTGCCTCTGCCGTTGTGTTGTGTGGATGACTGTACAGCTTATCCGGGTGTTTGGATGACTCGCCCGGGTGTATGGTTGACTTGTCGGGTGTATGGATGACTCGCCTGGGTGAATGGATGGTTCTCCCGGGTGTGTGGATGACTCGCCTGGGTGTATGGATGGCTCTCCCGGGTGTGTGGATGACTCGCCTGGGTGTATGGATGACTGGATGACTCACCTGGCTGTATGGATGACTCGCCTGGCTGTATGGATAACTCTGGATGACTTACCTTGTTGTATGGATGACTGGATGATTCACCAAGCTGTATGGATGACTGGATGATTCACCTAGCTGTATGGATGACTCGCTTGTCTGTATGGTTTACTCACCTGGTTGTATGGATGACTGGATGACTCACCTGGCTGTATGGATGACTCGCCTGGCTGTATGGATAACTCTGGATGACTTACCTTGTTGTATGGATGACTGGATGATTCACCTAGCTGTATGGATGACTGGATGATTCACCTAGCTGTATGGATGACTGGATGACTTACCTTGTTGTATGGATGACTGGATGACTTACCTAGCTGTATGGATGACTGGATGACTCACCCAGCAGCACAATAATCTAGCTAATATTAATCTGATTTACTTACACCTTGTGGGGTTTAGCGGGGCGAGCGTTTAGCGGGGCGAGCGTTTAGCGGGGCGAGCGTTTAGCGGGGCGAGCGTTTAGCGGGGCGAGCGTTTAGCGGGGCGAGCGTCACTAGGTAGCATATTAAGATTGTATCCACTTTTTTGCACTTAGTAACTATATCAGTTCTCATGTACAGAACCAAATACACAATGTGCTTGAATACCTCCCACGTAAATGTGAATTAACAAAGTGTGAGGCCAGACATACTGCCTCACACGCCTGTACTAACAAAGTGTGAGGCCAGACATACTGCCTCACACGCCTGTACTAACAAAGTGTGAGGCCAGACATACTGCCTCACACGCCTGTACTAACAAAGTGTGAGGCCAGACATACTGCCTCACACGCCTGTACTAACAAAGTGTGAGGCCAGACATACTGCCTCACACGCCTGTTCTCACGCATTTGTGAATAAGTTACCCTTTATGTATAGAACTAAACAAATAATGTAAATGAAATACTGTGTAACTTTCAGTGCCATAATATCCTGACCACGGGGGTTAATTATTATGACCCGTTGTAAACTCTACTCTGTAATCCTTTTGCGCTACCGCTCACAGGATGAGTGTGGGGTGCACAGTAAAGTAGCCGATGTGAGCTGCAAAATCAAAAATCAACGTAGCGGAAAGTGAAGCGAATAATGGTGTGTCTGTCTGTCTGTCTGTCTATCTATCCTTCCATCTATCTTTGTGTCTGTCTCATTTTGTCGATGTTTCAGTGTGCCTGTGTCTGTCTGTCTGTCTATCTAATATCTATCTATTCTTCCATCTATCTTTCTGTGTGTCTCATTTTGTCCGTGTTTCAGTTTGCCTGTCTGTCTGTTTGTCTGTCTGTCTGTCTGTTTGTGTGTCTGTATTTTTGTCCCCATGTCTGTACGTTATTCTGTCTATTTAACGTATTTAACCGTCATTTAACGTTCAATGGTGAGGAAGGTCAGGTCATGTACTTTAGGCTCAGGTCATGTACTGTAGGTCAGGTCATGTACCTTAGGCTCAAGTCATGTACTGTAGGTCAGGTCATGTACGCTTGGTCAGGTCATGTACTGTAGGTCAGGTCATGTACTGTAGGTCGGGTCATGTACTGTAGGCCAGGTCACGTACTGTTGGCCAGGTCATCATGTACCGTATGCCAGGTTATGTACTGTAGGCCAGGTCATCATGTACTGCAGGCCAGGTCATCATGTACTGTAGGCCAGGTCATGTACTGTAGGTCAGGTCATGTACTGTAGGCCAGGTTATGTACTGTAGGCCAGGTCATGTACTGTAGACCAGGTCATGTACTGTAGGTCAGGTCATGTACTGTAGGTCAGGTCATGCACTAGGCCAGGTCATGTAATGTAGGTCAGGTCATGTACGCTAGGTCAGGTCATGTACTGTAGGCCAGGTCATGTACTGTAGGTCAGGTCATGCACTAAGCCAGGTCATGTACTGTAGGTCAGGTCATGTACGCTAGGTCAGGTCATGTACTGTAGGCCAGGTCATGTACGCTAGGCCAGGTCATGTACTGTAGGTCAGGTCATGAGTGTTGTATCTGCATGGTAATTTTTCCCATGCAACAGTTAGCATTACTAAACACCTCGCCACTAAAGACGGGTAAGTCCGCATCGATTTCCGGGTCACTGGAGCGTCGTTTGTGGTGTTTGTGTCGTGTGTGGTGCTTGCGTGGTGTTTGTGTGGTGTTTGTTGTTTATGTCGTGTGTGTTTGTGTCGTGTGTGGTGTTTGTGTGGTGTTTGCGTCGTGTTTGTTGTTTGTGTGGTGTGTGTGTGTGTGGTGTTTGTGTCGTATATGGTGTTTGTGTCGTGTGTGGTGTTTGTGTCGTGTGTGGTGTTTGTGTCGTGTGTGGTGTTTGTGTCGTGTGTGGTGTTTGTGTCATGTGTGGTGTTTGTGTTGTGTGTGGTGTTTGTGTCGTGTGTGGTGTTTGTGTCGTGTGTGGGGTTTGTGTCGTGTGTGGTGTTTGTGTCGTGTTTGTGTCGTGTGTGTTGTTTGTGTCGTGTGTGGTGTTTGTGTCGTGTGTGGTGTTTGTGTCGTGTGTGTTGTTTGTGTCGTGTGTGGGGTTTGTAGGGTTTGTGTCGCGTTTGTTGTTTGTGTCGTGTTTGTGTCGTGTGTGTTGTTTGTGTCGTGTGTGGTGTTTGTGTCGTGTGTGGTGTTTGTGTCGTGTGTGTTGTTTGTGTCGTGTGTGTTGTTTGTGTCGTGTGTGGTGTTTGTGTCGTGTGTGTGTGTGTTTGTTAAGTGTTTATGTTCGGTATAAGGATCAGCAATTGTTCTATTATGTCTTTCATCTTTTGTTATATTTACAAAGTTAAAAGAGCAATTAATAATGTTTGTGTTTTTATTGAGTGTTGAAAGAAGTCGCCATCACCTTCACCACTGTTTAATGAGGCGATTTGCGTCTCTTTGGCAGGAAAATCTGTGGATTACCTGCTAATTACACCTAGTTATCCCATAATTGTGTTCGTGTGAGGATAATGGTGTTGGTAATGGGGGTGGTGGGGGGGGAGGGGAGATCGATGATGGGGAAGGTGGCCACGGTGGACTCAGTACCCATTGTCGCTTACACCCCTCTGGCACGCGAAGGAGGTGGTGGGTACATTGGGAGCGTAGGTTGGTAGTGGGGGTAGGTAGGGAGGGGGTGGTAGGTAGGGAGGGGGTGGTAGGTAGAGAGAAATGGTTGGCAGGGGAAGGGAAGGTAGGTAGGAGAAGGAGGTAGATGGGAGAGGGGCTAGGGAGGGGTGTTAGATAGGGAGGGATGGTAGGCGGGGGACGGGGAGGTAGGTGGGGGAAGGGTGTGGTAGGGTAGGAGAGGGATAGGAGGTAGATGGGGGGGTGGTAGGTGGGGGAAAGGGTATGGTAGGGTAGGAGAGGGATAGGAGGTAGGTGGGGGGGGGTGGTAGGTGGGGGAAGGGTGGTAGGTAAGAGGGTAGGAGAGAAATAGCAGGTAGATGAGGGGGTGTGGTAGGTGGGGGAAGGGTGTGGTAGGGTAGGAGAGGGATAGAAGGTAGATGGAGGAGGGGAGGGGGGGTGTGTTAGGTTGGGGGGGGGGGGAAGGGATAAGCCTGCACCAAATTTTGTAGACACACTGAGGTGGAACCAAAATATAGGGCGGCCATTAAAAGAAGACCAGACTCACTTCTCTGTCCATTCCTTAGACTTTTTTTGAGGGAGCTGTGTTAAGAACGATGACATATAACTCTCTTCCTGTCTTTCCTCCCGCCCATCTTGCTCTTTTTCCTTTCCCTAATTCTTCTTGTCTTTTCCTCTCCCTTATTCTCCTTCTCTTTTTCTCTCCCTCATTCTCTCTGTGTGTCTCTCTTATTCTCCTTCTCTTCTTCTTCTCCCTTATTCTTGCTCCACACCCTCAGTCTCCTTCTCTTCTTCTTCCTTATTCTCTTCTTCCTCTCCCTCATTCTCCTTATCTGTGTCTACCTTATCCCCTTTCTCTCCTTCACTCTTCATCCTTTCCCTCCTTGTGTTGTGGCTCTCACACCTCTCCTACCCCCCCCCCCTCTTCTTTCTCTCCCTCCTCACCCTGTTACTCTACCCGGCTCACCCTGCTCTCCTTCCTCGGATCACCCTGTACTCCCTTCTCTCCCCAGCTCTTCCTCCTCTCCCCTTAGTCTTCCTCCTCTCCCCTTAGTCTTCCTCCTCTCCCCTTACTCTTCCTCCTCTCCCTTTACTCTTCCTCATCTCCCCCAACTCTCTCAGCTCTCCCCTTACGCCACCTCTCCTTTTACTCTCCCCGGTCCTTCCTCCTCTCCCCAACTCTCCCCTGCTCTCCCTTTACTCTCCCCAGCTATGAGTCACAGCTCAGCGTGGCCATAGTGAACCAGTGTACCGTCCCGTCATCAGACTTACTGCCACAAATTATCGCTTAGGGCGGAGTGGGGGGTGGGGGAGGAGAGGGAGAGAAAGTGAGAGAAGAGTGCTGTGAGAGAGAGGGAGTGGGGGAGGAGAGGGAGAGAAAGTGAGAGAAGAGTGCTGTGAGAGAGAGGGAGTGGGGGAGGAGAGGGAGAGAAAGTGAGAGAAGAGTGCTGTGAGAGAGAGGGAGAGAAAGTGAGAGAAGAGTGCTGTGAAAGAGAGGGAGTGGGGGGTGTGGGGAGGAGAGGGAGAGAAAGTGAGAGAAGAGTGCTGTGAGAGAGAGGGAGTGTGGAGGAGAGAGTAGAGTGGTGTGGTGTGTGTTATGCCGTGTCAGAATAATGTAGTAGTGTACAGTTAACGCATGTACATTATACAACACATGGATACTTATTCACCATCTTGTACGGACAGATATTACAGGGTTCATGTTAGTCTAAATATTTCATTATTTTTTTTTCAAAGCACTTCAGCGGTGATTGTTTATTTGTGACCTTGTGTAATTATTATATTAAAAATATTTAAAAATATATAAACGTTTCGTTAATCGATATACGAGTGTATAAAACGGTAGTGTGCAGTATATGGATGAACTTAATGACAAGGTCGTGACGGTGTTCCTATAGCATAGTGCTATATGAAATGAGTGTGGAATAGCAAGTGGTCAGATAGCCTTTGGTCAGTACCCACGCCAGCAAGAGCACTGTGCAGCGCCTGGCGGACCCGTCCATCCCAGTGGCAGTGATGTAGTAGGTCGCCAGGCGAGTGTTGGCACTCTACTAGCACTAATGTTTCTTCCTACCCGTGTTGAGGCGTGACCTTTGGGGGAGAACTTTTTACCTGTCAGCCACGTGGTCGGGGTCAGTTGTAAACACAGATCAGCTGGTGACACAGCCACGTGGTCGGGGTCAGTTGTAAACACAGATCAGCTGGTGACACAGCCACGTGGTCGGGGTCAGTCGTAAACAGGTCAGCTGGTGACACAGCCACGTGGTCGGGGTCAGTTGTAAACACAGATCAGCTGGTGACACAGCCACGTGGTCGGGGTCAGTCGTAAACAGGTCAGCTGGTGACACACGCACAGTTCCCGGTTTTAATGAGGAAACTTTTTGAAATGGTTTTTCAAATGGTTGTCCTCCCACCCGCGTAAAACTGGGTTACTGTGTAGTTTTTAAACCTGAACACAAAGTAGAGTATAAAAAAAAATTTATCTCGAAAATTAGCAATATTTACACAAATTAATATAAGGAACAATATTTTTCCTGGCAATACACAAGTTATTGTGACGGGTGACGAAGTAATAGCGAAGATATTTAAGAGTTAAAATTTAATCTGAATATATTCACATATTGTGTACTATATTAAGAAAACTTTACTCGTTAAATCGCGGAACTCTGAAGAATATGTTAGCCAATCATCAACGTGCACAGGGTCACCTGTAAACATTAATCAGCTGATGGTACACAACCACGTGGGGCTGATTATTTGTAAACATTGATCAGCTGATGATACACAGCCACGTGGGGCTGATTATTTGTAAACATTGATCAGCTGATGATACACAGCCACGTGGGGCTGATTATTTGTAAACATTGATCAGCTGATGGTACAAAAGTTACACAGTCGTTATTGTTAATTGCATCATAACGAAATGTATTACTTTTCTCAACTCCGTAAGAACGTTAGAACCTAAAGGAATACAATTCATTCATGTATTTATTCTGTATCGACAACAATACGAGCTGCTGTAACCACTTATCTAATGTACGTAAATATCACTGTATCGCCGTATCACTTATAATGGTCACTGTGAGGTCATATCGACGTCGTTAAACCACTTATACGGACCCCTATATCGTTATACCACTTATATGGACCCCTATATGGTTATACCACTCGGGAATGATGTCAGGAACCCCGGGAATGATGTCAGGAACCCCAAAGTTGTATAATAAGTCTTGTCTTGTTGAGGCTTATGTGTGTTCTCGGTCATTATACTCCACACCAGTCTTGTTGTATTCCCTCTCCTCTTTATTCTTCTTCTTCTCATTTCCCGTCTCCCTTTTCCTCTACCTCTCAGTCTCACTTATTCCTCTTTCTCTGTCACCCTTACTCCTCCCTGTATCCCTTATTCTTATTCCCCCTGTTTCTCTTTATTCCTCCCTGTCACCCTTATTCCTGTCTCCCTTATTTTTATTCCTCCCTGTCTCCCTTATTCTTATTTCTCCCTTTCGCCCTTCATTCCTCTTCCTCTTCATCCTATTCTCCTTAATCTCTCTCTCTCTCTCCCTTGGCTTTCCTCTTCCATGAAAACAAATTGACGCCAAGACCCGACTTACCTCCCCACCACTCCTACCTGTAATTTACCTACGGCCGATATCTAGTGTGTGTGTGTGTGTGTGCGTCAACACCTCACATGCCACTATCTCACAAACCTTCCACCCCTCTCCCCTACACCCTTCCCCCCTACACCCCTCTCCCCTACTCCCCTCCTCTACCTCCACCAATCCTCAACCTCCACCTTCTCCCCACCTACACCCTCCACCTTCTCCCCACCTACACCCTCCACCTTCTCCCCACACCCTTACTCAGTCCTTCCTCCCCCATACCCTCACTCAATGCTTCCCTCCCTTACACCCACACTCTCCACCCCCCTCTCTTCCACCCTCATTCAATCTTCCCCTCCCCTCCCTTACACTATCACCCCCCCCCCCTCCCCCTTCCCCCCTCACACCCTCGATTTACACATCTCGATCATGGTAATGCGTCACAAGTGTGGGAGGCGTAGGACGCTAATTTACGGAGTCAATTGCGTGTGCGTAATGCGTATGGCTGGAGCTTCGTGAACTTAAGCAAGACGCGGATGTGACAGGGGCAGACACCTTGGATGTACGCCAGGAGAGGTGTTGTGCTCTCTCTCTCTCTCTCTCTCTCTCTCTCTCTCTCTCTCTCTCTCTCTCTCTCTCTCTCTCTCTCTTAAAAGCCATCGCATGAGAGAATGGGGGAGAGAAAGTTAGATAGAAAAGTACACAGAGAGAGAGAGAGAGAGAGAGCGAGAGAGAGCAGCTTTGGAGACATCTCGCTCACTATGAACAGACAGACAGACAGACAGGTGAAAGGGTCCCTGGTCAGACTGGACTCGAATGCCATATCCTCTTGAAGGCGACTCCCTCCCTCCTCCTCCCCCACCACTAGTGCCTCCCTCCCCCCACCCCACCCCACCCCACCCCACCCCACCCTTGTCATGTATAGTGGCTGTCTCGTGTGTGAGGAGGGGTTTGTTTACGTGTATGTTAAGATATATTTTACTGTGTATGTCTTAGTATACGTACAGTAGTTATGTGTATGAGTAAGTATATCTGCTAGTGTTTTCATCCATCTGAGTATGTGTGTATGTATGTATGTATGTATGTATGATGTATGTATGAATGTATGTATGTATTTGAAGATGTAAATAAGCATGCAAGTTATGTGTTTAAGGGTCGTGTTTATGTTTGTAAGTTGTTGTTGTTGCTGTTGTTGTTGTTGTTGACAGGCTAATCAGCTGACCGAGTTTGTTGTTGTTGGAGGTAATAATATTGTGGATGGGTACTGACCGTGTTGTTTGTTTACACACTAATACACACACACCATGTACGATCGCTCGCACCCTCCCCCCCCCCCCCCCCCAAGCATGTGTACAATATGCAGTCATGTGTGTGTGTGTGTGTGCGCGTACTATATATAGCCAGTTGTTCTTCCTACACCACCTACATTCTTTCCTTCTCCATTCTTCTCCTCTATCATTCCCTCTTCCGTTACCACCTTCTCTTATCCCTTCTTCACTTCCTCTTCTTCCTCCTTCACTTCCTCTCCTTCCTCCACCACAGTCCTTCGCTCTTCTAGCCTCATCTCTTCCCCCTCCCCCTATTCTTCCTTCACCACCTCTTCCTTATCTCTCTCTCTCCTCCTCTCCTGATTTACCTTACATCTGTTCATTCGCTCAGTGATATTAACTTAATAGGATGTTTTTGAACTTTTATCTTGCTTTTACGTGTTCAATGTTCATACTGATGCAGTGTTTATAAAGTGTGGGTGGCAAGGTAGGTGGGTGGGGGCGGTAAGGTGTAAGTGGGTAGGTGTGGGCGGTAAGGTGTAAGTGGGTGGGTGTGGGCGGTAAGGTGTAAGTGGGTGGGTGTGGGCGGCAAAGTGTGGGTGGGTGTGGGCGGTAAAGTGCAGGTAAATGGATGTGGGCAACATGGTGTAGATCGATGGGTGTGGGCGGCAAAGGGTAGATAGAGTGTGGGTGGGTGTGGGCTCTAAAGTGTAAGTGGGTGGGCGTGGGCAGTAAAGTGTAGGTGGGTGGGTGTGGGCGGTAAAGTGTAGGTGGGTGGGTGTGGGCGGTAAAGTGTAGGTGGGTGGGTGTGGGCTCTAAAGTGTAGGTGGGTGGGTGTGGGCTCTAAAGTGTAGGTGGGTGGGTGTGGGCTCTAAAGTGTAGGTGGGTGGGTGTGGGCTCTAAAGTGTAAGTGGGTGGGTGTGGGCGGTAAAGTGTAGGTGGGTGGGTGTGGGCGGTAAAGTGTAGGTGGGTGGGTGTGGGCTCTAAAGTGTAAGTGGGTGGGTGTGGGCGGTAAAGTGTAGGTGGGTGGGTGTGGGCGGTAAAGTGTAGGTGGGTGGGCGTGGGCGGTAAAGTATAAGTGGGTGGGTGGTAAGATATAAATTGTTAGGATGGGTGGCAAGGTGGAGTTGTACATTTGTGTGTATTGGCGGCGAGGTTTACGCGGCAGACGGGTGTCAAGCAAAGGTGTAGGTTGCTGGGTGTGGGCGGCAAAGTGTAGGTGGATGTGCATGGTCGGCAAGGTGTAGGAGGGTGGCCGGGTGGGTGGCTGGAAGACAAACGAAAAACTGATGTCGTTATTTACTAAATAAACTCGTCATTAAAATATTCAATTGTCAGGAGTGTTTTAAAATTAACCAATCAGG
This sequence comes from Homarus gammarus, assembly GCA_958450375.1. NCBI lineage: Eukaryota > Metazoa > Arthropoda > Malacostraca > Decapoda > Nephropidae > Homarus > Homarus gammarus. The sequence goes on along the minus strand of CAUDMG010000780.1, from coordinate 461,332 downwards.
TTAGCTGTGGCTGCCAACCGTAGTAGTGTGTGGGTCACTGCTCACAGCAACAAGTGTGCGTGCGCGCGTGCGGGTGTGTGTAAGAGAGAGAGAGCTAGACACAACAATATAGTAAAGAGAAGATGGTAAGGATATATTTATAGGAGGGGCGGCCGCCATGACGTGAGGCGGTCGCTTCTCCATCAGTCAGTAGGGCTGGTGTTGACGTCGGGTAGTTGTCGGGATGTTCTGTCGGGCAAGTAGCGGCCTTGTTGGGGGAGGTCTCTTACTTGCCGGGGTGTACAGTTCCCCTTTAGGTGGTAGTAGCAGGGGTCACAAGCTGTTTGATCAAGTTATAAGAGTGGGTGTTGAGCGTGGCGCACCCCGCCACCCCAGCCAGCCTCCATCACCACGTCCCGCTGGCCTATAGGCGCCCTCCTCCCTCCTCCAGCGTCGACGCCTTCCACCCATACTCCGCCCCGCCCGCCCACTACACCCACCCACTCAACCCCCTTCCACCCTCACACCTGTGCAAGATGCATAATCCTCCTAAATTCTGGTTGTGTAATTAAGTTAGCAATGGTGTCGTCGATGATTTAGCGAAAGTAGGTCAGAGTGGAGGTGTGGGTGGCGGAGGTGGAGGAAGAGAGCAGGCGAGAGAGCGAGCATCATCTTACCTCCTGCCGGTGCGGGGGGTGACTGAGGCGGGGAGGGGGTGGCAGCTGCTGGGGTGGGATGCCAGACCTGCCGCTCGACCAATAATCAAACGGGAGCCGAGCTGAGGGGCCGGAACTCATCGCTGATTGGTGGAGATCGATGAAGGGGAGGATCCGGTCATGCGGCATCGCAGAGGGAGAGAAACACCCGCGCTCTCCAGGGAGGGAAAAAATGAAGAGATCTGGATATATATATTTTTTTATTTTCCTTTCTATCCCTCTGTTTCCAGAAGCCTCAGCCGATGTGTTGTTGGGGAGGAGGGAGGGAGGAGGGGGTGAGGCTCTCTCAGTGGTCGAGGATAACAACACGAGAAACAAATAACCATCGTTTCATATCCCCCGCCACCTCCGCCGCCCGGAATATCGTATCAAGTTATGAAGTCTTTGAGCATCTGGTTCCATCAGGTTGGCGCGTGATTAATGAATGTCCTACAATAATTGGAAAACGTTTGACTCACGCCCGCCTGTCGCCTGCCCATCCCGGATCGCTTTTGAAATATTCCACAAAGAAGATTTCCCATGTTCTTGAAATTGAAATACGCATCACAGAGCCCACTTGTCTCGTGCCGGTGATGTCCATGCGTCCACCAGTGCCAGATTACGGCGGGGAGTGCCATATTTTGGTGCACTTATGACTGATCGGCTTCAAGAGTGCCGACGAGGGCTGAATAGTGTGACCTTAACGAGATGGGTGTGCAAGGATGCTACTGAGAAGATATATCCACTGGTTAGAAATATACAAAATATACCTACCGTAATATAACTAAACTACCACAGGCAAACGAAATATCTGGAATATATTTACACATCACGGGGCATCTTGAGCGTATATGCCAGTTCTTATTGGCTATACCAAGCATATAAACCTAGTGTAGATCACTGTATTCTGTCTTAACTTAAGGGCTCTGCTCTACGTGGTCAGTATGCTCTTGTTGGTTACACCTCACGTGGTGATCAATATACCTGCGTCGCTGTTTTATGTGTAAGACAGTGAGAGTAAAGTTTGTTTTAATCTGTAACTAAACTGTAACGGTCACCAGGATGACGGTCACCAGCTGTTACGGTCAACAGGTGTGATGGTCAATAACTATCACTGTCAACAGGTGTGACGGTCAATAGCCGTAGCGGTCAACAGGGCCACACACACACACACACACACACTGGTACCAGGGCCACACACACACCGACACCAGTACCACACATACGATGGCACCAGGGCCACACATACGATGGCACCAGGACCACACATACGATGGCACCAGGACCATGCATAGAATGGCACCAGGACCATGCATAGAATGGCACCAGGACCACACATACAATGGCACCAGGACCACACATTCAATGGCACCAGGACCACACATACAATGGCACCAGGACCATGCATAGAATGGCACCAGGGCCACACATGCAATGGCACCAGGACCATGCATAGAATGGCACCAGGACCATGCATAGAATGGCACCAGGGCCACACATGCAATGGCACCAGGACCACACATACAATGGCACCAGGACCACACATACAATGGCACCAGGACCACGCATACAATGGCACCAGGACCACGCATACAATGGCACCAGGACCACACATACAATGGCACCAGGACCACACATACAATGGCACCAGGACCACACATTCAATGGCACCAGGACCACACATACAATGGCACCAGGACCATGCATAGAATGGCACCAGGGCCACACATGCAATGGCACCAGGACCATGCATAGAATGGCACCAGGGCCACACATGCAATGGCACCAGGACCACACATACAATGGCACCAGGACCACGCATACAATGGCACCAGGACCACACATACAATGGCACCAGGACCACACATACAATGGCACCAGGACCACACATACAATGGCACCAGGACCACGCATACAATGGCACCAGGACCACACATACAATGGCACCAGGACCACACATACAATGGCACCAGGACCACACATACAATGGCACCAGGACCACACATACAATGGCACCAGGACCACACAGAGTATGGCACCAGGGCCACACATACACCGACACCGGGGCCGCTCACACCGACACCGGGGCCGCTCACACCGACACCGGGGCCGCTCACACCGACACCGGGGCCACATACGCCGACATCAAGGCCACACGCCGACATCAAGGCCACACACGCCGACATCAAGGCCACGCACACCGATACCAGGGCCACACCACCGACACTAGTTGCCACACATCCTGGCATCAGGGCCACACACCCTGGCACCAGAGCCACACACACACCGAGGCCACACACACTCGCACCAGGACCACACACACTCTCACCAGGGCCACACACACTGGCACCATGCCCCCCCCCCCCCCCACACACACACACACTGGCAGCAGGGACACACACTGGTACCTGAGTGAAGCATAGGCACCAAGGTCAAGCGCATCAGCTCCAGTGCCACATTCACTGGCACCAGGGTCATATTCACTGGCACCAGGGCCACATACACTAGCACCAGGGGCACATTCACAGGCACCAGGGCAACATTCACTGGCACCAGGGCAACATTCACTGGCACCAGGGGCACATTCACTGGCACCAGGGCCACATACACTGGCACCAGGGGCACATTCACTGGTACCAGGGCCACATACACTGGCATTAGGGCCACATTCACTGGCACCAGGGATACATTCACTGGCACCAGGGCCATATTCACTGTTACCAGGGCCACATTCACTGGCACCAGGGTCACGTACACTGGCACCAGGGCCACATACTCTGGTACCAGGGACACATTCACTAGCACCAGGGCAACATACACTGGCACTAGGGCCATACAAACTGATGCCATGGCCACATACTGATATCATGGCCACACACACTGGCACCAAGGCCACACTGACACAACGGCCACATAAACACTCGCATCACGGCCACACAAACACTGGCACCAGGGCCACACACATTGGCACCACGTCCTCACACAACGGGACCAGGGCCACACACACTGGCACCAGGGCCACACACTGGCACCAAGGCCACAAACACACTGGCACCAGGGACACACAAACACTGGCACCAGGGACACACACACACTGGCATCGGAGACACAGGGACACACACACACGCTGGCACCAGGGCCACACACACACACATTGGCACCAGGGCCACACACTGGCACCAGGGCCACACATACACTGGCACCAGGGCCACACATACACTGGCACCAGGGCCACACAAACACTGGGACCAGGGCCACACACTCTGGCACCAGGGCCACACACTCTAGCACCAGGGCCACACACACACACTGGCACCAGGGCCACACATACACATTGGCACCAGGGCCACACACACACACACACATATTGGCACCAGGGCCACTGAGAGGTAGCATGGTGTTGGCGGGCCTGTACGGTGATGTGTGATAGCCAACCCGAAGGTTAAAGAAGAACACACCATGGCCCGACCAGCCCAGCCAGGCCCCGGGCAGCTCAGGTCACCTAGGATCACCCCATAACTAGTGACCCATGGTGACCAGGCCCCGGGCAGCTCAGGTCACCTAGGATCACCCCATAACTAGTGACCCATGGTGACCAGGCCCCGGGCAGCTCAGGTCACCTAGGGTCACCCCATAACTAGTGACCCATGGTGACCAGGCCCCGGGCAGCTCAGGTCACCTAGGGTCACCCCATAACTAGTGACCCATGGTGACCAGCCCAGCCAGGCCCCGGGCAGCTCAGGTCACCTAGGGTCACCCCATAACTAGTGACCCATGGTGACCAGGCCCCGGGCAGCTCAGGTCACCTAGGGTCACCCCATAACTAGTGACCCATGGTGACCAGCCCAGCCAGGCCCCGGGCAGCTCAGGTCACCTAGGATCACCCCATAACTAGTGACCCATGGTGACCAGGCCCCGGGCAGCTCAGGTCACCTAGGGTCACCCCATAACTAGTGACCCATGGTGACCAGGCCCCGGGCAGCTCAGGTCACCTAGGATCACTCCACCGCTAGTGACCCATGGTGACCAGGCCCCGGGCAGCTCAGGTCACCTAGGGTCACCCCACCGCTAGTGACCCATGGTGACCAGGCCCCGGGCAGCTCAGGTCACCTAGGATCACTCCACCGCTAGTGACCCATGGTGACCAGGCCCCGGGCAGCTCAGGTCACCTAGGGTCACCCCATAACTAGTGACCCATGGTGACCAGCCCAGCCAAGCCCCGGGCAGCTCAGGTCACCTAGGATCACCCCACCGCTAGTGACCCATGGTGACCAGGCCCCGGGCAGCTCAGGTCACCTAGGGTCACCCCATAACTAGTGACCCATGGTGACCAGCCCAGCCAAGCCCCGGGCAGCTCAGGTCACCTAGGATCACCCCACCACTAGTGACCCATGGTGACCAGGCCCCGGGCAGCTCAGGTCACCTAGGATCACCCCACCACTAGTGACCCATGGTGACCAGGCCCCGGGCAGCTCAGGTCACCTAGGATCACCCCACCACTAGTGACCCATGGTGACCAGGCCCCGGGCAGCTCAGGTCACCTAGGATCACCCCACCACTAGTGACCCATGGTGACCAGCCCAGCCAGGCCCCGGGCAGCTCAGGTCACCTAGGGTCACCCCATAACTAGTGACCCATGGTGACCAGCCCAGCCAAGCCCCGGGCAGCTCAGGTCACCTAGGGTCACCCCATAACTAGTGACCCATGGAGCCCAGCCAAGCCAAGCCCCGGGCAGCTCAGGTCACCTAGGGTCACCCCATCACTAATGATCAGACCAGACATGACCTCTAACCTTAGGTGAGGACGGTCCTGACCTTAAGGGGAAGGGAAGATGTTGACCGTGGAGAGTTTCCTGCAGGAGATGTGATTTGTGTTTTAAAAAGTGTTTTCTTTTGGGTTAGTCTTTATTTAAAGTAGAACACTCCATGACGGGCTCCCGCCACACCTCGCGTCTGTATGTGTGTGTACTTGTGTATGGGGGAGACTTGGATATTTGTATTTTTATATGTAAATATACGTACATGTGTGTTTGCAGCAGTGTGCGTGTGTGTGTGGGGGGGGGGGGGGACCTGGATGTGTGTATTTTTATATGTAAATATACATGTGTGTGTGTGTGTGTGTGTGTGTGATTGCATATTCAAGCAGAGAATAAGAAGATAACATGATTTAATTCTCTCCCACCATCCCTCTTTCCGCCCTTACTTACCTCCCCCCACTTCTTCTCGTGAGGGGGGGGGGGGCATGGCACTCTGGTGATGCACCTCAACGTGGATATAGTGTGTTGTAATACCGTCTAGCACTGCACGTCCACCCCTGTATGGTCGACCAGCGGGGGAGAGGAAAGGGAGAGTAAGAGAGTGTTAGAGAGAGGGAAGGGAAGAGGAGAGGGCCAAGTTAAAGTAGAGCAGCTCATGACTGGCACTGTGCCTAAGTTGGTGCCGCTGATGCCTCCGGTGCCTGGGAGAGGGAGTGAGAGTGACCGTGTGTGAGAGAGAGAAGGGAGGGTAGAAGAGCTTCACCGCTGCCTTGTACTATCATTCACTCTCCCTCAGGTCAGGTCGGGTCAGGTTCATGGTGGCGAGTGTGTCAGGTGTGTAGCAGGCATGTGTAGGACTGTGTATCTAGACAGTGTAGAGGTGCAAGTGTTGACACCTGGGGAGAATGGTGACGGGAGGGTGTATTCAGCGTCTGGGAGTGAGTGTAGAGGGTGTAGGTTGTATATCAGAGAAACAGAGATACATTAGGTGTACTGCCCTACACACCTGTACTTATACACTGTTTAACACTCGTTATTCCGGTCATTGGTGAGTGTAGGAGTGTACTAGAGTGTGGTGGTGGTGGGTGTAGGAGTGTACTAGAGTGTGGTGGTGGGTATAGGAGTGTACTAGAGTGTGGTGGTGGTGGGTGTAGGAGTGTACTAGAGTGTGGTGGTGGTGGGTATAGGAGTGTACTAGAGTGTGGTGGTGGTGGGTGTAGGAGTGTACTAGAGTGTGGTGGTGGTGGGTATAGGAGTGTACTAGAGTGTGGTGGTGGGTGTAGGAGTGTACTAGAGTGTGGTGGTGGGTGTAGGAGTGTACTAGAGTGTGGTGGTGGGTATAGGAGTGTACTAGAGTGTGGTGGTGGTGGTGGGTGTAGGAGTGTACTAGAGTGTGGTGGTGGTGGGTATAGGAGTGTACTAGAGTGTGGTGGTGGTGAGTGTAGGAGTGTACTAGAGTGTGGTGGTGGGTGTAGGAGTGTACTAGAGTGTGGTGGTGGTGGGTGTAGGAGTGTACTAGAGTGTGGTGGTGGTGGGTGTAGTAGTGTACTAGAGTGTGGTGGTGGTGGGTGTAGGAGTGTACTAGAGTGTGGTGGTGGTGGGTATAGGAGTGTACTAGAGTGTGGTGGTGGTGGTGGGTGTAGGAGTGTACTAGAGTGTGGTGGTGGTGGGTGTAGGAGTGTACTAGAGTGTGGTGGTGGTGGGTGTAGGAGTGTACTAGAGTGTGGTGGTGGTGGGTGTAGGGGTGTACTAGAGTGTGGTGGTGGTGGGTGTAGGAGTGTACTAGAGTGTGGTGGTGGTGGGTATAGGAGTGTACTAGAGTGTGGTGGTGGTGGGTGTAGGAGTGTACTAGAGTGTGGTGGTGGTGGGTGTAGGAGTGTACTAGAGTGTGGTGGTGGTGGGTGTAGGAGTGTACTAGAGTGTGGTGGTGGTGGGTGTAGGAGTGTACTAGAGTGTGGTGGTGGTGGGTGTAGGAGTGTACTAGAGTGTGGTGGTGGTGGGTGTAGGAGTGTACTAGAGTGTGGTGGTGGTGGTGTGGGTGTAGGAGTGTACTAGAGTGTGGTGGTGGTGGTGTGGGTGTAGGAGTGTACTAGAGTGTGGTGGTGGTAGGTGTAGGAGTGTACTAGAGTGTGTGGTGGTGGTGGGTGTAGGAGTGTACTAGAGTGTGGTGGTGGTGGGTGTAGGAGTGTACTAGAGTGTGTGGTGGTGGTGGGTGTAGGAGTGTACTAGAGTGTGGTGGTGGTGGGTGTAGGAGTGTACTAGAGTGTGGTGGTGGTGGTGGGTGTAGGAGTGTACTAGAGTGTGGTGGTGGTGGTGGGTGTAGGAGTGTACTAGAGTGTGGTGGTGGGTGTAGAGGTGTTGACGCTCCCAGCTCAGCCCAGTCTAACCTAACTAAAGTGGATGGGTCTTTACGCTGCCCCCTCCCTAACACACCCTTATCCCCGCCCCTCCCTAACACACCCTTATCCCCGCCCCTCCCTAACACACCCTTATCCCCGCCCCTCCCTAACACACCCTTATCCCCGCCCCTCCCTAACACACCCTTATCCCCGCCCCTCCCTAACACACCCTTATCTCTGCCCGCTCCTTATAGCATTTAACATCTATTCAGGTACAAGTGTCTTATAATTTCAGGTATATATATGTTAAAGATGCAGGTGATGGTGTATGAAAGATAATTTCGTTAGCAGGTGTATACATAAACATAGGTGTATGTCCCGGCCACCTATATTTACAGGTACAGGTGTGTATACTGAATAGATGCATATACACTTGTTGGGAATATACTATACTGGTGTGTGAATGACAGGTTAACCTCACGTGACTTTTAAGATGTTTACATTAGACCAAAAGGTGTTATTCATTACGTATTAACAGGTTTTTGTTATTGTGTAATGGGATAAAGTTATTAGTAAGGAGACAGGCGGAGGCATTGACCCTTATTTAGACAGGTAAACAGGTGAGGTTCGTGTTGTTTACTCATAAGAGAATCGTGAAGTGTGGGTTATTATGGCGACCTTGAGGGAGTCGATGACGCACACTAACACACACATAAGTATAGCGCGCACACACACACGTCCTGTAACTTACAAAAACATTATTACCTCGCTAAATGAGATTTGATTTACTAAAGTGACATGACCAAAAAGGAAATGTAAAACCCAGAAAAACATAAGTAAAATTGACATGGATATGACACTCCTCCCAGCCACCCTCCAAGCCCCTCTCACCCCCCTCCCAGGCCCCCTAACCCTCTCCCCTCTCCACCCCCCCCCCCCAAAAATAAAATACATACAATAAATGAACGTAAAACTGACATGACACGGAGATATGACACTCGTAAGAATGACACAACACGATCACATCTGACACAGGCTGGAGCAGATCTGACAATAACACAAAGGTCAAATATCTCACCGACTTTCAACTCGTAAATAAGACTTGAATCTGACATGAAGAGGATTAGGTGAGGCAACAATCAGATTGGATAAATAGGAATTAGGGGTAAGTCGTGACAAATGGGTGGGAATGGACCGGGAATGGACTCAGGTCACGAAGGAATGATTAGGACAGACTCAGAGGTATATGGTGGTGGTATGATTTAGGAATGATGCAAACCTTAATTGTGTTTTTTGTTTTTAATCAGAAATAAATCTGACCTAACTTAACCATACCTTAGTTAAGCTGACTTACCCTTGCTAAATCCTAACCTAACTTTAACCAAACCTAACTTGGGATATTGACTGCGAACTGCTGGAGGTTTTTAAGCAGTGGGTGGTAGTACCTTTAAGTAGCACCTTGACAGCTGGCCCTGTTACTATACGTTCAATTAGTACCTTGACAGCTGGTTCGGTTACCATACCTTCAAAAAGCACCTTGACAGCTGGCTCGGTCACCACCATCTTGTAAGACCCAGAGTTGCAATCTTTAAGTCTTTTTTTAAGAGGACATAAATTAACATTACGGCCGGTGAATACACGTGACGCTTCGTTAACCTGATAATGGTGACCGCCGGGATTAATACCAGAGCCAGCAGCCGGGAGCCACAGTATCATATTAAACTTTTCCAACTCGTTCCTTAATGGGTAGTTATGGGCAAGGTAATAAACTCGATAACAAGTCATTAGGATTATATACAGTGTGAGGGGGGTGTGTTCTGCCTGGCGAGGTAGTAAATAAGGAATGCAAGGACGAGGAAAGAGAGATGATGAAGGCGCAGGAGCTAGACGCTGAATGAGGTTTGAGCGGGAGGGGGAATGGCGGCCGCCCCTCCAATAGCGCGCCTCGCTCGCTCATTGGCTGCCGCGCCCACCACTCACCGTCCACCTGAAGCTCATGGCGAAAACCTCCTGAGAAATTCACAGTCTGACATGAGCTTTTTATTTATTTTTGCACCCCCCCCCCCCTTCCTCTCTTCCTCCCCCCACAACCACCATTTTTTTCGACGTGTTCCGTGTCTAGCTGTTGGAGAGGTGAGGTAGTGGATGAAGAGTTGATGTGGTGGTGGAAATCGACTTAAAAATGATCGGGATGGCTTGAAATCTCAGAGAAGAGAGGAGGAGGGAGGTAGGGGGAGACACAGAGAGGGGGGAGGGTAGACACTGAGGGGAAGAGGGGCGAGTGACTGTGAGGAGGGAGAAGAGAAGGAAGGAGTGATTTGCGCGTTGGAGGAGAGAGGATAGGGAGGGGGTGGGGGGGGGGGGAGGGGAGGTTTTCATCGTGTGGCCTACATTTGTTTTTCTTGGAGGAGGTAGAAAGACAAATTAGGTCTGCCATTCTCAGTCTACACCGCCGGCAAGATACACCCCGAGTGTACTGTAGGTCAGGTGTAGGTCGAGTGTAGGAGGTCAACTATAAGACGCAGGAGGGCAGGTGTAGGTCGAGTGTAGGAGGTCAACTATAAGACGCAGGAGGTCAGGTGTAGGTCGAGTGTAGGAGGTCAACTATAAGACGCAGGAGGTCAGGTGTAGGTCGAGTGTCGGAGGTCAACTATAAGACGCAGGAGGGCAGGTGTAGGTTGAATGTAGGAGGTCAAGTTGTAGGCTAGAGGTCAGGTGTAGGTCAGGATTAAGTCAAGTGATTCTGTGACCTGAGAATACACGTGGTGGTGGTTGTTGAGAGAGAGAGAGAGAGAGAGAGAGAGTAGGTATGGAGGGAAAGGCGTCTGGAGTGAGGTAGAGGTAGGGACAGTGAGGTAGAGGTAGGGACAGTGAGGTAGAGGTAGGGACAGTGAGGTAGAGGTAGGGACAGTGAGGTAGAGGTAGGGACAGTGAGGTAGAGGTAGGGACAGGGAGGTAGAGGTAGGGACAGTGAGGTAGAGGTAGGGACAGTGAGGTAGAGGTAGGGACAGTGAGGTAGAGGTAGGGACAGTGAGGTAGAGGTAGGGACAGGGAGGTAGAGGTAGGGACAGGGAGGTAGAGGTAGGGACAGTGAGGTAGAGAGAGAGACTAAAGGGTACAGTGTCTACCTAACCCTCTGATCGCCAAACTGTTGCTCATTTCCCGTAATGCCTTACCTTAACCTACCCTGCCTTACCTTAACCTACCCTGCCTTACCTTAACCTACCCTGCCTTACCTTAACCTACCCTGCCATACCTTAACCTACCCTGCCTTACCTTAACCTACCCTGCCTTACCTTAACCTACCCTGCCATACATTAACCTGCTCTGCCTTACATTAACCTACCCTGCCTTACCTTAACCTACCCTGCCTTACCTTAACCTACCCTGCCATACATTAACCTGCTCTGCCTTACCCTACCTTACGTCTTTGGGCTAGTGATTAGGGCGTGATTTGAACTTGGTGACTTGGTTGTGATTAATGATTGATTGGAACTTGTGGTTGGTGATTGTGGGAGGTGATTGATGACTGCAGACTGGATAGTGTAATTGGTGATTGAATAGTTGATGATTTGATAAAGGATTGGTGACTTGGTTGGTGATTGTAGACTGCGGCCTTGTGATCAGTTAAGAACGGTGCTCTCTCTCTCTCTCTCTGTCTCTCTCTCTCTCTCTTTATTGTGTTGTGCTCTTTGTCTTTTTAGTCTGTGATATTAATTTTCCTCTTCTCCCAGTTCACACATTTTGTCACACAGTATTTTTAGTGAACATTATTATTTTTTTTATTATTGTGTTCCATATTCTATTTATATTTTTATTTTGTGTTTGTCTTTTCCATTTTATTTATTTTTTGTAGTAATTTAATATATATTTATTATTGTAATTGTTTTTATATTTTTTTATCACATTTTTCTTTTTTTTTTCTCATTTTATTTCACTATTTTGTTTACGTATTTTTATTTATTTTCTTATTTTTCTGTTTAATTACTACCGACGTTATCTTGGCAGTGAAGGTCTCCCCCCCTCCTCCTCCTCTCTCTCTCTCTGGCGTTATTTCCCTTATCTCTCTTCCTGTGTTTCATCCACCACCTGCTGTGTCTTCGCCCGATTTGGACCAGCTTCCTCCCCCCTCCACCTCCCCTGGTAGCCATGTTGGCCTGGCTCCAGCTGGCCTAACCCCACCCCCCCCTAACCCCTCCCCTCCTTCCCTTCCCCTCCGCCGCCATCTTGGTACCCTTGAATGATAGTGCTGGTATGTTTTTATCCCTGTTTCTTACCTTTACCCTGTCTCTGTCTGTCTGTCTGTCTGTCTGTCTGTCTGTGTTTCGCTCTCTCTCTCTCTCTCTCTCTCTCTCTCTCTCTCTCTCTCTCAGTGTCTGTTATATGAACACTTTATGTCTCATCATATATGGAAATACACTGGTGGCACTATAGGTGTATACATATTAGTATATCTGGCGGAGGTTATGAATAGAAGATGTATAGTTCACACCTTTAGTTGACCCTCTTGTTTATACATGCATACACATGTACATGCCCCGTTATGTACACTATAGTATGTGCACATGTTAATATGTACAGAATAATATACATACTCCGTAATCAATTTCGCTCGCGCACACTTATGTACACACCTTTATATGTACACACATGTATATAAGAACGAGTAGGTGCACACACACACACCACGAAGGTACACACATTGTAATCATGTATTTTCGTATTCATACACACACGAGTACTCACAGCGTCCTTGTGTACACGAGTGTAAACATAAAAGGACCGTCAACAAGAAATGATCTGAGGTCACGCACACGTACTCTCACATACACACACGCACACATATGCCAACGTATGCACATACACATATTTATGTATTCACACCCTATGTATACACACACTCGCTTACTTTTACACATATCCACACCCACAACACCCATGTACACACCAAGCAATGTGCGCCTACCTCCTCGTTTGCACAAAAAACACACATATTTTATTTCACAGTTCAAGAGTGTTCAAACCTCTTCCACTCACACACCCGACACACACCACAGGGTATAGGGAATGGGGAAGAGAGATAGTGTGTGGGGAGAGAGGGATAGCGGGGAAAGAATGGGTAGAGGTGTGTGGGTTTGGGGGGAGGGGTGTTAAGGAATGGGGAGAATGATGTTTATGGGGATGATGGGAGGGGTGTGTAGGGGAGACGAATGTGGGGAGGTTGGGGATAGGGAAAATTGTGTGTGTGGGAACGAAGAGAGGGGGTGGTCAGGGGGTGGGGAGAGGAGAGGGATATGTGTATTGGGCTGGAGAGGTGGTGAGAGGAGAGGGATATGTGTATTGGGATGGAGAGGTGGGGAGAGGAGAAGGATATGTTTATTGGGATGGAGAGGTGGGGAAAGAAGAGGGATATGTGTATTGGGATGGAGAGGAGAGGAGAGGGATATGTGCATTGGGATGGAGAGGCGGGGAGAGGAGAGGGATATGTGTATTGGGATGGAGAGGAGAGGAGAGGAGAGGGATATGTGTATTGGGATGGAGAGGTGGGGAGAGAAGAGGGATATGTGCATTGGGATGGAGAGGAGAGGGATATGTGTATTGGGATGGAGAGGCGGGGAGAGGAGAGGGATATGTGTATTGGGATGGAGAGGCGGGGAGAGGAGAGGGATATGTGTATTGGGATGGAGAGGTGGGGAGAGAAGAGGGATATGTGTATTGGGATGGAGAGGAGAGGAGAGGAGAGGGATATGTGTACTGGGATGGAGAGGAGAGGAGAGGGATATGTGTATTGCGATGGAGGGGGGGAGGAATATGTAGGGAGAGAGGTATATGTAGAGAGGGAGGGAGGGGGGGGGAGAGGGGGGTATATTATCACACAATTTTATGAGTTCAGTTATTTAAGTTATAATATTGTCCAGATTTATAGCCTGTCGTAAAATGGCGGCAGCACGAGCGTAAACCTTTGAATATTCCATTTTAATTTCATCTCGCTGATTTTTTTTTATGTATATTTCGATTTTATTTATATTGTAGTGTTGATGAGTGGGGTGGGGAGTGTTGATGAGTGGGATAGGGAGTGTTGATGAGTGGGATGGTGAGGAGTGTTGATGATTGAGGTGGGGTGTGTTGATGAGTGGGGTGGGGTAGGGAGTGAGGGTGGGAAGTGTTGATGATTGGGATGGGGAGTGTTGATGAGTGGGGTGGTGAGGAGTGTGATGAGTGGGATGGAAGTGTTGATGAGTGGGGTGGTGAGGAGTGTGGTGAGTGGGATGGGGTGTGTTGATGAGTGGGGTGGGGTGTGTTGATGAATGAGCTTGGGAGGGAAGGAGAGGGAGTAAATGAAACGTGGGTGGTGAACACCGTAGATTATTATCCCTCCTCCCCCATCAATGAAGTAGGTCTCCCCTCGTCGCTATTACCCCCCAACTCCTTACCTTTCCCCACCCTCTTGGTTTCCCCTTAGCCCTTAATGCTCTTCCACTCAACCCCCTTTATTCCCCTCACCACCCCCCCTCTCCCTTCCCTTCCCTCCCCTCTCCTCTCCCTTCCCTCCCCTCCCCTCCCCCTCTCCCTCCCCTCTCCCCCCTCTCCCTCCCCCTCTCCCTCCCCCTCCCCTCTCCCCCTCTCCCTCCCCTCTCCCCCTCTCCCTCCCCTCTCCCCCTCCCTCTCCCTCTCCCTCCCCCTCCCCCCTCTCCCTCCCCTCCCTCTCCCTCCCCCCTCCCCCAAAGTTAGATTATGGGTGTATGAAGAGTCCCCCAGAGGCTTTTCCAACCCACCATGTACACGCGGGTGAGTTCTGGGTGTAGGTATTGAGGGGATGTTAGCGGGGAGGAGGAATGGGGTGTAAAAGTGGGGGAGAATAGTGTTGGAGGCTGTGTGACGGGGGGATTGTGTAGGCAAGGGGGGAGGGAGTAGGGTGTTGGTGGAGAGAGTGGGAGGGGTGTAGGAGAGGGAGGGTGTGTTGGTGGGAGGAGTGTAGGAGAGAGGAGGGGTTTACGTGAGGCGGCGTGTAGGAAGGGTTCAGGTGGGATTGGGGTGTAGGAAAGAGGGAGTGAGGGGTGGGAGGGTGTAGGAGGGGCGGGAGGGTGTAGGAGGGGCGGGAGGGTGTAGGAGGGGCGGCAGGGTAGGAGGGGCGGGAGGGTACAGCAGGAGACACCAGGCAGGAATGTTAATGACTTAACAGTGGCGGCACTCACGCCTTCCACTGTTTGTGTGTGTGTGTAGGTGTTTGTGTTTGTGTGTATGTAGGTGTTTGTGTTTTTGTATTATGGTGTTTTGTATGTATGTGTGTGTAGGTGTTTGTGTTTGTGTGTGTGTAGGTGTTTTGTATGTATGTGTGTGTAGCTAGGGTTTAAGTCGTTTGTGTATGTATTATGATCTGTGTGTGTGTGTGGTTTTTGTATTTGTCGTTTGTATGTTTGTTTCTTACCTTCCCTCCTCTCCTCTGCCTCCTCCTTTTATCCCCTCTTCTTCACCCAGTAGGAGAGAGATCTATCTCCCATCTCCCCTCAGAGACACTTCCCTCGTATGCCCGGAGGTCCGGTAATCTGAGGGGAAAAGCCTATATACCTACCTATTCAACTACCCACACGTCTAACCTATCTACTTATTTTCTGCCTACTTACATATCATTTACCTACCTATTTCTCAAACTGTCAACCTATCCATTAATCTACCTACCTACCTCTTCCCGCCTTCCCTGTTACCTACCTACCCATCTCTTTACCTACCCCTCTACTTTACCCATCTATCTACCTACCTACTCACCTATCTACTTATCCATTTACCTATCCACTTACCTACCTACACCTCTACCTACCTAGCGACACAGAAATATATCTTCCCACCATTATCGCCATTCTTCTATCTCCCTTCACCCCTTCCCCCCCTTTCCTTCCTTCCTTCCTTCCTCCTCCGCAACTCATCTTTCTGGTGGTGGGTGTCTCTCTCTCTCTCTCTCTCTCTCAGCTATCACTACCCTCAACCACCACCATCACAACTACTACTACTACCGCAATTACCACTACTCCTTCACTACCCCTTCACCACCAGGGGGGGGGGGGTGGGAGTTCATTTGGGGAAGGAGAGATGGGGAAATAGGGAATGAAGGGTTAGTGGGAAGGGGTGTGTTACGAGGAAGAGAAGGGGGAAGGGACGGAAAAGGGGGGAATGGTAATGGGGAAGAGGGAAGGAGATGTGAGAGTAAGGAAGTGGGGAGGAGGAGGAGGAGGAAGGAGGAAGGTTGGGGGTGACAGTGCCAGTTAGGTGAGGCTCTGGGCACTGTGGCTCCCAATTTAGAGAATACGTCTGTCTGTCTGTCTGTCTTGTTTTCCAACTTGAGGGAGAGTAGATGGGGAGGGGGGTGGGGGTCGATGGGGAGGGGGGTGGGGGTCTATGGGGAAGGGGGTGGGGGTCTATGGGGAGGGGGGTGGGGGTCTATGGGGAGGGGGGGTGGGGGTTATGGGGAGGGGGGTGGGGGTCTATGGGGAAGGGGGGTACTGTTATCAATCTTTTAATTTTCCTCTGTGTGTGTGTGTGTGTGTGTGTCATACATACACCACCTGTATCCACCTATCGTAACACATCTTCTTTATTCCTCTTCCTCTGTTTCTGCATCATTTATTCTCTCCCCTTTAGTATTCTCTCTCTCTCTCTCTCTCTCTCTCTCTCTCTCTCTCTCTCTCTCTCTCTCTCTCTCTCTCTCTCTCTCTCTCTCTCTCCCATATCTTTATCGTGGTTTCTTCATCTTCTTCCCCTCTTCCATACACAACACGACCCACATAATATATTACCAGTTTTCCATTCCTCCCATCATCACCTCTCTCTTATTCCCTCTCCTTTATCACGCCTACCCCTCTTCCCTCCCACCGTCTTGTGATAACCTTATGCCCACTTTTGTTTCCGTCCCTCTGTCATGGTTTACTTATGAGTGGACTATTCACGTCTATTCTGGCTATTTTATTTTCATTTTTCTGCGGTTCGGTTCTCAAGATGGCGCCTGTGGGGGTGGGGGGGGGGGATGTCTGGGTATATTATGTAACTATTGTTGTGTATTGTAGCGAATGGTTGTTAAACGTAGGTGTTACTGATAAAGGAATAGTTGAATTAGAGTGACGATGATAAAGGCAATAATGATAGATAATGATGATAGATGAGAAGAAAATCACTATATATATAAACCTTTATTTAGTTGTTATTTACGTTACATTTATATATCCAGAAAAATAATTATCTTAAGTTTTATTTTTTGGTAAACATAAACAAATATGGATTCTCGCTTGACTGAGTCCGCCCAGCCCCCCCCTCTCTCTCTCTCACCCTCCCTCCCTCTCTCCCCTTGCCTAGAGCCTCGCCCCAGGCCTCCATCAGGTTAAGGGAAATATAGGGGAGCGAATTTTCCCTGCTGTACTATCCCTAGACCTGTATTTATATAAACATAGATTTGTTTTCATTTACCGCGTGGGAGAAATAATACATCCCGGCTTATTATTATTATTATTTTGTTTACAGTGTTATTATAACCGTTATTATTCACATTGTTCATTAATATACTAAAGTTCGCTATATTTTTTCTTCTTGTTTGTAAAGAAATAATAACATTGTTTACATAGTTGTGTGTACGAGTGTTTGTTGGTGTGGGAGGTATGTGCAAACACCGTGTGAGTGTTTGTGTGTTGGTGTGTGTGTGTGTGTGTGTCTGTTTTTCTCTTAGTCTGTAATTGTAATTTTTCTTATTTCCTTCTCCCTCTTTTTATTCCTTATCGGTTACCACTTTTCCTCTCTCCTTCTCTTTCTTTTTCTCTTCCTTCTCTATCATTCCCTCATTGCCCCTCGTTTCCTCTCCCTCTCTATCATTGCCATCCTCTCTGTCCATTCTTCCTCTCCCTCTCTCCCTTTTCTCACACCATTATCCTCTCTCTCTCTCTCTCTCTCTCTCTCTCTCTCTCTCTCCCTCCCTCTCTCTCTCTCTCTCTCCCTCCCTCTCTCTCTCTCTCTCTCCCTCTCTCCCCACCATCCTTACTCCCTCTCTCCCCACCATCCTTACTTCTCACTCTTTCCCACTTCCATTTCCCACTCTCCCTTATCTCCCACTCTTCCCTCCCCGTGTCGCGTCTCCCAGGAGAGAGAGAGAGAGAGAGAGAGAGAGAGAGAGAGGAGTGGGGTGGAATAATGGTCACTACTTCAAGTCATTAACACAATTTACATTGAATTACAATTTTAATGAACACGGCTGATTTTTTTGTTTCTTTTGTCTCTCTCTCTCTCTCTCTCTCTCTCTCTCTCTCTCTCTCTCTCTCTCTCTCTCGCTAGATATTTTTTTTGCGTAAATCCTTCTGTCTGTCTGAGGAAAGGACGGAAACACGGACGGACAGACAGACGTGCAAATCGATGTTCTCCACCTACCCCCACTCTCCCCTCTCCCCACTTCTCCCTTCTCCCACTTCCCTCCCCCCCACTTCCCTCTCCCCCACTTCCCTCTCCCCCACATCCCTCTCCCTCACTTCCCTCTCCCCCCTCTTCCCTCTCCCCCTCTTCCCTCTCCCCCACTTCCCTCTCCCCCACTTCCCTCTCCCCCACTTCCCTCTCCCTCACTTCCCTCTCCCCCACTTCCCTCTCCCCCACTTCCCTCTCCCCCACCTCCATCATGTGTAGTTGGGGAGGAGCAAAAACAAAGATGTTAGAGAATTGGTCATTGTCTTTGTTGAACGTTGGGGGAAAAAAAGAAAACTCCCTCACGTCCTAAACACGCAATCAGTGAGGTCAGGTGAGACAGGTAAAGGGGTGTAGACCTAGGTTTGTTTACTGTTTGTGGGTACGTGGGGTCATGGTGTGTGTGTGTGTGTGTGTGTGCGCGCGCTTTTCCCATACACACACACACACACACGTCCATAAGTCATCGCGTAATTTGATCTTCTCAGCGAGTTTTAGTTCGTATTTAATCATGAGAAGAGCCTCCTCTCCTTCTCCTCTTCTCCTGCTCTTCCTCTTCTTCTCTTCCTCCCCCTTGCTCCTCTCCTCCACTAACCTCTACTCCACTAACCTCTACTCCACGTCTTCAACCCTCCACTCCTCCTCTCCTTCCTCCTCCACTCCTCCTTCACTCCTCCTCCACTCCTCTCTCCTCCACTCCTCCTCCTCTCCTCCCTCCTCCACTCCTCCTCCTCTCCTTCCTTCTCCACTCCTCCCTCCCCCACTCCTCCTCCACGCCTTCCTCCTCCACTCCTTCCTCCTCCACTCCTCCTCCTCCACTCCTCCTCCTCTACTCCTCCTCCACTCCTTCCTCCTCCTCTCCTCCTCCTCCTCCTCTACTCCTCCTCCACTCCTTCCTCCTCCACTCCTCCTCCTCCACTCCTCCTCCTCTCCTTCCTCCTCCACTCCTCCCTCTCCCTCCTCCACTCCTCCCTCCTCTCCTTCCTCCTCCACTCCTTCCTCCTCCACACTCCTCCTTTCCTTCCTCCTCTACTCCTCCTCCACTCCTTCCTCCTCCACTCCTCCTCCTCTACTCCTCCTCCACTCCTCCTCCTCTCCTCCTCCTCTACTCCTCCTCCACTCCTTCCTCCTCCACTCCTCCTCTACTCCTCCTCCACACCTCCTTTGCCCTCCACACCTCCTCCTCCTCGAACAAACTTTTGACTGTTTTTTCTGCCCCCTTGCCTCCCTCACCCCCCACCCCCTCCCATCTTGTGTGTGTGTGTGTGTGTGTGTGTGTGTGTGTGTGTGTATTTTTGCGTCACTCCATAAGCTGGTAATTTGTTAAGCGCTCCAGCAAATTCTTCTCAAACGGACCCGGGCACAGGAGATACAGCTCATTAAAAAACAAGAATCAGAAAAGTTTGCCTCACGACTCTAAAACTTGACCATTAAGACAGACAGCCTGGCAAATTACTCGAACCAAGGGGGGAGGGGTGTAGGAGGAGAGGGGAGTGAGGGATGTAGGAGGAGAGGAGGAAGGGGGAGTGTAGGAGGAGAGGAGGAAGGGGGAGTGTAGGAGGAGAGGAGGAAGGGGGAGTGTAGGAGGAGAGGGGGAAGGGGGAGTGTAGGAGGAGAGGAGGAAGGGGGAGTGTAGGAGGAGAGGGGGAAGGGGGAGTGTAGGAGGAGAGGAGGAAGGGGGAGTGTAGGAGGAGAGGGGGAAGGGGGAGTGTAGGAGGAGAGGAGATGGCGAGTGGAGGTGGTGTAGGAGAGAAGGGGAAGGGATTGGAGATGAGGGCGATTTGGAGTGTATAGAGGAATGGATGAGTAGAAGGGGGAGAGAAGGAAGGGGGTAAGAGGATGAGGAAAGGAGGAGTAACTGAGGTGTAGGAAGGATGGGGGTATAGAAGGGAGAAAAAATGTGGGATGGATGGGGAGAAAGTGGGAAAGAGAGGAGGAGGGAGATGGAGGGAGAGAAGGGGTTTGGAGGGACGGGTAGAGAAGGGGGTTGGAGGGAGGGGTAGAGAAGGGGGTTGGGGGGAGGGGTAGAGAAGGGAGGTTGGAGGGAGGGGTAGAGAAGGGGGTTGGAGGGAGGGGTAGAGAAGGAAGGTTGGAGGGAGGGGTAGAGAAGGGTGTTGGCGGGAGGGGTAGGGAAGGGAGGTTGGAGGGAGGGGTAGAGAAGGTGTTGAGGAGGGGTTGGAGGGGGGAGGGGTAGGAGAGGAAGGGTGTTGGGGAGGGAGGGGTGGGAGGAGGAAGAGGGGGTTGGGAGGAAGCCTTGAGGACGATTCTATGGTGTAGGAAAAATAAAATTGAGGAGTGAAAGAGGAGGTGGGGGAGGGAGAAGACCCGGCATGTATGGGGGAGGATAGTGGGGAGAAGAGTGGGGAGAGGCTATGGTACGAGGTACATTTCCGCCCTAAAGATACAGTATTTCCACCCTGTGACCTCCTTCCCCTACACCACCTCCCCCCACCACCTCCCTCCTCCTGCACACACACACACACACACACACAATCATAGAGTACTGCAGTAGTAAGTCATTAGGGGTCACCAATAAACTGCCGTCCCTTAACTCACTCATTAAATCTCTCACATGGACACTTCACCTTTTACTATCAAGTATGTTCTCTTGTGTGTGTGTGTGTGTGTGTGTGTGTGTGTGTGATTTTTTACGTTAGAGAATGTGTGTGTTTGCGCGCGCGTGTGTGTGTGTGTGTGTGATTTTTTACGTTAGAGAATGTGTGTGCGTGTGTGTGTGAGTGTGTGTGTGTGATTTTTTACATTAGAGACTGTGTGCGTGTGTGTACATGTTTAATAGTGTATATATATATATATATATATACATATATATATATATATATATATATATATATATATATATATATATATATATATATATATCAGCGCGCGAGTACGTATGTATACACAAGTATACAGCAGTAGCAGCAGCAGCAGCAGCAGCAGCAGCAGCAGCAGCAGCAGCACACTTATGTTGAAAATCGATGTCTAGGTTTTATTCTGTTTGAAGCATTCGAGCGTGTATCTGTACTTAACCCTGATGTGAGGGGAGGGGGAGAGGGTGAGGTGACGGGAGGAGGGGGAGAGGTGGTGAGAGGAGGGGGAGGGGGCGGGAAGGGGGTAAGAGGAAGTGAGGGAAGGGGGGATGTAAAAAGCGAGGCAACACAGGGGAGGGAGGAGAAAGGAAAGGGAGGGAAGGAGGGCAGGGGAGGGGGGATGTATAAAAGGCGGGGCAACACAGTCCTAAGCCACAGATAAGAGTATTTGGAGTCTCCCGGGAGAGTTAAAACCGGAAAATGGAGGGAGAAGGAAAGACGAATTTGATAAGCTGCAAGTTACGGGGCGTCATCCTCTTAGTACTGGTAGATGATGGTTGTTGATGGTGGTAGTTGGTAGGTAGATGGTGGTAGTTGGTACATGATGGTTGTTGATTGTGGTAGTTGGTAGGTAGATGATGGTAGTTGGTAGATGATGGTTGTTGATGGTGGTAGCAGGTAGATAGATTGGTTGGTGAAGGGGATGATGGTGTTATGAAATGGTAGGTGGTTGTTGATGGTGGTAGCTGGTAGATAGATGGTGGTTGACGGTGGTAGTTGGTATATAGGTGGTGATGGTGGTTGGTAGATAGTGATTGGTGAAGGGGTTGGAGGTGGTAAGTGAGTGACAGATGGTGGTAGATAGGTGGTCGTAGGTGAGGGAGTATAGATGGTGGTTGTTGATGATGGTTGGTGATGGTGTTAGGTGGTGTTGGTAGGTATGGGGGTGATGGTGCGTTGTGGTAGGTGAGTGATACATGGTGATAGATCATGGTTGTGGTAGTTATGCGCTGATAAAAGGGGTATGGATAGTGGTAGATGGGGGGTCGATAATGTTAGTTGACGTGGATGGTAGACTGAAGGGTTGTAATGGGGATGGATGGTGATAGTGGTGATGGACAAGGATGGTGAGAGTTGCCTGATGGTGGATGGTGATGACATTAGTGGTGATGGTGGTGATGATGGGGAAATAAAAATAGTCGATTGTGGTAGTGGTTGGTGGTGGTTGTTTTTGTTGACGGTAGAGGGTTGTGTTTTTGTACCAGTTGTTGTTTGTTTTTGTTGTTGTTATTGTGTAGGGTAAAGTGATGAGGGGAGAGGGGAGTGTTTTATACAAGAAGTTCTCTTAAGCACTTTTATACATGCAAACATCATCCTCTCTCTCTCTCTCTCTCTCTCTCTCTCTCTCTCTCTCTCTCTCTCTCTCTCTCTCTCTCTCTCATTACCCCCTGCAGCCATCCCTCCTTTCCTCTCTCAATCCCTCCCTCCCTCCCTCCCTCCCCTCTCCCTACCTCACCTTCCCTCCCTCACCTTCCCTCCCTTTCCTCCTCCCCCTTTCCTCCTCCCCCTTTCCTCCTACCCCTTCCCTCCCCTCCCTCCCTCCCTCCCTCCCTCCCTCCTCTTCCCCTCCCTCCCCTCCCTCTCCCTACCTCACCTTCCCTCCCTCACCTTCCTCCTTCCTCTCCCCTTTCCTCCCCCTTCCCTACCCTCCCCTCTCTCCCTTCCTTCCTTCCCTCCCTCCCTCCCTCCCTCCTTCCCCTTCCCTCCTTCCCCTCCAACCCATCATGACAGCTCAAGTTTCAAGACTAGGAAGAAACTTTTCCCGCAGACCATAAAAAGAGAGAGAGAGAGAAAGTTTCATTTCAGCTGGTCACTCTTGTGGTGGTGGGCTGGTCACTCTTGTGGTGGTGGGCTGGTCACTCTTGTTGTGGTGGGCTGGTCACTCTTGTGGTGGTGGGCTGGTCACTCTTGTGGTGGTGGGCTGGTCACTCTTGTGGTGGTGGGCTGGTCACTCTTGTGGTGGTGGGCTGGTCACTCTTGTGGTGGTGGGCTGGTCACTCTTGTGGTGGTGGGCTGGTCACTCTTGTGGTGGTGGGCTGGTCACTCTTGTGGTGGTGGGCTGGTCACTCTTGTGGTGGTGGGCTGGTCACTCTTGTGGTGGTGGGCTGGTCACTCTTGTGGTGGTGGGCTGGTCACTCTTGTGGTGGTGGGCTGGTCACTCTTGTGGTGGTGGGCTGGTCACTCTTGTGGTGGTGGGCTGGTCACTCTTGTGGTGGTGGGCTGGTCACTCTTGTGGTGGTGGGCTGGTCACTCTTGTGGTGGTGGGCTGGTCACTCTTGTGGTGGTGGGCTGGTCACTCTTGTGGTGGTGGGCTGGTCACTCTTGTGGTGGCGGGCTGGTCACTCTTGTGGTGGGCTGGTCACTCTTGTGGTGGTGGGCTGGTCACTCTTGTGGTGGTGGGCTGGTCACTCTTGTGGTGGTGGGCTGGTCACTCTTGTGGTGGTGGGCTGGTCACTCTTGTGGTGGTGGGCTGGTCACTCTTGTGGTGGTGGGCTGGTCACTCTTGTGGTGGTGGGCTGGTCACTCTTGTGGTGGCGGGCTGGTCACTCTTGTGGTGGTGGGCTGGTCACTCTTGTGGTGGTGGGCTGGTCACTCTTGTGGTGGTGGGCTGGTCACTCTTGTGGTGGCGGGCTGGTCACTCTTGTGGTGGTGGGCTGGTCACTCTTGTGGTGGCGGGCTGGTCACTCTTGTGGTGGTGGGCTGGTCACTCTTGTGGTGGTGGGCTGGTCACTCTTGTGGTGGTGGGCTGGTCACTCTTGTGGTGGTGGGCTGGTCACTCTTGTGGTGGCGGGCTGGTCACTCTTGTGGTGGTGGGCTGGTCACTCTTGTGGTGGTGGGCTGGTCACTCTTGTGGTGGTGGGCTGGTCACTCTTGTGGTGGTGGGCTGGTCACTCTTGTGGTGGGCTGGTCACTCTTGTGGTGGCGGGCTGGTCACTCACTCTTGTGGTGGTGGGCTGGTCACTCTTGTGGTGGTGGGCTGGTCACTCTTGTGGTGGCGGGCTGGTCACTCACTCTTGTGGTGGCGGGCTGGTCACTCACTCTTGTGGTGGTGGGGTGGTCACTCACTTATGTTGGCCGAGATGAAGCTGCCTTTGTGATATTAATGGTAAGATATATCATTCTCTCTCTCTCTCTCTCTCTCTCTCTCTCTCTCTCTCTCTCTCCATTGTCATTTGGGTTTGCATGTGTGTGTGTGTGTGTGTGTGTGTGTGTGTCATGCACATATACGATTTATACATATAACACACATATTTGTAATACATGACCATTTTCGGAAATGAAAAAGTTATACAAGAATATTCATGTATAAATTTGTATGTTTTGAATTATTTATTTGTATAATTAAACGCGCTATTTATTCCGGCTTTTTTAATATATTGGAATTTTAGGAATCGTCATCAGGTTGTCAGTTTTCAATGAATTGCTCCAGATTCCTAATAATCTGGAATTTGGCCTTATTGTTTCTGTCTGGTTGGATATGTCTGTCTGTCTGTCTGTCTGTCTGTCTGTCTGTCTTTCTGTTTGTCTGTCTGTCTTTCTGTTTGTCTGTATTTGTTTTGTATCGCTTTTTGTAACGTTTTTATTTGTCTGTGTATGTTTGTGTATGTTTGTATATGTCTGTCTGTATGTGGATCTCTCTGTCTGTGTATGTATACGGGGGGGGGGAGGGAGAGGAGGACAGGGTTGATAGGAGGGGGAGAGGAGAGGAGGGGTGGTAGGGAGACAGGGAAGAGGAGGGGTGGCAGGGAGGAAGGAAGGGAAGAGGAGGTGTTGTAGGAAGAAGGTAGAGGGAGTAAGGAAGAGGAGGATGGGCAGTAGAGATAATGGGAAGGGACATGGAAAGGGGTGGAATAGGAGGTCTGTGGAGTGAAGTAAAGGGGGGGTGGTAGGAGGGAAGTGGTAGGGTAGGAGGGAGGTGGTAGGGTAGGAGGGGGGTGGTAATGAAATGGGTAATAGGAAGGGAGGTAAAGAGAGGTAGGAGAGAAGTCGTAGTAGAAGGGAAGGAGGAGGTAACAGTAAGCTCCCTCCCTCCCTCCCTCCCTCCCTCCCTCCCTCGGGACGCTGGAATGGGACACGTCTCCTCCTTATTGTTCCTCCCAGTATGAGAGTGATAAATTTCACTTACGATGTCCTGCTACTGTGTCCTGGTCCCCCTCCCCCCCCCCCCCCACCCGCTCCTCCCGGGACTTGGGGGGGGGGGGGGTGAAGATACTCTCCTGGGACCTGGGGGAGAAGGGAGAGTGAAGATGGAAAAGGGAAGGGAGAGTGAAAGTTGGGGAGGGGGAGCGTTTGTTGGAGAGGGGGGAAGGGGGAGTGAAGGTACTCCCTTGGGACATGAAGGGGAAGGGAGAGTGGGGGGAGATAAGCACTCTCCTGAGACAAGAAGGGGGAGGGGAGGGGTTGTTGGGGGAAGGGGGAAATATCTTTTGACGGAAGGGGGAGGGGAAAGTGGCCTTTGACGGAAGGGGGTGGGAGAAATGGTCTCTTGCCAGGGAAGTGAAAGGGGAGGGAAAGTGGTCTGCAGGGACAAAAGGGGAGGGAAGGTGGTCTCTTGGAAAGGGGGAGGAGGTTTCGGTCTCCTGGGAGGGAAGGGGAAAGGACACGAGAGGGAGATGGAATAGAGAAGGTGCTCATGCGGGAAGAGAGGGAATGCGAGGGGAGAGGGAAGAAGGTTGTCATGAGGAAGGGGAGGAGGACACGTGGTGGGGAGAGGAGGGGAAAGGAAAAGAGAAGGAATGGGGAGAAGGTTTCTATGGAAGGGAAATGAGGAGAGAGAGAGAGAGAGAGAGAGAGAGAGAGAGAGAGAGAGAGAGACTGTACGTGATCTTGCAGGGGGAGGGGAGGAGAGAGGGGCTTGTCCTCGTTAATAAAGAAGGGAGAGAGAGAGAGAGAGAGAGACACACACATTGATAAAACGTAATTAGAATCATAACAAATAACGATAATAGATATAAAAGCCTTAATTACACTACTGATGACAATGACGAAAACAATAATAACCTTTTAATGTTATTTTAATTTTTGATAACGTTAATACAACTGATGATGGTAATTGTTATGTAAAGATGGTAGTAATGACGTTATAGATGATAAGTGATAATGAAAATAATAACAAATTAAATAATGACCACAAAAAGTAAGTGAAAAAATGTTGTTTATATTGAAAGTTGTGGGAAGTTTATGAGGGTCAACTTGGCCTCTCATATAGTGTGTGTGTGTGCGTGTGTGTGTGTGTGTGTGTGGTTATTCCTTCAACAATATTTATAAAAGTATTGGGAGTGTAATGTATATTCGCATTATCATTATCATTATCGTATTGTTACTCAAAGTGGGATTTATTAAACACAGAAGTACAGTAATTAACTTTCACCTGTCCCCACAACACCTGGATGCGTTACAGAGTTTATTAATTCTGTAATCTAAGTTAGTAATGAGTTAAGGTTTGGTCTTACTGTATTAACTTGTGTTTTAACTCTGGTGTTTGTCCGTCCCCTCCATGTTTGGTGTTTGTGTGTTTGTTTGCTGCAGTTGTTTGTGTGTGTTTGCTGTAGTTGTTTGTGTGTGTGTGTGGGAAGCAAGTATTTTTTTGTATGTTAATGGGTGTCTAAGGAGAGAGAGAGAGAGAGAGAGAGAGAGAGAGAGAGAGAGAGAGAGAGAGAGAGAGAGAGAGTCCTGGTGACCACATAAAGACCCCCAGACTCTCACAGTATAGATCATTGTTGGGATGGGGGAGGGTGACCATGGGGGGCTGGGGTGGGGTGGGTGACCATGGGGGGGTGGGGGTGGGTGTCCATGGGGGGCTGGGGAGGGGTGGGTGACCATGGGGGGCTGGGGAGGGATTGGTGTCCATGGGAGAGGGGAGTGACCATGGAAGAGAGAGAGAGAGAGAGAGAGAGTGTCCCCTACAGTAAGTCCTTCTGGCTATTATTGCTATGACTGACGATGCTCCTAAATGATGACAACCTCCTCTCACTTGGGGTAGAGGGAGGGTCAGGGGAGAGGAAGGACGGGTAGGTTTTAGGCCTGGCTACTGATGGGAGAGGAGAGGGCTGGTCATTTGTAGGAGAGGATAAGGGAGAGGGAGGGAGAGGGCTGGTCATTTGTAGGAGAGGATAAGGGAGAGGGAGGGAGAGGGCTGGTCATTTGTAGGAGAGGATAAGGGAGAGGGAGGGAGAGGGCTGGTCATTTGTAGGAGAGGATAAGGGAGAGGGAGGGAGAGGGCTGGTCATTTGTAGGAGAGGGAGGGAAAGGGAGAGGGCTGGTCATTTGTAGGAGAGGGAGGGAAAGGGAGAGGGCTGGTCATTTGTAGGAGAGGGAGGGAAAGGGAGAGGGCTGTTCATATGTAGGGGAGGAAAGGGAGAATAGATAGGTAAAGGAGAGGAGAGGGAGGGAGGGAGGAAGGAAGGGAGAGTAAAGGAAAGGGAGAGAGAGTAGAATTGGGTAGTTTAGGTAGTGTAGAGTAAGGGAGATGGGAAAGGAAAGTAACTCCCTCACCTCATCCACCTCACTCTCCACCTCATCCACCTCTCTCTCTACCTCATCCACCTCTCTCTCTCTACCTCATCCACCTCTCTCTCTACCTCATCCACCTCTCTCTCTACCTCATCCACCTCATCCACCTCTCTCTCCACCTCATCCACCTCTCTCTCTCTACGTCATCCACCTCTCTCTCGCTACCTCATCCACCTCACTCTCCACCTCATCCACCTCTCTCTCTCTACCTCATCCACCTCACTCTCTACCTCATCCACCTCTCTCTCTACCTCATCCACCTCTCTCTCTACCTCATCCACCTCACTCTCTCCCCTCATCCACCTCACTCTCCACCTCATCCACCTCACTCTCCACCTCATCCACCTCTCTCTCCACCTCATCCACCTCTCTCTCTCTACCTCATCCACCTCTCTCTCTACCTCATCCACCTCACTCTCCACCTCATCCACCTCTCTCTCTACCTCATCCACCTCTCTCTCTACCTCATCCACCTCTCTACCTCATCCACCTCACTCTCCACCTCATCCACCTCTCTCTCTCTCTACCTCATCCACCTCTCTCTCGCTACCTCATCCACCTCACTCTCCACCTCATCCACCTCACTCTCTCTCCTCATCCACCTCACTCTCTCCTCATCCACCTCACTCTCTCTACCTCATCCACCTCACTCTCCACCTCATCCACCTCTCTCTCTCTACCTCATCCACCTCACTCTCCACCTCATCCACCTCTCTCTCCACCTCATCCACCTCTCTCTCTACCTCATCCACCTCTCTCTCTACCTCATCCACCTTTCTCTCTCTACCTCATCCACCTCACTCTCCACCTCATCCACCTCTCTCTCTACCTCATCCACCTCACTCTCCACCTCATCCACCTCTCTCTCCACCTCATCCACCTCTATCTCTCCACCTCATCCACCTCTCTCCACCTCATCCACCTCTCTCTACCTCCTCCACCTCATCCACCTCTCTCTCCACCTCATCCACCTCTCTCTCCACCTCATCCACCTCTCTCTCCACCTCATCCACCTCTATCTCTCCACCTCATCCACCTCACTCTCCACCTCATCCACCTCTCTCTCTACCTAATCTACCTCTATCTCTCCACCTCATCTACCTCTATCTCTCCACCTCATCCACCTCTCTCTCCACCTCATCCACCTCTCTCTCCACCTCATCTACCTCTATCTCTCCACCTCATCCACCTCTCTCTCCACCTCATCCACAACACCCTCCATACCCCTCCACCTCATCCACACCGATACACCGACCTCACTCAAACCCATCTAACCACTTTACCCACACCACCCATCTTGGCTCCCCCTTCATCCACAAACACATCCATCCACACAGGTGAGAACAGAAAGGTAACAGTGGTGGATATTGCTGGCTAGCGAGTCAACCCGTAGAGCCATCATGATATATATGAGAGAGAGAGAGAGAGAGAGAGAGAGAGAGAGAGAGAGAGAGAGAGAGATATTATAATACTGCCAGCCACATAAAAAGGAAAAAGGGTATGTTAATTATATATATATGCTCGATTTTGTGGTGAGGGGCGGAGGGGAAGGGAGGGGCGGAGGGGAAAGGAGGGGCGGGGGGGGAAAGGAGGGGCGGAGGGGAAAGGAGGGGCGGAGGGAACGGGGTGGGTTGTAGAGGTGAAGGGGAAGGTTACGTAAGAATCCTTGTGTGTGTGTGTGTGTGTGTACGCGCCATCATTGCGCTGATAGGTTTCTCGCGTGTCAACATTCATGGAAGGAAGCCGCTCGTGTTTACAACCTGTGGCTCTCTACAGTGCCTCCGTGGTGCTGTTGTGTGCTCACCTCACAACACACACACACTACTGCCCTCGTTGTGTGCTCTCCTCACAACACACACACTCTACTGCCCGCGTTGTGTGCTCTCCTCACAACACATACACACTCTACTGCCCGCGTTGTGTGCTCTCCTCACAACACACACACACTCTACTGCCCTCGTTGTGTGCTCACCTCACAACACTCACACTCTACTGCCCGCGTTGTGTGCTCTCCTCACAACACACACACTCTACTGCCCGCGTTGTGTGCTCTCCTCACAACACACACACACTCTACTGCCCTCGTTGTGTGCTCACCTCACAACACACACACTCTACTGCCCTCGTTGTGTGCTCTCCTCACAACACACACACTCTACTGCCCTCGTTGTGTGCTCTCCTCACAACACACACACTCTACTGCCCGCGTTGTGTGCTCTCCTCACAACACACACACACTCTACTGCCCTCGTTGTGTGCTCACCTCACAACACTCACACTCTACTGCCCGCGTTGTGTGCTCTCCTCACAACACACACACTCTACTGCCCGCGTTGTGTGCTCACCTCACAATACACACACTCTACTGCCCGCGTTGTGTGCTCTCCTCACAACACACACACACTCTACTGCCCTCGTTGTGTGCTCACCTCACAACACTCACACTCTACTGCCCGCGTTGTGTGCTCTCCTCACAACACACACACTCTACTGCCCGCGTTGTGTGCTCTCCTCACAACACACACACTCTACTGCCCGCGTTGTGTGCTCACCTCACAATACACACACTCTACTGCCCGCGTTGTGTGCTCTCCTCACAACACACACACACTCTACTGCCCTCGTTGTGTGCTCACCTCACAACACACACACTCTACTGCCCGCGTTGTGTGCTCTCCTCACAACACACACACACTCTACTGCCCTCGTTGTGTGCTCTCCTCACAACACACACACTCTACTGCCCTCGTTGTGTGCTCTCCTCACAACACACACTCTACTGCCCTCGTTGTGTGCTCTCCTCACAACACACACACTCTACTGCCCGCGTTGTGTGCTCTCCTCACAACACACACTCTACTGCCCGCGTTGTGTGCTCTCCTCACAACACACACACTCTACTGCCCGCGTTGTGTGCTCTCTTCACAACACTCACACTCTACTGCCCGCGTTGTGTGCTCACCTCACTGCACTCATATTTTCAAGCGTTATAGCTGTTCGTTATATATATATTTTCTCGGCTTTGTGTAGTGTACCGTACAGTAGTTGTTATTGTAATGTACCGTATAGCGGAAATGTACCGTACATTAGTGTAGTGTACCGTGTAGAAGTTGTTGTAATGTACCGTATAGCAGATATGTACCGTACATTAGTGTAGTGTGCCGTACAGTAGTTGTTATTGTAATGTACCGTATAGCAGAAATGTACCGTACATTGTGTAGTGTACCGTACCGTACAGTAGTGTAGCTCGCCCTTCAGGGACCATCACCACAACAATAACCGTTCTTTCACCTCGCACCGCAAGAAAAAATATAAATTTAATGGACTGGCCCAAAATATGTGGGTGTTTATATGTGAACGGAGTGAGAATGTGTGTAAATAACCGAAGCGGTCGTGAATTCAAATTCAGCGCGTAACACTCACCCGAAATGGGATTCGAAGCTTCGAGTCGTCGATTCTTCGGAACTCGATCCCACTAGTGTTCTTTGTTTATATTTTGGCTGCCAGCTGGGTGATGACTTGTACATAAACTTAATATCGTGGTACTGTGTATTTTTTTCCTGTCCTCCGAGATATTTATTGTTCAAGATTAAAAAGGTAAGGGAATATAGTTCTTATAACAAAGTGGACACAGTATTTTGCGAGGATAAACCGAAGTAGTTTGGAGAGTTTAAGCGCTTGTCGAGCATTAAAAGATGGCCGGCAACCCTGAACGAGCAGAGAGGGGTGTGCGGTGGACGGCCAGAAAACTGCGTCAAACCAAACATTGTCTCCTTGTAATTCCATTTGGTGGTGACATAGCGGGGTTCATGCATCACCAGGTATTTCATCAATTCCTTGGTAGGGCGGCGCCGGCAAGATGTGAGGGAACGTGAGGCGGACCTCCTGCTTCACTCATTACCGATGCAATGCTTGCCTCACCGGGACACAGAATATTGATGTCGAATTATAATACCAAAAGGGAAGTTTTCTGATACGGTTTGTGGAGGGTTTTCTTGGTGTTCAGTCAGACGGGATATTCACCAAAGCTGCACAGCAAAGAACAGCAGTAACAGCCCCGTGTGTGTGTGTCTCTGTCCTCCACTGTCTACAAGTCTTGGATTACACACCTGTCTGTTCGTGGCTTTATTTCTTGGTCTCTACACTACCTATCCACCAAGACTGCCTACACTTTATCCAATCACCCACTGAAGACCCCCTACCCCTACCCACCTACCCCCCTACCCACCTACCCCTACCCACCAACCCCTACCCACCAACCCCTACCCCCCTACCCATCTACCCCCCTACCCACCTACCCCTACCCACCAACCCCTACCCACCAACCCCTACCCCCCTACCCATCTACCCCCCTACCCATCTACCCCCCTACCCATCTACCCCCCTACCCATCTACCCCCCTACCCATCTACCCCCTACCCATCTACCCCCTATCCACCTATCCCCTGAGGGTGGTCAGGAGGGCTAGGTTACACACATAAATAGCTCACAGATAATTTTGCTAATATTAATTCAGAAAAATACTTGTTTTTTGCGTTTGTTGTAATATAACACCACAGCTTATTAAGTTTTGGGGGGAAATAACTGCTGTAATGTAAAGGGGGCGGCATTATTATATATATTTTTTGGTCTGAGTTTATTATTACTAAAGGGAAAATAAAGTTGTGGTGTGGAATTTTATTTTTATTTGTCTTTGGTGTGTGTGTGTGTGTGTGTGTGTGTGTGTGTGTAATTTGAATATGTTTAAACCAGTCAGGTCGTTAAGCCACGAAAAATCCTATTGAAGTCAGGCCAATAAACCACTCTCTTATTTCTGAACAAATTGAAGGATAATGTCTCTTGTCATTAAAGCTTTTATCTTTCTCTCTCTCACAGTGTACTAACCCTTGTGTTCCTCCCCCCACAGACAGTGTACTAACCCTTGTGTTCCTCCCCCCACAGACAGTGTACTAACCCTTGTGTTCCTCCCCCCACAGACAGTGTACTAACCCTTGTGTTCCTCCCCCCACAGACAGTGTACTAACCCTTGTGTTCCTCCTCCCCCCACAGACAGTGTACTAACCCTTGTGTTCCTCCTCCCCCCACAGACAGTGTACTATCCCTTGTGTTCCTCCCCCCACAGACAGTGTACTAACCCTTGTGTTCCTCCCCCCACAGACAGTGTACTAACCCTTGTGTTCCTCCTCCCCCCACAGACAGTGTACTAACCCTTGTGTTCCTCCTCCCACAGACAGTGTACTAACCCTTGTGTTCCTCCCCCCACAGACAGTGTACTAACCCTTGTGTTCCTCCCCCCACCCCAGACAGTGTACTAACCCTTGTGTTCTTCCCCCCACAGACAGTGTACTAACCCTTGTGTTCTTCCCCCCACAGACAGTGTACTAACCCTTGTGTTCCTCCCCTACAGACAGTGTACTAACCCTTGTCTTCCTCCCCTACAGACAGTGTACTAACCCTTGTGTTCCTCCCCTACAGACAGTGTACTAACCCTTGTCTTCCTCCCCTACAGACAGTGTACTAACCCTTGTGTTCTTCCCACCCCAGACAGTGTACTAACCCTTGTGTTCCTCCCCCACAGACAGTGTACTAACCCTTGTGTTCCTCCCCTACAGACAGTGTACTAACCCTTGTGTTCCTCCCCTACAGACAGTGTACTAACCCTTGTGTTCCTCCCCTACAGAGACTGCCGTGTAGTGCGGGATCCTCACACACTCAAGTCTAAGGGTTACGGCTTTGTCTCCTTCGTTAAAAAGGCGGTGAGTACCTTGATTACCTGTTGGTCTTATTTCTGTTAGGTGTGGAGACGCTGTGTTGAGGAGAACTATTGTTAATGTTGGTTGTGGAGACGCTGTGTTGAGGAGAACTATTGTTAATGTTAGTTGTGGAGACGCTGTGTTGAGGAGAACTATTGTTAATGTTAGTTGTGGAGACGCTGCGTTGAGGAGAACTGTTGTTAATGTTAGTTGTGGAGACGCTGCGTTGAGGAGAACTATTGTTAATGTTAGTTGTGGAGACGCTGTGTTGAGGAGAACTATTGTTAATGTTAGTTGTGGAGACGCTGTGTTGAGGAGAACTATTGTTAATGTTAGTTGTGGAGACGCTGTGTTGAGGAGAACTATTGTTAATGTTAGTTGTGGAGACGCTGTGTTGAGGAGAACTATTGTTAATGTTAGTTGTGGAGACGCTGCGTTGAGGAGAACTATTGTTAATGTTAGTTGTGGAGACGCTGCGATGAGGAGAACTATTGTTAATGTTAGTTGTGGAGACGCTGTGTTGAGGAGAACTATTGTTAATGTTAGTTGTGGAGACGCTGCGTTGAGAACTATTGTTAATGTTAGTTGTGGAGACGCTGCGTTGAGGAGAACTATTGTTAATGTTAGTTGTGGAGACGCTGCGTTGAGGAGAACTATTGTTAATGTTAGTTGTGGAGACGCTGCGTTGAGGAGAACTATTGTTAATGTTAGTTGTGGAGACGCTGCGTTGAGGAGAACTATTGTTAATGTTAGTTGTGGAGACGCTGTGTTGAGGAGAACTAAGACTATCTCTGCTCCTGGTAGTAATAGTAATAGTGACGAACTGCATCTTGAAAACTATTTACTGTAGTATATACAGTATATGATTTTTTTTCCCGAATTTAGGGATGATAATCGAATTCGTCCCTAAAATATATCCCTGCAGGTATTGGTTACGTGAGAATGTTCATGAATTTTAAGTAATGGTCAAAATTTGTTAGTGTGGCGGTGGTCAAGGTGAAACTACGTGTCATTAACTATTTAAAATTAGTTGGAAATTGGCTATAAATTAGTTGGACATATTATCTTTTTGAGAATATCATATAAGAAAGATAGATATATGAATTGGTGATTATATTGAAGAATTATTATATATTACACGAGAGATAAGATAATTTTATAATGGGAGAGGAAACGGCAAAATACTTTAAAAGTTTACAAGTTTTGGGGAGTTTTTGTATTTTTCTTTTAGTTTCTCTCTCTCACGTCAGGTACCAATATGTTAGGCCAAATCCCTGTTATAATGGTGATATAAAGGTGATTATCAACACACGCACGCCATTGAAATCATTACACCTGCCAATCAACTGTAGGTGAAGGAGCCAGCCAGGTGCTAGGTGAAGGTGGCGGGTGTAGGTGGTGGGTGTTAGGTGTAGGTGGTGGGTGTTGGGTGAAGGTGGTGGATGTTGGGTGAAGGTGGTGGGTGTTAGGTGAAGGTGGTGGGTGTTAGGTGTAGGTG
This sequence comes from Homarus gammarus, assembly GCA_958450375.1. Lineage (NCBI taxonomy): Eukaryota > Metazoa > Arthropoda > Malacostraca > Decapoda > Nephropidae > Homarus > Homarus gammarus. The sequence goes on along the minus strand of CAUDMG010000780.1, from coordinate 426,495 downwards.
GTGGGTGTTAGGTGTAGGTGGTGGGTGTTAGGTGAAGGTGGTGGGTGTTGGGTGAAGGTGGTGGGTGTTGGGTGAAGGTGGTGGGTGTTGGGTGTAGGTGGTGGGTGTTTGGTGTAGGTGGTGGGTGTTAGGTGTAGGTGGTGGGTGTTAGGTGAAGGTGGTAGGTGTAAGGTGAAGGTGGTGGGTGTTAGGTGAAGGTGGTAGGTGTAATGTGAAGGTGGTGGGTGTTAGGTGAAGCTTGTGGGTGTTGGGTGAAGGTGTTGGGTGTTAGGTGTTGGGTGTTTGGTAATGGGTGTTAGGTGTAGGTGGTGGGTGTTAGGTGTAGGTGGTGGGTGTCAAGTGTAGGTGGAGGGTGTTGGGTTTAGGTGGAGGATGATAGGTGAAGGTGGTAAGTGTTACTCTGGGTGGCGGGTGTTGGACAAATGTTTTAGTAAAGATGTAAAATGTACAGATGGACACAGACAGTCGGACACAGGCGGCGTGAGTGTCGGCCTCCCCCCCCCCCCCCCCCCCCCCCCCCCCCTCACAAATACTCCCCACCCCCCTCCCACCACCACTCCCTCGACAAATTAAACGGAGAAAGAATCATTTTTACGGTTCAGAAGCTCCGGGGAGGCGCGGGTCTGTCTCGCCTTGTCTCGAGTCGTTCTGGGGTCGTTTCTGGTCATCTCTGGACCTTCTTAGGCCTTTTCCTATAATCGTTTTGGTGTCGTTACTCTCGTCTCGGACCTTTTGTTTACCATTGACGTCGTGTCTATCGTCTTTGGGTTTTTTTCATTAACTCTAAGTGTCGTCTCGGTCGTCTTGAGTCTTATGTTTACCAGGTAGGGTCTTTGCAATCTTCGTGGGTGTTTCGTTTAACAGTTGGGGTCGTTTTTTATCGTTTTTGGCCCTTTTGTTTAGCACCTCGAGTCGTATCTGTCTTTTTGGGATCTTTATTTAACACTTGGGGTCGTATCTGTCGTCTATGGGTCTTGTTTAACACCTAGGGTCGTATCTGTCGTCTATGGGTCTTTTGTTTAACACCTAGGGTCGTATCTGTCGTCTATGGGTCTTGTTTAACACCTAGGGTCGTATCTGTCGTCTATAGGTCTTTTGTTTAACACCTAGGGTCGTATCTGTCGTCTATGGGTCTTTTGTTTAACACCTGGGGTCGTATCTGTCGTCTATGGGTCTTTTGTTTAACACCTAGGGTCGTATCTGTCGTCTATGGGTCTTTTGTTTAACACCTAGGGTCGTATCTGTCTTCTCAGGCCTCATATCTTACCATCTAGGGTAGTTTCTGTCGTGTGAGGTCATAGTGGGGCTGTTTTGGACCATCTGGGGGTAGTTTTAAGGGTCGTTCCTGGCTATCTAGGTCGTTTAAGTCTATTTTTGTCTTATTAGGTCGTTTCTGGGTTTTGTTGATCCATTTGAAGTCTTAGACATTTTCCCTCGTCATTTATGGCCAGTCTCTCGACACCACACCCGCCACTCCCTCCCTCAATCCCTCACCACCCCTCCCTCCCTCCTCCATTCACTCACCACCCTCCCTCCTCTTCCATTCCCTCACCACCCTCCCTCCTCTCCCATTCCCCCACCACTCCTTCCTCTCCCATTCCCCCACCACTCCTTCCTCCCCCATTTACTCACTACATCTTCCTCCCCCATTTCCTCACCACACCTTCCTCCCCCATTCCCTCACCACACCTTCCTCCCCCATTTCCTCACCACACCTTCCTCCCCCATTTCCTCACCATACCCTCCTCCCCCATTTCCTCACCACACCTTCCTCCCCCATTCCCCCACCACTCCTTCCTCCCCCATTTACTCACTACATCTTCCTCCCCCATTCCCCCACCACTCCTTCCTCCCCCATTCCCTCACCACCCCTTCCTCCCCATTCCCTCACCACCCCTTCCTCCCCATTCCCTCACCATACCTTCCTCCCCCATTTCCTCACCACCCCTTCCTCCCCATTCCCTCACTCCTTCAACACCTCTTCATTACCTTCCCCCATTACTTATCCCATCCCTGCCCCGTTTTTCCTCCCTCCCTTTTCACCCTTTTCCCCCTCACCACTCACTCTCTCCCTCTCCACTCACTCTCTCTCCCTCACCACTCACTCTCTCTCCCTCACCACTCACTCTCTCCCTCTCCACTCACTCTCTCCCTCACCACTCACTCTCTCCCTCTCCACTCACTCTCTCCCTCACCACTCACTCTCTCCCTCTCCACTCACTCTCTCTCCCTCACCACCCACTCTCTCCCTCACACCACTCACTCTCTCTCCCTCACACCACTCACTCTCTCTCCCTCTCCACTCACTCTCTCTCCCTCTCCACTCACTCTCTCTCCCTCTCCACTCACTCTCTCTCCCTCTCCACACTCTCTCTCCCTCTCCACACACTCTCTCTCCCTCACCACTCACTCTCTCTCCCTCACCACTCACTCTCTCCCTCACCACTCACTCTCTCCCTCTCCACTCACTCTCTCCCTCACCACTCACTCTCTCCCTCTCCACTCACTCTCTCCCTCACCACTCACTCTCTCCCTCTCCACTCACTCTCTCCCTCACCACTCACTCTCTCCCTCTCCACTCACTCTCTCTCCCTCACCACCCACTCTCTCCCTCACACCACTCACTCTCTCTCCCTCTCCACACTCTCTCTCCCTCTCCACACTCCCACTGCAACCTCCCACGCACCCCTCAACTCCCCTCCTCCCCACCACCTCCCCCGCCCCCTCCCCCCACCCATCCTACCTGGAGCACGTACATAAAGGCAATGATCGGTGGAATATTTAGCCAATTGGCGATATATGCGTGTGTGTGTGTGTGTGTGTGTGTGTGTGTGTGTGTGTGTGTGTGTGTGTGTGTGCTCCCCTATATGGAAGTGTTTTATATCACATCCATTGATAATCTCATTAGCATTTTTCATCCATATTCTTTCTCGCTAACTGTGTGTTGTCATATACCTGGGACTGGAGATTTGCATGTTTTAATTTGTCGAAATGCAAATCAAACAGAGGCAAAAACGGTGTTATTTCGCTGGCTAATCCTATAAGTTGTGAGGAGGCAATTTGCTTAAATGAATATTGGGTACCTGTTCGTTTCTGGGGGGGGGGGGGCTCCTGGCTAATGTTTCGATTACTTAGGCCTTTTTAGTTTATTTTTTTGTAGTGGGGGGGGGCATCTTTACAGGTCCTTCTGTTGTAACGGTAAACAGATGGAAATAACAGGGCCTAAAATAATAATGTCTGGTTTAGTTTTGTCATTAATATTCTTTTAGTATTGAGACTCGCCATTATTATTTGTTACCATAAGAATTTTTATATTTTTTTTCTTTTTACTGTTTATCATTCCCGTTGGTTCAGTCTGTTAACAGTTCATCACTCTAGTTCTACATTGCCGTTAGCTTCTACTTTCGTTCAGTGTGTGTGTGTGTGTGTGTGTGTGTGTGTGTGTGTGTTTCAGGTCGTCCTTTAGTTATGCATACTGTTATTGTCATGACCAAATTGTAATTGATTATGTGCATATGTTTATATTTATATAGCAAGCTAATCTAACTTGACCTAACGTAATCTAACTTGACCTAACGTAATCTAACCTAACCTAACGTAACCTAACCTAACCCATTGTAACTTATTTAATCCAACCTAACCTATGCTTACTAGTGTATATGCTGAATATGTTTAGCATGCCTATCACTGTGTAAAGCATTAGTGTTTATGTTGAGTGTGTATATAACCAATTGTATGGTGTATGGTTACCGTCCATATTGCTCGTGTGTGTATTAATCTAGTATACTTACGGATGAGTAATTCCCAAGGTTGTATGCCTACGTCTTCAGTCGGTATTTATCAATGGTGTATACCTGCGTTAATACACTGGTACGCATACAGTCATACTTGGTGAGCCAGTTTGTTGTCTAGTAACCGGTGTGTCGCGTATACATACATACATACATACATACATGTGGCTGGAGGGTGCCTGTGCGTGTTGTTGGCGTGTGTGCATCAGCTGTACTGCCTGGAGTAGATATATTGCGTATTTTGTAACCTTCCCGGGCGTGTGTATCTGAATATTCATGATGTGTACGTATTTTGTCATTCATGTGTGTGTTGTTTTAATGTTTGAGTTTTGTATATTGTTGTTCATGTGTACGTAAATTTTGTGTTTGTGTACGTAATTTTGGCGTTCATGTGTACGTCATTTTGTCTTTCATATACGTCATTTTGTCGTTCATGTGTACGTAATTTTGTCGTTCATGTGTACGTTATTTTGGCGTTTATGTGTGTGTGTATTTTGGCGTTTGAGTGTACCTTTGATGGCGTTAATGTATTCGTAGTTTAGACTTGCGTGTGTGTATTTTTTACGTCTAGTAGCCGAGCGTGTGAGTAATTAGTGATAGATTTGGCGTTCATGTGTACGTACAGTAGATACAGGGGTTGGTGTGTACGTGGGGTGGGGGGGTGCAGGTGGTGGTATTTACGTAGGAGGTACAGTTGATAATGGTGCAATTGGTGATGTGGTTGTGATGATGCCAATAGTAGTGGTGGTGACGGTGGTAGGGGTGATAATGGTGTTGGTGGCGTGAGTGGGTTGGCGCGGGTGAGGAGGCGTGTGTGTGTGACCCCCAAGCCTCACCCACCATCCATTATTCACCTTTGGACCAGGTAATCCACCTAATTTAGGAGCTGCGTCAACACGAGAGGACGCACGCGGCTGCCGCTCCTCGTACCAGCTACTGCCACGCATTAGCACCACACCGCCCACACTGCGGCTTTGTTTGTACACGGAGCGAGATTAAGAAACACCTTCATTTTTTTCTTCTGTTTTGTCTATTGTTTGGTTGTCTTAGTTAATTCTTATTCTGCAGTGAAATCTATTGAGTAATTCAGTCTTAGTTCACATGTAAATATAAATGTAATGATGAAGGATGTAACAGAGAGATTAATAATAAGTAACTCACCATGGCACAAAAACCTTCCCGACTTGTTGCTTCTTTCGTTTGTAATTCATCTTTCCTACTGTTATCTTTGTTTTTTTAATTTGTTTAGCCATGTTTGGTATGAATGTGTCGCCTCTTCACTCACTTGAAAATAGAGATGGAAAATGTGGGGTTCGTCGTTGTTGTTGGTAGACACAAGAATATTAAGTATTAAATGTTTGTCCCCGTAATGTTGCAGAGACCCGGCCTATATGCCCGTGTTCCTCGCTTCATTCGTTTCAGCCTTTTATTTGCCGAGTTTATCCTCCTGCTGCTGAGAAATACTTTATTAGAACAATTCTCTCTCTTCCTTCGCTTGATAATTCCAGTATGGAGCTTACGGATGGAGGAGATGCAGGGGAGTTATTAAACCGTTTCCCGCCGTTACGTTAAACCCATCTCCATTGTGTTTTTTGTATTATTTTGTTTTTCGCTGTTTTATTTTTTTTTCCTGTCTAATATTCAACTTGGAGAGGTTTTTTTTTATTATTTAAGTTAGTTTCTTCGCTAACTTGAAAACATAAAGGTGGACTTTATGGCTGCAGGAGATACAAGAGAAATTAGTACACTCAATACCCCTTTCCCGGCATCTGTTTTCCTTTATATAGTTTATTTTTCAAGATTATTTTCATTTGGTAGAGGAAACCTTAATTCATATTACGGTCACTTGGATATAGAAATGTTAACTCCTGTATATAATAAATACAAAAGGATAATTATTAAATACTGGTGGACGCTGTGTCGCGGTAATCTATCTCACATTTGGTCTTTTTTCTTTTGTGTTCTTTCATTCGTTATTCGTTTTGTTTGGTAAGATCATTTTCATTTTACATGTTTGACGTTTATTTGAATTATTTCCTCTTCGCGAACGAGGAAATAGAAATACGAAGTTCATGGATGTAGTAGATACAAGAAGATAAATATTAAAGACTTAGCCGGGGTGAATTATGGTGTGTGTCGCCTGGTTCCCGCGCACTAGTGGTCCCTCGTTCACATACATCATCCAGAGACCCGCGCTACTCTCCTCCACTTTTGTCCACCTTAATTTTCAGATATACACTATTCCGCAACTTTATTTTTTGTGGGGAGGTTATATGAGAGCTAATGAATTATAAAATGTTTTCATTGTGCCTCTATTAATTTTTTCTCCCCGTATGGGAGGGGAGGAGAGAAATATTTTTATTATCGGGAGTGTTTCGTGGCTGCCACACGGTAGACCAGACTCGTTCCCATACGTCATCTCCGACTTCCTCTGACCACATTTATTTCTTTGTTATTTGTCGTCGACATTAGTTATGTTCTTCTGTGTTTATGTCCCTTCAAGTTTTTAACCTCAATAGGATATACAATAGACATATATAGAGGCTCGATGATGATATATTTAAATAACTTTTCGTGAAGCGTTGGTCTTCGTCTCAACTTTTTTGCCGACAATGTTTACAGAGTCCGTGACTGTCACGCCTTGAGGCTTAACAATAGTCCATTGTTCTTTGTTTGTGTTGTTGTTTTATGTTATTAGCTAAGGTAATTGTTATTTCTTGGTCTTAGGAATTAAACTATATATATATATATATATATATATATATATATATATATATATATATATATATATATATATATATCTTGATAAAATCACACGGAAAAAGGGAAACAACGGAGCACCTTCGCTTTCGTCTTTATTCAAGACGTCTTGAATAAAGACGAAAGCGAAGGTGCTCCGTTGTTTCCCTTTTCCCGTGTGATTTTATCAAGATTTATCTTATCCACGTTTTCATTGTGGATCTACATGAAAAAAATATATATATATATATATATATATATATATATATATATATATATATATAATTGTATACGTACACCATAAGAACGCTAAGTGTGTGTTTGAAGGGAGGGTGAGTGTTTGTGACGCGGAGGATTAAGTCTGTATATGTGTGTGACGGGGAGGGGGGGGGGGTAGGGTGTCATAGGGAAGGGAGAGGTCGTCACAGGGAGGGAGGGGGAGGCCGTCATAGGGAGGGAGAGGCCGTCATAGGGAGGGAGAGGCCGTCACAGGGAGAGAAACATTAATTGATGTTAGTAAGGGCGGCTAATGGGGTCCATATCTCCCCTGTCCTCAAATAATAACAGTTTGGTGCGTCAGGGAGGAGAACCGTCCGCCAGTCTCTCACCTTAATAGATACCGCAGCTACAATACCTCCTTCACCCCCCCCCCCACCCCTCACTTGCGGTATTACACGACGATATCTTTTCTCCTGCGCTATCGGACGACCTCACGACCTCTTCTCTTCACCCTCACGACCCCCTTCTCTCTTCACCCTTACGACCCTTCCACGACTTTCTCATCCCTCCACCCCCTCATCTCTAACCCCCCACCCCATACGACCCTCACCCCACCCTTACGACTTTCACCCCATCCCTATGACCTCCACCTCCCCACCAGCTGGTAAACGGGGTCGTCACCCAGGGGTATTTATCATCTCTACCGGATATATTTTAATGGATCTCACAGTTAAGTAGATAAACCGCGGATCACCAGTAGGCGGGGAGGAGCACTAGGGTCGTGGGGGCGGAGAGGAGCACTAGGGTCGTGGGGGCGGGGAGGAGCACTAGGGTCGTGGGGGCGGAGAGGAGCACTAGGGTCGTGGGGGCGGGGAGGAGCACTAGGGTCGTGGGGGCGGGGAGGAGTCCTAGGGTCGTGGGGGCGGGGAGGAGCACTAGGGTCGTGGGGGACGGGGAGGAGTCCTAAGGTCGTGGGGGGCAGGGAGGAGTACTAGGGTCGTGGGGGGCGGGGAGGAGTACTAGGGTCGTAGGGGGCGGGGAGGGGCAAATGGTTACACCCTTTCAATAAAAAAAAATCACCTACACATCTGTTTATTTATATTATAGCTTAACGTACTCAATAACTGTTAATTAAAACCTCTATTGATACATAAATATAGATATTCTTTATATGTCTGTCTTTTCATCAATCTATCTATATATATCTATGCATCTATCTATCAACTTTATATACAAGGAACAGAATGTGCCAACCCAATTCTCTTCTTTGTAGTAACGGGCGTCGACGGTTGTATTAACGGATGCCGACCGTTAAGCGAACCCTAACGGAATGCAGATTTAAGAAAAAAAAGTCAAATTTCAACGGGCCAAGTATCGTGTTTAATGTGTGTGTAACCGTCTTGCCGTCTCCTTAATGTGATTCCTTTCATGTGTTTTAATATTTTTGCGTTTCATCTTATACGTGATTGAAGGGCTGTGATGATACGAGGGTGAGGAGAGAGACGAGGTGGGGTAGAGAGAGGGAGAGTGGGGTGTATGGAGGGAGAAGGGTGGGGGAGAGGGGTGGAGTGGGGGTGAGGGAGAGGTGGTAAGAGAGAGGGGACAGAAAGATGGAGTGGGATGAGATAGAGAGGGAGGAGTTAGCCAAAGGTGTGGAGCGAAAGGGGGAAGGATGGAGTGAGGTGGGGGTGAGGGAGAGACGAGGGGTGAGGGAGAGAAGGATGGGAAAGGGGTGGGGTGGAATCGGGTGGGGGTGAGGACAAGGAAGAGGGATGATGGGTTGAGGGTTGAGTCGGGTTGAGGTGGTGAGGGGTGCCAGGAAGAAGGGGTGAGGGGGGCCAGGAAGAAGGGGTGAGGGGGGCCAGGAAGAAGGGGTGAGGGGGGCCAGGAAGAAGGGGTGAGGGGAACCAGGAAGAAGGGGTGAGGGGGGCCAGGAAAAAGGGGTGAGGGGGACCAGGAAGAAGGGATGAGGGGGACCAGGAAGAAGGGATGAGGGGGTCCAGGAAGAAGGGGTGAGGGGGACCAGGAAGAAGGGATGAGGGGTGCCAGGAAGAAGGGGTGAGGGGTGCCAGGAAGAAGGGGTGAGAGGTGCCAGGAAGAAGGGGTGAGGGGGACCAGGAAGAAGGGGTGAGGGGAACCAGGAAGAAGGGGTGAGGGGGGCCAGGAAAAAGGGGTGAGGGGGACCAGGAAGAAGGGATGAGGGGGGCCAGGAAGAAGGGATGAGGGGGGCCAGGAAGAAGGGGTGAGGGGGACCAGGAAGAAGGGGTGAGGGGGACCAGGAAGAAGGGGTGAGGGGGACCAGGAAGAAGGGGTGAGGGGACCAGGAAGAAGGGGTGAGGGGGGCCAGGAAGAAGGGGTGAGGGGGGCCAGGAAGAAGGGGTGAGGGGGGCCAGGAAGAAGGGGTGAGGGGGGCCAGGAAGAAGGGGTGAGGGGGGCCAGGAAGAAGGGGTGAGGGGACCAGGAAGAAGGGGTGAGGGGACCAGGAAGAAGGGGTGAGGGGAACCAGGAAGAAGGGGTGAGGGGTGCCAGGAAGAAGGGGTGAGGGGTGCCAGAAAGAAGGGGTGAAGGGGGCCAGGAAGGGGTGAGGGGGGCCAGGAAGAAGGGGTGAGGGGGGGCCAGGAAGAAGGGGTGAGGGGGACCAGGAAGAAGGGGTGAGGGGGGCCAGGAAGAAGGGGTGAGGGGGGACCTGGAAGAGGGGAGAGGGGGGTAATGGGGAGTTAGCGAGGGTGTAAATAGCGTGACCTCGTGAGGGCAACACCACCACCAACCTCTATTGAATTTCCACTCTTAGTTGGCGCTCGAGTATTTATTTATTTATTTGGTTAGTTAGTTAGTTAGTTACGTGTTTATTTATTTATGTATTTATTTATTTACTTGTTTATTTCTCTCCTTGTTCGTTATCCGTGTGCGTGTGTTTACTTATAGCGACTAGACTTTACGTGATTGTGTGTAAGACAATAATTACATGTACATGACTGTGCGTATAATATACTGTACAGTATATGTGTGTGTGTGTGTGTGTGTGTGTTTTATTGTTGGTTTACGTACCGGCAATAGGCATAGTTGAAACAACGCTCGGCTTGTGTCCTGGAGGGTCGCTGGCTCGATCCCGGGGCACTCCCAGGTCACTTAGTAGTACATGGGTAACTGGTCTTACTGTTGGGAAGCGTTTCCATTGTATATATATATAAACTGTAAGAAACAATACCCGGGCCAACAAAGTGTCACAGTCGACATAGTTGAGACAACTTACACGTTTAGTTGTCATAAAACTCGTGTAATAATATTTTATGGCGGGTTAAAACACCCGAGAATTATTTTACATCCATTTTTAAACCATCATGATGGTATGGCGGCCACAATAAACCCGAATAACACCTGTTTATGGCGCGGGCTAAACCTGCACGAGGTCCTCTAGTCTTCAGCACTGATTCATACGGTGGTTTACATCCCGTGTATTAGTCCAGAGAAAAGTGGCGTCGATATTTAGCTGAGACTCTACCTGTTAATGTTGTTGTCGCCAGTCTTAGGGGGCGAATATAACATTGTGAGAATCATTGCTCACTGCTGTCATCTATCCAGCTTTATCTGAGACATCTCTCTTTAATACTCTTCTTCTTCTCCTCTTGTACTTCCTGTGTCCTTCTTTACTCTATTTTGTTTTGTTATTACTTACTCTTGCTTTAAATATATTTTGCTTATTATTATTTTTACTATATTTAATTTTTCTATGTTTTACACATTACTGTTTTAAACTATTACTAATTATCTTTTTCCACTATTTCTCTGTTTCTCCTTCTCTCCTCGCTTCCTCCTCTCTTGTCTTCGTCGTCTTCCTGTCTGCTCTCTCCACTGGCCAGAGTAATTACCTGCTAGATGAACCTTAATTTAAAATACCAAAGCCACGAATTTGGTTAAGTTATGGTTAGGTTAGGTTAGGTTAAGAAGATGTAAGTTCGATAAGGTTAAGTTAGGAGTTGTTAGTTTTAGTAATGTTAAATTAGATAAGTTAAGATAGGTTAGGAGCTCGATTAGCTTAAGTTATGGTAGGTTAAGTTAGGTTGAGGTTAGGAGTTAAGTTAGAGTTTGATTAGAAGCATACATAAAGGGTTGGTTAGGTTAAGTTAGGTTAGGGGGTCGTTTATATCAAGTTAGGTTAGGATTTGGTTAAGTTAGGTTAGATTAGGAGTCGGTTTGATTAAGTTTGGCTTGGGTGGGGGGGGGGGGAGGTAGGTTAAGTTAGGTTACGTTAGAGTTTGTTTAAGTCAGGTTAATTTACGTTAAATTCTTCCAATTCCTCGTTTTCTATTCCCTGAATTATTCAGTCTTCCTTATTACAGACTTTTACTTCACCCTCTCTCACTCTTCCTCCTTCTGTTCCAGTTACTCTCTCCCATATTTATTGCCTCTTTCCTGTGCCTCTCTTTTTTGCCTTGCTCTCTACTCTCCCTATTCTTTATCTCCTTTTCCTCTTTCGCATTCTCCATCTTCTATTCTCCCTTTTTTTCTGTTCTCCCTTTCTCTTTCTTCTCGTTCCCTCTCCACTAATTCATATTTATTGAATTTTACCAACCATCGTCTTGCCCCTCCTCTCCCTCCCACGTCAACCATCGTCTTGCCCCTCCTCTCCCTCCCACGTCAACCATCGTCTTGCCCCTCCTCTCCCTCCCACGTCTTTCTTTCTATTTCCTCTTTCTATCTATTATTTTTTGCTTTTTCTCCTTTCTTTGCTATTCTCTCTTTTTCACCCCATATCACTCTCTGCCCGTCGGCCTTCCCCCTCTCCCACCATTCTACTCCTCCACCCATTCTACCCCTTATTTTCACCCTTCCTTCACCCTATCCTCCTTCTTTCTTCTCCCTCCCTTCCTTCCCCTCTCTCCCTTCCTTCCCCTCCCTCCCTTCCTTCCCCTCTCTCCCTTCCTTCCCCTCTCTCCCTTCCTTCCCCCTCTCTCCCTTCCTTCACCCTATCCTCCTTCCTTCCCCTCCCTCCCTTCCTTCCCCTCTCTCCCTTCCTCCCCTCTCTCCCTTCCTTCCCCTCTCTCCCTTCCTTCCCCTCTCTCCCTTCCTTCCCCTCTCTCCCTTCCTTCACCCTATCCTCCTTCCTTCCCCTCCCTCCCTTCCTTCCCCTCTCTCCCTTCCTTCCCCTCCCTCCCTTCCTTCCCCTCTCTCCCTTCTTTCCCTTTTCTCCCTTCCACTCCCTGTATTATATGGACATGAAGTAGTACCTTAAGCTGTGTATTCTTATATTACTCTATTATGTATAGTAAAGTATTACAGAACATGTATTAATTCTATGTGATGTTTCCATTTATTATGCATAATTAATAGAGTACTCTCCCTCTTATTTCCCCTCTCCCCCTTATTTCCCCTCTACCTCTTCTTTCCCCCTTCTTTCCCCTCTCCCTTCCTTACCCTCGCCCTCTTCCTTCCCCTCTCCCGTATTTCCCCTCTCCCTCTTATTTCCCCTCTCCCCCTTATTTCCCCTCTACCTCTTCTTTCCCCTCTCCCTTCCTTACCCTCGCCCTCTTCCTTCCCCTCTCCCTTATTTCCCCTCTCCCCTTATTTCTCCCTCTTTCTCCCCCTACCTCCCTCTCTCCCTCTTTCTCCCCCCTCTCTCTCTTCCTTCCCCCTCCCTTCACCCCCCTCACCATCCCACACCCCTCCCCTCATCATCACAAACTCCCTCCCCCTCCCCCACCCCCCTCCCTCACCCCCCTCCCTCACCCCCCTCCCCCAGGGCGGCCTCAATATCAGGTGAGGAGCCAATATACAGTAAACACATCCGTCCCGGCGTTTATGGGCGGGCTGGGCGGCCTGGGCGGCATGGGCGGGCGGCCATTGGTAGCGGGGCGCTCCACGCCACCCGGGTGATCAACAACTTCGCTTTTTTGATCACAGATGAGACTTTTTGATCAACAATTGAGTTTAGAAAGTTTCTGCACGGGGCGGGGCGGAGGGGGGATGGTGTAGGAGAGTGGTGGGAGTGCAGGGTGGCTGGGGTGAGGGAGGTTAAGGAGGATGGGTCGCGGGGTGGTGCAGGGATGGGTCACAAAGGGCTGGGCTATGGATAGAGAGGGGAGGGGGAGAGAGGGTAAGTCAAAAGGGCCAGGGGCCAGCCTCGTTGGGGGACGGGTCACAGGAGGGGGATGTGCTGCTGGGCGGGGCGGGGTGGGGCGGGGCGCGTCAAGAGGCAGACATAAAACTGGCCAGATTAGATAGTCAATAGCACTTAGCCACAATAAACTGGTGGACGGCTGTGATAAAATGCAAAGAAGCCATACTGACGTTCACCAGCCCTGCCGGGTAATATACCTCCCTCCCTCCCTCCCCCCTCCTTCACTCATTCGTTCACTCCTCCCTCCCATATTCCCTCCCTCCCATATTCCCTCCCTCCCTTATTCCCTCCCTCCCATATTCCCTCCCTCCCTTATTCCCTCCCTCCCATATTCCCTCCCTCCCGTATTCCCTCCCTCCCGTATTCCCTCCCTCCCATATTCCCTCCCTCCCATATTCCCTCCCTCACTCACTCCTCTCCCTCCTTCCCACCCCCCCATCCTTCCCTCACCCCCCCCTTCCCTCAATCACTCTTCTTCCTTCCCGCCTTCCTCCTTCACTCATTCATTCACTCATTTCCCTTCCTCCCTCCCTCCCTCCCTCTTTCCCTCCCCTTCCCTCACTCACTCCTCTTCCTTACCCCCTTCCTCCTTCACTCACTCACTCATTTCCCTCCTTCCTTCCTTTCCCCCTTCCCTCCCTTCCTCCTTCCCTCCTTCACTCTTATGATACACCACAACCCCCTGTCTGCTGTTTCTGTTCTGCTGCCTCCGTCTGCTGTTAATATTGACTGCTCCTCTGCTGCTGCTGATACAGTCTGCCTCCCTTCTCTGCTGCTTTTGACTTCTGCATCCCACAACTTCTATTTTATTCTTCCTCCTGCTTACTCCTATTTCTTCTTCTTCCCCCTGCTTACCCCTCTTCCTCTTGCTTATTCCTCCTCTTCTTTCTTCTTGCTTATTCCTCCTCCTCCTCCTCCTCCTCCTCCTCCTCCTCCTCCTCTTCTACTATCTCCTGCTTTTTCTGCTTACCTCTCTTCTCCTACTTCTTCTCTTCCTCCTTCTACTTAATCTTTTTCATATTCAACTTCCTTTTTAATTCTCTCTCTCTCTCTCTCTCTCTCTCTCTCTCTCTCTCTCTCTCTCTCTCTCTCTCTCTCTCTCTCTCTCTATTGCCACTTTGACTTACCCTCAATTTATTTCTTATCTCCCATTTCCTCTCATTCATTCCATCCATCCCATTTTATTGTCTTCATTTCCTTCGTTCTATTTTTATATCACTTTTCGTTTTTCTCTCAGGACTTTTATTGACTTTTTCATATTTTTTTTTTTATTTCATGTTTTCATTGTTGCTTCTCTGTTATTTTTATGCTATTTTCATTTTTTCTTTTTTTTTTTTAATTTCAGTTTATCTCATTTTTTCTTTATTTTCTATTCTATTCTTCTATTTTTCCTCCATTCCCCCCTGTTACAAAATGTATCAAGTTATTCCTCCTCCTCTTCTTACACATCTTATCATTTTATAATTCTTTATTTCCTCTTTTATCATCTTTATTCCATTATTATTTTCAGTGTTTATTTCTATCACATTAAGTTTCCATTGACTAGTGTATTTTAGGTTAAGATAGGTTAGGATAGGATAGGTTAGGATAGGATAGGTTAGGTTAGGTTAAGTTAGGTTAGGATAGGATAGGTTAGGATAGGATAGGTTAGGTTAGGTTAGGTTAAATTAGGATAGGATAAGATAGGTTAGGATAGGATACGATAGGTTAGGTTAAGTTAGGCTAGCTTAAGATAGGTTAGGTTAGGATAGGATACGATTAAGATAAGATAGGATAGGATACGATAGGTTAGGTTAAGTTAGGCTAGGTTAAGATAGGTTAGGATACGATAGGATAGGTTAGGGTAATCTAGGCTAGGTTAAGATAGGTTAGGTTAGGTTTGTTATATACTACAGTCATCAACAACTAAACATCTGTAAATGTTTTCTCACACCAAACTCTAAAAATTCACTTAAGTTTATGTAAATACACTTCTCGTTCACATAACTTTATATATTGATAATGACAGCTGCTTTAAGTGTAAAAAAAAACTTGTAAAAAATGTAAAAGTTTCTGCATATCGTTAAGAGAGAGAGAGAGAGAGAGAGAGAGAGAGAGAGAGAGAGAGTGTGTGTGTGTGTGTGAGTGTTTGTTTTAACCCTGATTGTGTTTTTATTTATTTATTCTTATTAATTAATCGGTTCGAATTGTTAAGTAAAAATTTATCATCACCACCACCACCACCACCCAGCACTTATTATCACTCACTATCTTATTCCTTCTCTTCTTTTATTTTCCCTTATTTATCTCAAGATTAATGCTCCCTTATACAGTGATGTGTGTGTCACGAAGCCCAAGCTAGCCCCTGATAATAGTGTTTAATAAAGTCTAAGTCATTCTCGTGTTTTCCTGTCGCAGTTTATTACTTTTTACTTTAGTTATCCGTGTGTGTGTGTGTGTGGGTGTGTAATAATAATAATAATAATAATAATAATAATAATAAACGGTTTATTAATAGAGTTGCAGCCAGTGGCTGAAAATATACAAACTTACATATGATTTAGATATAATGATATGCGTTGAATATATTTACAGGGCTGTACAGTACATAAATCAGGAGTTGTTTATTATTTTAACAATAGATGGGATGGTGCTATTCTTATATCAGTGCGGGCTCTTATGGGCTGAATTTTGTAGTAGTGGCGAACTGCGCGAGGTGGGTGGGGGACTGCCGGTGGCAGGAGGTGGCGATGACGAGGATGGTTGCACTAGTCCACTGCCAAACCTTGCTAGTGCTTGGTGGTGGAGGTCACTGACGGATGGCATTTCCAGGGTGAAGAGAGTGTTGATGTAGCCGGAGTAGTCTGCGCCGAGCATGATTCTGCAGGTCCTTTTCTGTACCTTCTCCAGCCGACGTTGTTGGATGGAGTTGAGAGAAGACGACCAGGCTGGTGATGCATATGTTAGTTTGAGGAGAATAAAGGCGTTGTAGATAGTCTTCAACTCTGGCATGGGTGTCCCAAGTGACCAAAGTCGTCGTAGCATGTAGAGTCGGTACGAGGTTGCCTTGATTGTGTTGTTTACATGGGCCTTCCAGTCCAGTTTGTGGTCTATGGTAACACCCAGGAGTTTGGCAGACTGCACTAACTGGAGAGGATGGGCACCCACTGTGACTGCTGGAGCTTGCACTGGAGTGGTGGCGGTATTGATGTACATGACTACGGTTTTGGTGTGGTTGATGGTGACCTTGTTCTCCGTAGTCCATGCTTGTAGCCTGTCCAGTGTGCCTTGTAGCGATGAGTAGTCTAGTGCGGTGTTGTCCACTGAAACCCCCACAGTGCAGTCATCCACGTACTTCCACTTGTGAGTAGTGTCCGATAGAGCGTTGTTGATCAGGATGAGGAAGCACAGTGGTCCCATCTTGGTTCCCTGGGGAACACCGCAGGTGAGGTGTTGGAATGTGGAGACAGAACCCTGGTACCTCACTGCCTGACGACGTCCACTCAAGAAATCAGTGAGCCATGAGACCAGGTTGGTGGGCAGCCCTAGTGCAATGGCCTTGTTGATAACTGCAGTGATCAACAAGGTCAAAAGCCTTCCTGAAGTCAACAAGGGCAACTGCCAGTGATGTCTTACGTTTCTGCAGGTTTGTGTGTGTGTGTGTGTGTGTGTTTTATTCTATCTTGTTTTACTGCTTTCTCCCGTTATTTGTCATTGTCCTTTAATTTCTTCCCCCCTTTTTTATTCAAGGTGTTCAATTATCTCGTTTATTTACGATCTTTCTTTTATCATCTTTCCGTATCAGTTTGTTGATGATATTTCGCTCTGTGGCTAATTTTAATGTCTGAAATATTGCCTCCTACCGTGATAGCTCTAGTTATATTAGGTTATTTTATGTGTCTCAGTGTCTTAGCTGCTATTTTTTTTACGTCTCTGACTTTAATTTGCTATTTTACACTTTTCTGTATTATTATCCACGTGTTTGTCACAGTCTCCCATCGCACTGTTTATATATTTTCATTTTCTTAAGAGTAATTGTAATTCCGTTTTCTTTCTATAATTGTATTTCCATTTTCTTTCTTTAATTTTAATATTTTTCGTGTTTATATTTTAGCTCCGTCGTTGTAATTGTGTGATATTTTATCCTTGGGTTTCTTTGATGTTATTTACATGTTAATATTTTTCTAAATGTGTATTGTATTGCTCTCTGCAGTGTGTGTGTGTGTGTGTCCTGTACTTAATAATACACCGACTGTAACTTAGTTTAATGTAAGCCGTATCTTTGTATTATGGCGGCTGTATTTTTGTATTGTTTTCGTGTGGAGATATTATCTGCATATTAACAGTTGGTTGTCTGTATGTCGAGCGTGTGTATATCTTGTATAATGTTGTTTAGTGTATAGTAATTTGTTGCTCTTAATGTAGGTATTCTTGTGTGTGTGGAGGAAAGCTCTAGTAACAAACGCTAAGGACCAGGATTTTCAAATGTACTTACGTGTATTTTTTCCTTCGGTGCTGGTATGCTCATCCATGCAACACTTACTTCACCACCACACCTAACAGATTCACTTAACACACTCACCAAACTACGTTGTGTATGTGGCGACGGGAAGATTATGTACAGTTCACTTGAGACTACAGTAACCTATTGTTTTATTGTCCCCAAAAGGATAGAATATTACCGTATGAATATTTTAAGGGTCCTGCTCAGTACTGGGAGTAAGCTGAAGGGGACATCTGGTGTCCTTGGAGGCTATTGATATGTGAAAATTAAGCTCCCTGAAATATGTGTTTTTAAGCCCATCCGTTGTGCTGGTACTTGGAAAAAAATCCTTCAGGCGCCGAGAACAATTAATGGCGTGGAGGTTATTGTGATTACAGTATTGGACGTTAGACGGTGCGGGCTGTAATCAGCCAAGGTGGTGCGTGTATTGGCCTGTGTGACCGGGATGATGGAACACATTCTGAATATCTTTATTGATGGAAATAAATTTGAAAGATTCCTCTGTTATTTGGTTTTCGCTTCACACTCACATCGGAGTTCATTTAATATTTATTAAGATAATCCTACTTGTAGAAGGAGAATTGTATGAGAGAGAGAAAGAGAGAGAGTTAGTTCACCAGTTCCAAACAACTTTATAAAACATTTTCCCCTTCGTTTACAAGTACGAATTCACCAATCCCCCCCCCCCCCCCACCGCCTGGCAGGACGGTGCGTGTACAGGTGCATGTGGTGAGGGGGGGGGGGGGAGATTGGTGAATTCGTACTTGTAAACGAAGGGGAAAATGTTTTATAAAGTTGTTTGGAACTGGTGAACTAACTCTCTCTCTTTCTCTCTCTCGTACAACTCTCCTTCTACAAGTAGGATTATCTTACTACTATATCTGTTGTGATAACCTTTAACATATCACCGCCTATGATAATATTATGTTAACAATGTTTATAATAACTTACTGTATTAACCTTATTACCATGACCTGAAGATTATGCTAATACTTGTCTAACATTATTAATATATTATACTTCACTTAGCGTATTGTCTTAATTAAATTTATTTGTTTAATGGTACTTAAGTTAATAATGCTTCTAATATACTTAAATTATACTTTAATATAATTCCATACTGCTATTTAGGACATTAGTGATAAGCTTTATAACAGTTAGTAAGCCATCATGCCCTGATGCTTATTATTGACCTCTTGAGTACAATATCTTAACCCCTTTTTTATTATAATTTAACCCCTTGATTACGATAACTTAACCCTTCAAGTATGATAAATTAACCCATTGATTTCGATAATGTTAAGTTGTCGTAATCAAGAAGTTAAATTATCGTACTCAGAGGTTAAGCTGTTGTTCTCAAGAGGTTAAGCTGAAGTTATTAATTTTCTCACTGAATATTAAGATTTAATTCGTTAATATAACTGTTTATCCCATTATCACCACTACCGTCACCACTACCACCATACATTATCACCACTATTACACTACCACCACTACCATCATCACTACCACAATACATTATCATCACTATTACACTACCACCACTACCGTCACCACTACCACCATACATTATCATCACTATTACACTACCACCACTACCGTCACCACTACCACCATACATTATCATCACTATTACACTACCACCACTACCATCACCACTACCACCATACATTATCATCACTATTACACTACCACCACTACCATCACCACTACCACCATACATTATCATCACTATTACACTACCACCACTACCGTCACCACTACCACCATACATTATCATCACTATTACACTACCACCACTACCGTCACCACTACCACCATACATTATCATCACTATTACACTACCACCACTACCGTCACCACTACCACCATTAATACGGGGGTGGGGGTACTGAGAAGGGGTCGGGTATATTATATGGTCTTAACGTAATGCAGTGCGGGTAGCTTAGCGCCTTCCAGGAAAATTATTATACTCGTCAGTTTGTCAGCCGTTCAGTCATCATTGGTATGTCGTCAGTTTGTCAGCCGTTCAGTCATCATTGGTATGTCGTCAGTTTGTCAGCCGTTCAGTCATCATTGGTATGTCGTCAGTTTGTCAGTCGTTCAGTCATCATTGGTATGTCGTCAGTTTGTCAGTCGTTCAGTCATCATTGGTATGTCGTCAGTTTGTCAGCCGTTCAGTCATCATTAGTATGTCGTCAGTTTGTCAGCCGTTCAGTCATCATTAGTATGTCGTCAGTTTGTCAGTCGTTCAGTCATCATTAGTATGTCGTCAGCTTGTCAGTCGTTCAGTCATCATTGGTATGTCGTCAGTTTGTCAGCCGTTCAGTCATCATTGGTATGTCGTCAGTTTGTCAGTCGTTCAGTCATCATTGGTATGTCGTCAGTTTGTCAGCCGTTCAGTCATCATTGGTATGTCGTTAATTTATCAGCCGTTCAGTCATCATTGATATGTCGTCAGTTTGTCAGCCGTTCAGTCATCATTGGTATGTCGTCAGTTTATCAGCCGTTCAGTCATCATTGGTATGTCGTCAGTTTGTCAGCCGTTCAATCATCATTGGTATGTGGTCTGTTTGTCAGCCGTTCAGTCATCATTGGTATGTCGTCAGTTTATCAGCCGTTCAGTCATCATTGGTATGCATGGAGCTCACTGACGCATGTAACAGTTTACCAGCGTTATAGTTGTGTTTATGTCTGATAGATGTGAAGCCTCCATCTACCGAACTATATAGAGATAAATGTCCGTTATATTAAGTGTCCGTTAAATGTGAAATCCCCCATTTAACGGATTATATGGATAGGGAAATCCGTTATATGGAGGTTTCTCTTGAAAAAATAATACAGCAATAAAAATTGGAAGTAAAAACGATAGTAAAATAATAACGATAATAATATATAATGATAATAATAAATAATAATAATAATAAATAATAATAATAATAATAAAGATGTAACTTTCACAGTAGAAGACCAATAGAGTAGACATAGGAGACCAGCAGTGGACGCAGGAGACCAATAGTGGATATGGGAGACCAATAGTGGATATGGGAGACCAAAAGTGGACATGGGAGACCAAAAGTGGACATGGGAGACCAATAGTGGACATGGGAGACCAATAGTGGACATGGGAGACCAATAGTGGACACAGGAGATCAATAGTGGACACGGCGATCAATAGTGGACACGGGAGACCAATAGCGGACACGGGAGACCAATCGTGGACTCCAGAGACCATTCGTGGACATGGGAGACCAATAGTGGACATGGGAGACCAATAGTGGACATGGGAGACCAGTAGTGGACACGGGAGACCAGTAGTGGACACGGGAGACCAGTAGTGGACACGGGAGACCAGTAGTGGACACGGGAGACCAGTAGTGGACACGGGAGACCAGTAGTGGACATGGGAGACCAGTACTGGACATGGGAGACCAATACTGGACATGGGAGACCAATACTGGACATGGGAGACCAATAGTGGACACGGGAGACCAATAGTGGACACGGGAGACCAATAGTGGACATGGGAGACCAATAGTGGACACGGGAGACCAATAGTGGACATGGGAGACCAATAGTGGACATAGGAGACCAGCAGTGGACACAGGAGACCAATAGTGGACATGCGAGACCAATAGTGGACATGCGAGACCAATAGTGGACATGGGAGACCAATAGTGGACACAGGGACCAATAGATTAGACTTAGCAGTGGACACGGGAGACCAATAGTGGACACAGGAGACCAATAGTAGACTCGGAAGACCAATAGCGGACATGGAAGACCAATAGTGGACACAGGAGACCAGTGATGGACATAGGAGGACAGCAGAGTGGACACAGGAGACCAATAGTGGACATGGCAGACCAATAGTGGACATAGGAGACCAATAGGTGACACAGGAGGGCAGCAGAGTGGACATAGGAGAAAACAGCTTGGAAATACAATACAACACAATACTAATAACCGGAAGCAAAGTGTTGGTGCAATAATGGCGACCAAATAATAACACTAATATATTGTTCCGTAATAATGATGATAATGTACACGAATGGGACGTGAGCCGTAGGGAAGAAAATGAGCTTATCAGATGTAATGGTCACTTGGTCAGGAGGAGTTATGTTTTGTACAGTATTATGCGCTGGAAAAGAGTGTGTGTGTGTGGGTGGGTGGGGGTGGGTGTGTGGGTGGGGGGGTGGGTGTGTGTGGGGGTGGGGGGTGTGGGTGTGTGGGGGGTGGGGTGTGTGTGTGTGTGGGTGGGTGGGTGGGTGTGTGTGTGGGTGTGCATTATCCATGGATGATGTTTATTACAGCAACAGTAATGATGAGTCACACTATAAAACAACACTTACGTCATATAAAACAGGATAAACAGTATAGTAAACGAATAATTTATGCCAATAAAGAGTTTTTTAATCAGTCCCTCCATTAAAATAATCAGCGAGTAACAGCGAGTATATTTAGTATATTTTTTAATGTTAATCTTGTTAAGCAGCCTATTATCTGCTTAACTATCAAATAATACTTTGTATTGTAAATAATCTGGAGTCTTTTATTTTATACGAGTAAACAAACAGTTTCCCTTATATCATTGTAAACTTGTAACTTAAAGAACTTATTTTATATAAACATGTAACGTAAACTCTCACTTCATTCAGTATTTAGGTGTTGGTAGACATGATCTAGGCCTACAGGCTTGTCTAGGCCTATGTTTACATGGCACCTTAAAGGTAACTGTATTGTAATAACTCTGGTAGCAGCAGCTGGCACACGAGTATCATTAAACATCTTTTATTAAGAATCATTAGAATCTCCAGCCATCTGCCACGAGGAGGCGGAGGAGCACCAGCGTGTGCCATACACCCGCCTCTCTCATCTGTATTCCTCAATGTATTTCACAATAAAATTATTATCAAAGGCGGCAGAAATATTGACACGTATACAGCATGACGTTAGCAGGGCCCAAAAGGTTGCCTCACTGACGGACACAACAACTTGTGAGAGAATAGAGTAATCACACCTGAATACAAGGAAACAATAACGCGCCGAACATGAGGGGCCAAACTTTGATTGCAATTAAGATTATCCAGTTACATGAATATGCATAGGGCGCCACACCTTGCTGCTCCCTCTCATATTAGGGCCAGCCTGGGATCACCCCACTGATGCCAGACACCTCCCCACGCCAGCCCTCACACCCGGGGATGGCCACACATGCCTTTGTAGGTTGACAGCCTCCACACACATCACCTCGCCAGTCTCAAACCTGAATAACATACTTCCCTGGTCCATGGGCTCTTGTAGTATGAGGATGAGCCTAAATATATAACAAAGGATTTGCATGTAAATCCCTTGGCTGAGCCGCTGTTAGCCCCTGGCAACGATGTGGATCAGTCATTCCGAGAACGGCCCCAGTGAAGTGGCCATACCATGGAGGAAGTGTGCATGGAGGAGCAGCCATGTGCACTCCCACTAATATATGGAGATTAACCTCATCCAACTGCCAGCTCAATGAGATTATACCAATAGGGGAAATACTTTCAAAAGGATCACAGCAAGACGGTGGGGGCAACCTAACCCGTTGGCTGCATTTAAATATAGATTGTAATTTATGTACCGGCAATCAACTGGTGAATTACATTAACTTTGAAGATAAAAGAATACACTTGGTTGGCATTCATCTGTGGATTATGTATCAAAACATGTTCACATCAACGCTGAAAATACTTAGAACGAAACATACCAGACCAACTGTGTATTTCCACACATGTATACAAGGGTTGGATTAGTGTAGTTCGCTATAGCCTTAAGAATGGACAGCGAGATAGGCAATATGGAGTGAGCGAGTTTGTGTACGCTAATAGTCATCGTGTACACATCACTTAACAGTTACCATTATTTAAGGGTGATGTAATCGTGTGTGAAAACTGTGTCCGGCCACCGTAGTGTTGTTGATGGTTCACGCCGAGAGCAAGAATTACCCGCGTCTGTAGTCTGTCCTTTGTTAACTTAAATTTCCTTCTCGACCCATTTTTCACCTTATATTTTTTTCAATTTTCGTAAGTTATCTATCTCTAATCTTTATTATTCCTTTTCTATTTTACATTTTCTTATTTTTATCATTATCTTGAGTATATTTATTGTTCTTGTTTGGATTTTACTTCTGCATATTCGTTTCTTTTTGGTGTAATTTTATCAGCCACTTTTCTTCCATTTTCCTTTTGCGAATTTTTCGTGGCAGCTACAAGTACAAAGTTTCCCTGTGAATAAACCTGAAAAACAAGATTATGATTAGGTAAAAGAGATGGTCAGGGTCTTGTCAAATCACCAGTAGTTTTTTCAGACATATCAGTAAACTATTCCTCGTCCTTGTCATGATTTTTTTTTTCCTTTTTGGCGAAATTGGCAAAAAAAGTGAAGGAGAGACGTAGACACTTACAAACATGTCTTCCTAAGTCCTTTTCTTTTGGTTGGTTTATTAGAATATTTGTCCACGTGGTTTAGTTATGAAGAAATTTTATTCCATTGTTTTTTTATTGAACCCCCTGGGCACGGGATCCCCACCATGCTGAATAAAATTGCCTGGTGTTAAGTTAGGTTTAATCTTTGAAGAAATACCTGTTCACCAAATTTAAGGGTGAGGTGGGGGTCCCAGAATTAAGGGTAAGGTGGAGGGCATCCCAGATTTAATGGTGAGGTGGGGGGGGGGGTCGTCCCGGTTTTAAGGATGAGGTGGGGGTCGTCCTAGATTTAAAGGATGGGATGGGGGTTGTCCCAGATTTAAGTGTGAAGTGGGGGACTCGTCCCAGATTTAAGGGTGGGGTGGGGGCGTCCCAGATTTAAGGGTGAGGTGGGGGGGGGGGGTCCCCAGATTTATGGGTGAGGTGGGGGTCCCAGATTTAAGGGTGGAGGAGGGGGGGTCGGTCCCAGATTTAAGGGTAAGGTGGAGGGTGTCCCAGGTTTAAGGATGAGGTGGGGGCATCCCAGATTTAAGGGTGAGGGAGGGGTCCCAGATTTTTCTTACGACAGAATGTGCCTCGGGCGTTAGTTATTTTATTTACAATCCATTTCATTGAGAGGCCGGGGTCAGAGGCCGGGGTCAGAGGCCGGGGTCATTACCGAACGTGTAAAATATTACTAAAATTTTTTTAGTATTAAACAAATTCTGTAACAATATGTAAATATACTTTAATTTTCCCCGTTATAATAGTGATGTTATTCTCACTCCAGATAGGTAAGATAGTATACCATTCACTTATCTCTCACTTAAGTGTCTCCTGATAGTAGTACGTATGTCACTATTATCTATCACTTAAGTGTGTATTCTAATATAGACGTACTCAAGGGTCTCATTGCCATTCATTATTCAACCACCCGGGTACCAACCACCCGAGTACCAATCACCCGAGTACCAACCACCCGAGTACCAACCACCCGAGTACCGTGTTCCAGTATCATCTCCCCTTCACTTATGCATAACTAAGAGTGTCTGCTGATTTACGGAGAGAGGGACTGCTTGTCGTGGTTGCTTGTCGTGGTAACTTGTCGTGGTTGCTTGTCATGGTTGTTTGTTGTGGTTGCTGGCCGTGGTAACTTGTCCTAGTAACTCTTTTGTGGTTGCTTTTAGTGATTACTTGTCATGGTAACTTGTGGTAACTTGTCATGGTAACTCTTTGTGGTTGCTTGTCGTGTTAAGGTTTATTTATAATACACACGCCCACCAACGACCAGCCGAGGTCAGTCCATCAGTAACAGGTGTGTGTGTGTGTGTGATTAATGTCGTTAAGGTTGGTGGTGGTTCTTGTGGCTGGGATCGTGTTATTCTTGGGTACGGTGAGTCTGATGAATGATTCCTTCGGTGTATATTATCAGATGTGTGTCGCCTTCTTCTATACCACACCCCAGGTTAGTCTCTCTCTCTCTCATACACAACCAAGACCATATCTATGTAAACAAATTCTCTTTACTCTTTAACATGCGCTCTTAATTCTCTCCTCCTCTCTCCCCTCGGGCCCCCCCCCCCTCTCTCTCTCTCTCTCTTTCTACGTTACACAGCGGTATTCTTCTCCACTCTTGTATCCTCTATGGAGTCTATGCCTTTAACGTAACATAATATGCACAAACAATCCCTGCCGCGCACCATATAGTGTAGCCTTAATCCCTCTCCCTCCCCCAGTCTCTCTCTCTCTCTCTCTCTCTCTCTCTCTCTCTCTCTCTCTGCTGAGGTTATTTCCTTCTCTCCACTCTTGCACCCTTCATGGTCGTGACGTCACATATATACACAAACATCTCGTAGCGTGTACTCATAAGCCCCCTCCCTCCCATTCCCCGCAGCCCCACGTCCGACGAGGGATGGACTCAATCTCTGCCCCGAGCCGTCGTAGGACAAACAAAAGATCAGGTTGTTTATTTTATTACCGTCTCAGTTATTCGTGGGGGCGAAAGAAAAGAGAGGCCCTAGACAAAGATGGTGGACTCCCGGATTCTCAAAAGTTTCGTGCTTTATTTTTATTTTTTGGGGGTAACGTGGAGGGAGAACGTGTCTAGTTAAAGTGCAGTCTCGGTGTATAATATCGACGACATGTTGGACGTTATGTTATGTGTGTGTGTATATGTACCTTAATTAAACCAGGTTGATGCTTTCTCACATGTTCCGGTTACAAGGGGAGAAAGTAACGTACGAATCTTTTAAGAATTTCGGTCGCTGGCTAGACATTGTCTGCACGCGGGAGAACAATGGATAGTAGAGAGTGAAGGAGGGGAGTAAGTGGTGGGGGGGGGAGGGAGGGGGTGACTCCACGCTGGGCCGCCCGTTACTTGGTACACTCCACGTTTTGGGGGTGTGTTGTCCGATGATTGGTTCTGGCCCTCGTTTGACCTTCATTAGTATCTTTCCCACATCATCAGAATAAACAGTACCAGTCTAGTTTAGGATTAAGTCGCCTTAAACACAAAGTTAAACTCTACTTAATTTATCACGAGTGTGTAAAGCCACGCTTACATGACGATCGCAGTTGCCTACTCTCACTTCTACCTAATTTGTCCACGTTTATCCTGAACCCATTACTGTATATCCTAACTTACCCTAAACCCATTCTCATACACCATAGCCTACTTAACCTTGCTTGACATTACTTAACCAAATTCTTAATGACTTTTTTAAACCTAACCTAATCTAACAAACCTTATTTGACCTACTGTAACCAAATAATCCCCTCCCCCTTTTTTAACCTCAACATTGTAGTAGTAGGGAACTGTTGTGGACAAAGGCCAATCATCGTACGCGTAGGTTAGAAGGAGAGAAGATTTGCCATCAGGAGGGCCGAGTTTCCTAGAAGGCTCAGTTTGCTTCCAGGATGCTTAGTTAGGTCATAGGAGTCTTAGTCAGGTTTTAGCAAGCTTAGTCAGGTCTTAGCAAGCTTAGTCAGGTCTTAGCAAGTTTAGTCAGGTCTTAGCAAGCTTAGTCAGGTCATAGGAGTTTTAGTCAGGTCTTAGCAAGCTTAGTCAGGTCTTAGCAAGCTTAGTCAGGTCCTAGGAGGAGGGTAGCGCATATGTTAGCTCCTGTGTGGGTGGTCGTCGTCAGGCAACACCGACACTACTGGGACTCCTGTATACTTATCTTATTCGGACTTAGCTTACGGGTTTAGCTTTCAGATATCTTAGCTTCTGGAGGGGCGTAAACTGTGAGGATTAGCCTTTGAAAGTTAGCTTTTAGGGAACTTTGCTCCTGGGGGTTAGTTTCTGTGGATGTAGTTTGTGGTTACTTTAGCTTCTTGGAGGCTTTGGCTTATGGGAGGTCCTAGTTTGGTCTCTGGTTCTTGAAGGTCTCAGTAGTTTGGAAGTTTGAGATCCTTGAAGGTCTCTGTAGCTTCTTGGTGGTCTCAGCTTCTTGGTGGCCTCAGCTCCTCGGAGGTCTCAGCTTCGTGGCGGTCTCAACTTCGTGGAGGTCTGACGTTCTTGGAGGTCTCAGCTTGGTGGCGGCTCGTCTTTTGGGGAGGACTTAACTCATGGACATCTCAGTTTGTGTGGGTCTTACCGCGAGAGGAGTATTGACAGGCGGGGGGTAGAGCCTGGGTGATATTCTGTAGCTACTGTACCTCTAGCCTGGAGACGTAGAGGAAGACACCGGCACTATCTTAAAAAGTTAGACGAGCAGTAAGCAACTCTCTCTCTCTCTGTCTCTCTTAACACACACACACACACACACACAGGAAGGCGTGGATAACGATGGTATCTCTCCTCCAGGCGTACACACACACACACACACACACAGGATGGACAAGGGTAAGACAATAGCCGCTCCACATGCTCTCAGAATTACCTCCCGTGAGTGATATGTTTACAGACCTACTTGACCCCCCCCCCCCCCCCCAGGAAAGCTGAGCACTGAGATAATTGCTTCCCTCCCTGGTTAGGATAGATTAGGTTAGGTTCATCTTCTGGTGAAATAATGTAGGGTGTTTCATCCTCAGGTGATACATATGTGTATACTAAAGTACACTTAGATACAAAGGGTCTCTCACGTCAGCCGATGGGAGTGTTGAATGTTTTGTTTACTTAACACAGCTGATCGCTTATGTCGCAGTGCATTATGGGATGTGATACTGTGTGTTGGACTAGGGTATTGAGCGTCTTAGTGGTTGGCCGGCCTGACACACATCCTCCACCGACGTGTTTGTTCTTCCTTTGGGCGTACAGTTATCGTAGTGTGAGTCTTGGTTGTCTTCTGTGTATTTGTTGTCAAGGCTGTATGTTGGTGGTGTGGGTGTATGTTGGTGGTGAGGGTGTAGGTGTATGTTGGTGGTGTGGGTGTATGTTGGTGGTGAGGGTGTAGGTGTGTGTTGGTGGTGAGGGTGTAGGTTGGTGGTGAGGGTGTAGGTGTATGTTGGTGGTGAGGGTGTAGGTGTATGTTGGTGGTGAGGGTGTAGGTTGGTGGTGAGGGTGTAGGTGTATGTTGGTGGTGTGGGTGTATGTTGGTGGTGAGGGTGTAGGTGTGTGTTGGTGGTGAGGGTGTAGGTGTGTGTTGGTGGTGAGGGTGTGTGTTGGTGGTGAGGATGTAGGTTGGTGGTGAGGGTGTAGGTTGGTGGTGAGGGTGTAGGTTGGTGGTGAGGGTGTAGGTGTGCCAAATACACAATAATCATAGGTATTGTTTACAACCTTCCCTGGGCACCTTAAGGTAGGACGCGAGGAGAGGGTTGCGACGTCACGGCTGCAACACGGAGCCTTTATGTCCGCCGGAGCTTCTTTATGCTACCATAACAACAGCTGAAATATACCTCACTTATGCTGCAATAATATCATCATCAGCTCCTGCATAGCTAAGTTATGGCGCCGTAACAACAGCTGGGACCCCTGGTGGTAGAGTGAGGCTCGGCGTCTTGCTTCATTATAATGAGTCATGGTATGTAGCTACTCCTCTACGGCAAAATGAACCTTGCCTCACCCATTATTACGCGCCAGTAAATTATTTACTGGGAGTTAAGGCTCTCGGGTGCTGCCGCCCCCCTCCCTCACTTTGTTTACATTATTTCCCGCCACTTCACGCGACCGTTCACTGCACCGGAGCAACATGATGCGCCGGATTTAATTTAACTTTATTGAGTACAGTACTTATAGAAAGAAAACAATAACGTATTTATTAATATATAAAAAACTTTTGTGTATTTCACTTGATTAATTCATACACAAAGGTACAGGTATACAGTCATGAAGATAATAACAGCACATACATTTGTCAGGCGTAATGTCATGTTGTTAGGTCACACTGTGTGGCACGAGGAGAAGAGCCACACATTTATCTCACTCACATTAAAGTTGTACACTGATGACCTGACTCACCTCTCAGGGTCATCACCAGGCAGGAGTGTGATAGTGTACTTGAGGTTGGTACTGGAGGTCAGGTATGAGGGTTCAGGTCAGGTGTGAGGGTTCAGGCTAGGTGTGAGGGTTCAGGTCAGGTATGAGGGTTCAGGCCAGGTGTAAGGGTTCAGACCAGGTATGAGGGTTCAGGTCAGGTATGAGGGTTCAAGCCAAGTGTAAGGGTTCAGACCAGGTATGAGGGTTCGGGCCAGTTTTGAGGGTTCAAACCAGGTATGAGGGTTCAGATATAACACTTAATGAATGTTTTCCTTTCAAATATCGAAATGTTGAATGTTACTTAAAGATACAAGTTAGATGGAACCTGATTAAGCTAGATAAGGTTAGGTTAGGTCAGGTCGGGTTGGGTGAGGTCGGGTTGGGTCGGGTGAGGACGGGTCGGGTTTGGTTGGGTTGGGTTGGGTTAGGACGGCTCGGGTTGTGTTAGGTTAGGTATGTATGTTAAGTCAGGTTGGGTTTGGTTTGGTTAGTTTATATGTTAAGTCAGGTTGGGTTAGGTTAGGTTATGTTAAGTCAAGTCATGTTAGGGTTATGTTAAGGCATGTTAGGTTAGGTTGGGTCAGGTCAGGTTGGTTTAGATTACAGTAGACATCATTGACCTCGACAATTTGAAGGCGCAAGTAGACAACCGGCTCCAGCTCCTGCGGTAACTTGATAATTATATAACCCCGCCAATTATTTCACCTTAATTGAAATCCTCGCTTACACTACTTCTCCAGGCGAGCAAGACCAGAGTCCAGGCAGTATAGAAGTTAGCGAAAAGCAAGAGGTGTAAGAATAGCCGACTATTGATGGTAATGTTCTGTGAGGGAGGGAGAGGGAAGTTACTATGAGCACATACTAGCTTTATTAGTGAGTGTTGGTATATAGAAGTTGGGTATTTGTGATATTACCTAAGAATAGCAAATATGTTCGCAGAGACCAAATTGAAGTATAGACTAGAACGATAATACAAAGTTATTACAACAACTATCGTTAAAATATATCAAGAGAATAAAGACAACGAAGCGATAGTTAATTATGGGGTGTGTGTGTGAGGTAAAGTTAGTATCTAGTAAATAAAACGATGGAACAGTTATTACGACAACACACAAGGCGGACAAATCTTATTAGAACACCTACCGTTAAATATATGTAAGGAATAAGGAAAAGCGAAGTGATAAATCGCCCCCTGGTGTGTGGAAGAGAGAAACTTACGATACAGTGGAGTAAAACTATGGGGCCAGTTATTATGAGGGAGCAGACAGGCCGGCCCCAGTCAAGGCTTGTTACACACACTCCAGGGTACACTGACGGCTTTTCTATTGTACTTCATGTGCATTAATACACTTTATATGTATGTACTTATGTACTTATGTTTACTTAAATATTTTGGTGGGTTTATTTTTTGTTACTTTAGTGTATTTATTTACAGTCTTGGGCACTTAAGGCATATAGTTCGTTTGTTTACCTGTAGTTTAGTTGTGCTAATACTTATATATTTATTGTAGGGCAGTACTTACACACTTACATGGGTCAATACTTACATACTTATTGTAGGGCAGTACTTACACACTTATATGGGTCAATACTTGTATACTTAAGTAGGCCGTAACTTACACGCTTATATGTACCAGTACTTACATACTAGTGTAGGCCACTACTTACATATTTATGTGGGCCAACAGCACTTATTTGTACATACGTATTGTAAATATATACATAATTAATAAAGAATAACTTGTACACACACACACACACACACACACACACACATCTAATGGTATATATTCATCATTTATATGTAAAAATAGATGGATAGACAGGTATACAGTGTTATTCATATAGTCAGCCATGGGCGTGAATCTCCATAATGAGTAACTTCTTATACTGTACATCTTCATGTCAGTATCGTTCAGTATACTTTAGTATATTTCTTCTCACATCAGCATTTCAGGTTATTTATACAACACTTCAGGTTAGTATATCCCAGTACAGTCTATTGTAGTATACTGAAGTGAAACAACTCATGTCTGTAACTTCAGATCTCATGAAGGTAGCGCCCCCCCCCTCCCCGGTTAATACTCCTGATGATTAACCAGTCTAAAGTTGAATAGGGAGAGGTGAGGTTAGGTTAGGTTATGAGTGTTTAATCATGAGGTGAAATAAACTGGGGTTCCTTATCATCTTGTGACCCAAAGGAAATGGTTTAACTAAATATTTTACTTCACCCCCCCCCCCCCACACACACACACACCAGGTCGTGCTAAAAGAAAGGGAACACTGAAACAGGACTGAAATTCGGGGTGAATTTTTCTTAAAAAGTGTTGAAAAGCGAGGCTCCATCTGGAACACACTGTGGACACACGCAGGAGCCTCGTGACAGACATGGGCGACGAGGCGGGGCTCTTCTTGTGAATTTGTTATCCCAGGCGCTCTCAAAAACCTCCCTTTACACTTCTCCGAGGAGCCCTAACTACCAGTCTTAAGCCAGTAGTCTCCGTGTTTTAACAAGCCTTAGTCTCCAAGAGGCAATTTAGGAAAATGAGCCTTGCCGAAATCCACAACTTGGTTCCTGTGTGGACGCTGGGGGGAGGACTGGAATGAGTTTCTTGGGACGGTCGCCAGAGGGAAGCACCAGTTAGCCTGACGTGTCTCAAATGCTTTTATAAATGTTTTCTCTCCCTCGCTGTCTAACGAGTTTCCTTCCTCAACAAAATCGGGAGGAAAAAAAACAACCTTCAACTCCTCACTGATGTTTTGATCGGTAATATTTTTTCCTCTCCACGTTCGGGGGGGGGGGGGGGGATTATTTAAGAGACTATAAACTCTGCGCGTAATTATAGGAGTAAGAGTTTGGCTCCGGGGCATAATTGGAATGCAATACCGTCGAAAGTGGTGGTAGTATCGCGCCACCATCGAAGTATATTCTTTCATGGGTCATATAATACCAGCAATGGCACCCAGGGTGAATATTTCATGGCCGCCCTCACTGTACATGTTGGGTGAGTGTGTCGTAACCCCCTCTCTCTCTCTCTCTCTCTCTCTCTCTCTCTCTCTCTCTCTCTCTCTCTCTCTCTCATGTCATGTGTACATCATAATAATTACATTCTGAGTACAAAAAACTACAAGATCTAAAGTATTACTGTATTGTCTTCCTCTGTGTCGACTGTCTTCCTCCTCCTCCCTCCCTACACGGTGTTCACTGGCATACTCAATGTAGCTCGTGTGAATTTAGGGTGTACGCCTATAATTGTTGGGTGATTGTGACCATAAGGAATGTATGGACGCACACACACACACACACCTCATTATCCACCCCCTAACACTCTCAATCCTTCTAACCCTTCCCTCAAACACTTCCGCCTCTCTCTCCTTCTAAACACTTCCCCTTCCACTCTCTACAAATACCTCCCCCCTCTCTCTCCACACCACACACTTCCCTCTCCCTATACACACAGTGCCGCACCCCGGGAAGCATCACACCTCAGGCAGCAAGGAGGAGGCGAGTGACGACAGTGTTGGTATTGCACATAAAAGGCGTCGTTTTTACACGCCAAGTAACACCGGATTGTGCTGGCCAGGCCGAGTGAGGGTCAGCCCATCTTCTCACTGTAGCGTAGCGCAGCTGAGTCCGGCTTAGTATGTAGCGTAGCGTCCGTCAGCCGCCCTCCCATAACGTTTATGAGCCTTGAAGCCAAGCGTCCATCACTACCAGCCTACTGTAGTGTGAGGCGCCGGTGGTCACGAAAAGAGGCTTCATTCCACATACAAGCTATAAGCGTTTTGGGAGCCATTTTTATATACATAATAGTTTTGTATCCGTCAGCACCAGCCTAGAGATTTGCCAGAGAGGCTTGGAGGCTTCACCCCATCTTTGTACAAACACACACACACAAGTTTAACGAGCTAAAGTGAAGGAGTTTGAAGCCATCTTAATATACTCTCTTAGGTGAATGGTCGTCTCCAACCCCGTCTTACTGTCTCTACACCTGTACTCTTAACACCTGTGTTCTTAACACCTGTGCTCTAATACCTGTTCTTTATACCTGTGCTCTTAACACCTGTGCTCTACATCACCAGGTTAATATTAAGTGTGTTTTGCATAATGGAGACCTCGTTCTCTTTATTCACCTGTAATTAACGACTGCCTGTGATGAACACTACCAACTATTTATACATTTATATATTTATTTATTTATTTATTTATGTGTTTGTTTATTTATTTTGTTGAGGTAAAACTGACGTTATTAACTGGCCAACATAACCATTCAGAGTAATTGTACATGACTGAATATTTTCGACTCGTCCCTAGAGTTGTGAGACTGTCTTAATGTTGGGGTGTAATTCCTTTGTTTATGTCCATAGTCTAAAATGTCTGCTTGTTGACGTGACAGTATTTCTTGGGCCCTTTACACACACACACACACACACACACAGTAACAATAGCAAAATATATATAAATGTTTCCTGTTTCCTAAACGATCGCATTTTTTTTTTTACTGTTGACAATTTTTTTTCGGAAACGTAAATAAATAAATATTAATCAGTGCCAAATGTACAGGCTGTAAATTACGAAAATAGTTGTAAATGAAAACATTTTTACGCCCGTTTACAATACAGTAATTTTGGTCATAGTGTCAATAAATCGATTTAGGAAACAATAAATAAATAACAATAATAATGATAATAATACCATTTTCTGTCAAGGCTGAAATAGAAAACATATTTGTTTTGATATATTTTGGGGGGATGTTAAGGTGTGGTCTAGCGAGGCGTGGGTGGCGTGGGCCTAGGAGGGTCTTAGTTGGGCGACACTGGGCTGGACACCAGGGGTTGGGGTGGGCGGCACTGGGCTGGACACCGGGGGGTTGGGGTGGGCGGCACTGGACTGGGGTGGACGTCAGGGACCAGGCATCATCACACGGTGTAGTAAGCACCCTGGGGAGGGGGTGGGTGGAAGGATCCGGGCGTCGCCACACGGTGTAGTAAGCATCAACAATGGGCGGCACGGACCTACTATGAGGAATTTTTCGCTGGTCGGCTACAACACAAAAACTGTGTAGAGCAGTGTGAGTGATCGGGGGACGGCGGCGGCCACCCGTGCCTTCATAGTTGCTCCGATGGGCGGCATACCAGTGGGTGAATATTTTTACTTCAGTGGCCAGCGAGAGGGCGGCACAACCTAGGGATCAATGACATAGCAGTGGGCGGCATAGCATAGTGATGGATGACATAACAGCGGGCGGCATAGCATAGTGGTGGATGACATAACAGTGGGCGGCATAGCATAGTGGTGGATGACATAGCAAAGGCAGCATAGCTTAGTGGTGGATGACATAGCAAAGGCAGCACACCCCAGGGATGGGCGACCTAGGGCTTAAGTCAAACATAATAATTCAGGTAATCAGAGTGACAAGATCAACTAACATGGCGGCGTTCTGACCTACACTGCAGCGTCACTCTCCCGCGCACGCACACACACACACACACATACTTCATTTACATATTGAAGAAAAACACTCCTCTACTCCCAGCTGACCAAACATTGCCCTTTTAAAGTGAAGGTCAGGGGTCACGGGGCCAAGTGATCGATAATCCTAGACTTAACCCAGATTAATGGTCTTTATAATCCGCTTATTAGACGCCATATCTCTTACTAAAAAAGTTGACCCTCTTATTGTGAACTAAAATATGAACATTTTATTGAATGGTGATGACGCGTTCTTGAACTAATATAACACCTTCATGAACACTTGATATACTGATTTATGAACAAGTAGAACAAGATAGAAATAATGTTCACCTGAACGTCTCCTAAAATGAACACGTGTGAACAAACCTGGCTGAACAAAAGAACATTGAGTGACTGTGTATG
This sequence comes from Homarus gammarus, assembly GCA_958450375.1. Classification (NCBI taxonomy): domain Eukaryota; kingdom Metazoa; phylum Arthropoda; class Malacostraca; order Decapoda; family Nephropidae; genus Homarus; species Homarus gammarus. The sequence goes on along the minus strand of CAUDMG010000780.1, from coordinate 391,411 downwards.
TTAATTCTACAGTATTGGGAGTATATGGTTCAATATCTATCTTGAATAATAGAACGCTGTCTATTAGGTCAGTGTGGTGGTGGTTATGGTGATTGGTAGTATTGTAGGAGAGACGATGGTTGTAGTATTGCAAGTGGTGACGGTAGTTGAGTTGGTGATGGTGGTAGTTATTGTAGTAGTGGGGATGATGGTAGTTGTAGTGGTGATGGTGGTTGAGTTGGTGATGGTGGTTGAGGTGGTGATGGTGGTAGTTATTGTAGTAGTGGGGATGATGGTAGTTGTAGTGATGATGGTAGTTGAGTTGGTGATGGTGGTAGTTATTGTAGTAGTGGTGATGGTGGTTGAGGTGGTGATGGTGGTAGTTATTGTAGTAGTGGTGATGGTGGTTGAGGTGGTGATGGTGGAAGCTGTAGTAGTGGTGATGGTGGTTGAGGTGGTGATGGTGGTAGCTGTAGTACTGGTGATGGTAGTTGAGGTGGTGATGGTGGTAGTTATTGTAGTAGTGGGGATGATGGTAGTTGTAGTGGTGATGATGGTTGAGGTGGTGATGGTGGTAGCTGTAGTAGTGGTGATGGTGATAGCTGTAGTAGTGGTGATGGTGGTTGAGGTGGTGATGGTGGTAGCTGTAGTAGTGGTACTGGTGATAGCTGTAGTAGTGGTGATGGTGGTTGAGGTGGTGATGGTGGTTGAGGTGGTGATGGTGGTAGCTCTAGTAGTGGTGATGGTGGTTGAGGTGGTGATGGTGGTAGCTCTAGTAGTGGTGATGGTGGTTGAGGTGGTGATGGTGGTAGCTGTAGTAGTGGTGATGGTGGTTGAGGTGGTGATGGTGGTAGCTCTAGTAGTGGTGATGGTGGTTGAGGTGGTGATGGTGGTAGCTGTAGTAGTGGTGATGGTGGTTGAGGTGGTGATGGTGATAGCTGTAGTAGTGGTGATAGTGGTTGAGGTGGTGATGGTGGTTGAGGTGGTGATGGTGGTAGCTGTAGTAGTGGTGATGGTGGTTGAGGTGGTGATGGCGGTAGCTGTAGTAGTGGTGATGGTGGTTGAGGTGGTGATGGTGGTAGCTGTAGTAGTGGTGATGGTGGTTGAGGTGGTGATGGTGGTAGCTGTAGTAGTGGTGATGGTGGTTGAGGTGGTGATGGCGGTAGCTGTTGTAGTGGTGATGGTGGTTGAGGTGGTGATGGTGGTAGCTGTAGTAGTGGTGATGGTGATAATGACATACTAACATAAAATAATTGTAGTGACCAGGAATACTTAGGTGTAACACGCTAGCTCATGTATAGGGGGTGGGAGGGGAGAGGGAAGGGGGGATTGTTAATTGGGTAGATCGAATATCACCCCCAACCACCACGACTACCCCCCCCCCCACCTTCCCGTCACCCCCATTACCCCACCTCCACATCACCACCCCCACCTCCCCATCACCACCCCCACCTCCCCATCACCACCCCTCACCTCCCCATCACCACCCCCACCTCCCCATCATCCCCATCACCCACCCCATTTAAATATCCCTCCCCCATTAACACTATAACAGCTAGTATTGTGGTCAGTTCCTAATAGTTGCCTCGTGTACTTATTCCCACTAAGACTATCATAACCAACTATAGTATTAACCTAACCTAACCTAACCTAACCAAACCAACTATAGTATTAACCTAACCTAACCTAACTAACTATAGTATTAACACCAATAACTGACACTCGTCGAACCTAACCGTAACTTATCGTAACCTGGTCCTAACTCAAATGTAGCTTAACCTAACAACCTAACCCAACCTATAGCCAACTTTGTGTACCTCGTTCCATTAACCTCGTATCCAACCTCCACTCCCTACTTGAACCTCCCCACCATTTATCCCCAGCTAACAGGTCTTCCCCACCACGACCCTAACATCTTTTACCCTCCCCAACTTCCTCCTCCTCTTCATCCTCCTACTCTTCCTCTTCCTCCTCCTCCTCTCCCCCACACTTGAGAGTTGCGGTACACAGTGGCGTGTGTTTAGGGTCGGTCAGGTCGTAAACTCTTTATTACATGTCCCCCCTCTCATGTTGGGGCGTGTCCTGGGGGAGGGGAGGCGTGTCCTGGGGAGGGGAGGCGTGTCCTGGGGAGGGGGTGTGTATAGTGGAGGGGGGAGGGGGGTGTATAGTGGAGGGGGGAGGCGTGTCCTGGGGAGGGGGTGTGTATAGTGGAGGGGGGAGGGGTGTCCTGGGGAGGGGGTGTGTATAGTGGAGGGGGGAGGCGTGTCCTGGGGGAAGGGATGTGTAGTGGAGGGGGCGTTTGTATAGAGGGGAAACATGCCTAGGGAGGAGGGAGGTGCATGTCCAGGAGAAAGGGGGAGTGTCCTGGGAAAAAAGGGGTGTTTCCTGGGAGAAAGGGGGTGTTTCCTGGGAGAAAGGGGGAGTGTCCTGGGAGTGGGAGGAGAGAAAAGAGAGAAGGGGGAGGGGAAGAATGGGGGGGGGAGAGGTAAAGGTAGAGGCATAGTCATTTTACGGCAGTTGCTGTGTTCATTCGTGAGGCAGCCATTATGTGTGTGAGAGTCCCCTTAGCTTTTAATTGTGGGAGACGACGTGTTAGCTTTCAGTAAAGGAACTGTTGGTTAGCTGTGGCTTTGTGTGCGTTATCCCGCGCCGCCTGAACCTTCTACACCGAGGGGGTATATTGCGAGTAGATATCTTGTGTTTAGTCTGTTTGTTTTTCTCTCTTCTACTGTGGCAAGATTACCTTCACTCGCTCACACACACACACACACACACACACACTTGATAAGTCTCAGTGAAACAAATATTCCCACGGTGCCTTTGTTACTGTTCCTATAATTGGTTGACGGAATACACCTATCACGTGGTAGTAGCAAATCACGATTCAACTTTCCGCCTTCTCCTCAGAGGGTTTGGGGGCATTTGTTTACATTGGCACCGTTCTTGTAGCATTGAATCCGACTTGATGCGAATAGTGTTTTGGGATTGATTTATTGTTTTGTCTTGCTTAAATAAGTAGAATTTTGTTATTGTGTTTATGAATTCTTATTAGCTGTGTTAGTCAGTCCAATGTCTTACTCTCCTGACTGACTATGCGATTATTTTTTTATGTGAGGATGTTTTTATTAATATTATTCTATACGCTGCCAGGCACACGACCACAACCGCACTAATGTTCAGTTCTTTGTCAACCTTCTTCAGTAGTGTTTAGTGATGCATTAGTGATAACAGTTATAATCAGTTTTGTCTTGTGCACATACTCGAAGGTTGTGTGTGTGTGTGTGTGTGTGTGTGTGTGTGTGTGGAGGAAGAGTTAATGTTGAGGATTAGAGAGAGGGTGGTGAAGGAAAGACGATGTGAAGGAATGGGAAGGAAGGGGAATAGAGAGAGTGAGGGAAGGTGGGATACGAGAGAGAGTGAAGGAACGAAGGAGTGTGTGAGGGAGGGGTGAAAGCATGTTGGAAGGAAGGTAGAGTACGAAGGAGGGGAGGGAGAGATTGAGGGAAGAGAAAGGGGAGAGTGTGAGGGAAGAGAGGGGGGAGAGTGTGAGGGAAGAGAGGGGGGAGAGTGAGAGGGAAGAGAGGGGGAGAAAGTGAGGGAGGGGTGGAAGAGATTGAGGAAAGAGAGGGTGGGGGGGGGGGCGACGCAGTAAGCAGGAGGCGTGTGATCTTGACGTGTTAATTATTTGTAGCAGCGCCTCTACCAGACGCCCACGCCTACTAGCCACGGGGGGGGGGCGTGCGCTCTCCATGGGGGGCCCACACGCCCTCCATGATGGGTGGAGGGGCAAGGGGGAAGACCCTCCTCACTCCCTCCCAAGAAGTCGTCTCTCCCATCCTCTCCATCCCTTCTCATTTTCTTTCCTCGTTACTTTCCTTCATTTATTCTTTCCTATTAAATTCTTCATCTCCTCCTCCTCATTTCTTTCTTTCATCCTAAAAGCACTCCCCATCTCTTCCCTTCAACTCCCATCTCTTCCCTTCCACTCCCCATCTCTTCCCTTCAACTCCCCATCTCTTCCCTTCAACTCCCCATCTCTTCCCTTCAACTCCCCATCTCTTCCCTTCCACTCCCCATCTCTTCCCTTCCACTCCCCATCTCTTCCCTTCCACTCCCATCTCTTCCCTTCCACTCCCCATCTCTTCCCTTCCACTCCCCATCTCTTCCCTTCCACTCCCCATCTCTTCCCTTCCACTCCCCATCTCTTTCCTTCCACTCCCCATCTCTTCCCTTCCACTCCCATCTCTTCCCTTCAACTCCCATCTCTTCCCTTCCACTCCCATCTCTTCCCTTCAACTCCCATCTCTTCCCTTCAACTCCCATCTCTTCCCTTCCACTCCCCATCTCTTCCCTTCCACTCCCCATCTCTTCCCTTCCACTCCCCATCTCTTCCCTTCCACTCCCCATCTCTTCCCTTCCACTCCCCATCTCTTCCCTTCCACTCCCCATCTCTTCCCTTCCACTCCCCATCTCTTCCCTTCCACTCCCATCTCTTCCCTTCCACTCCCATATCTTCCCTTCCACTCCCCATCTCTTCCCTTCCACTCCCCATCTCTTCCCTTCCACTCCCCATCTCTTCCCTTCCACTCCCATCTCTTCCCTTCCACTCCCCATCTCTTCCCTTCCACTCCCCATCTCTTCCCTTCCACTCCCCATCTCTTCCCTTCCACTCCCCATCTCTTCCCTTCAACTCCCATCTCTTCCCTTCCACTCCCCATCTCTTCCCTTCAACTCCCATCTCTTCCCTTCCACTCCCCATCTCTTCCCTTCAACTCCCATCTCTTCCCTTCCACACTCATCTCTTCCCTTCCACACTCATCTCTTCCCTTCAACTCCCATCTCTTCCCTTCCACTCCCCATCTCTTCCCTTCAACTCCCATCTCTTCCCTTCCACTCCCCATCTCTTCCCTTCAACTCCCATCTCTTCCCTTCCACTCCCCATCTCTTCCCTTCAACTCCCATCTCTTCCCTTCCACACTCATCTCTTCCCTTCAACTCCCATCTCTTCCCTTCCACTCCCCATCTCTTCCCTTCAACTCCCATCTCTTCCCTTCAACTCCCATCTCTTCCCTTCCACACTCATCTCTTCCCTTCCACTCCCCATTTCTTCTCATCCACTCCCCATTTCTTGCCTTCCACTCCCCATCCCTTCCCTCCCACTCCCCATATCTTCCCTTCCACTCCCCATCCCCTCCCTCCCACTCCCCATATCTTCCCTTCCACTTCCCATCACTTCTTCCCTCTTACAGGTCACTCATTTTCTCCCTCTCCTTCACGTCCCTAATCTCATCTCTTCCCTTCCACTTTCCCTTCACTTTCTCTTCTCCTCTGCTTCATATCCCTTCAGTCCTTCCCTCCAACAAAAGGTACTTCTCATGACACATATTTCTCTCTTCTTTCTCTTCAATAAAAACTAAATCTTGGAACTAATTGTGTGTAAAATCGACCACAAATGTGATAAATGCCTTGACTACTGTATTACGACCCCGCTCTATGTCTACAGTAGCTGAGAATTGGAGAAACAAAATGTACTTTATAATTCACGTTTTAGGGAGGGGGGGGGGGAACTCTACTGAGAACTAGAAATTGGAAACAACTGGGAACTAGAAATTGGAAACTACTGAGAACTAGAAATTGGAAACTACTGAGAACTAGAAATTGGAAACTATGAACAGGGAAGTGGGGAAATAACTTCACTCATAGGAAAATGGGCTTGAGAAAACACCTTCATCCTGGGAAATAACTCAAATAAGGGATAAGTCACAACAGAAAACGAGAACACCATTAAGGGGAGTCTCTTTTAGATGTATCCTGACCACCCTTATATGACCTTAATTCCCCCCCCCCCCTTTAGTTATTGTTAGGTGTCGTATAATTCTGTTATGTTATTTTGTGATAAGTTAGTTTTGTAGATAGTTAAAAGTATCGATTAATCTCAACCCTCACCCTAACATGGCCTAACTCTCACCCTAACATGGACCAACTCTCACCCTAACATGGACCAACTCTCACCCTAACATGGCCCAACTCTCACCCTAACATGGCCCAACTCTCACCCTAACATGGCCCAACTCTCACCCTAAAATGGACCAACTCTCACCCTAAAATGGCCCAACTCTCACCCTAAAATGGCCCAACTCTCACCCTAACATGGCCCAACTCTCACCCTAACATGGCCCAACTCTCACCCTAACATGGACCAACTCTCACCCTAACATGGACCAACTCTCACCCTAACATGGACCAACTCTCACCCATCATGGACCAACTCTCACCCTAACATGGACCAACTCTCACCCTAACATGGACCAACTCTCACCCTAACATGGACCAACTCTCACCCATCATGGACCAACTCTCACCCTAACATGGACCAACTCTCACTCCAAACTTACACCAACTCTCACCCTGACAGCTGGTGGGGCGACCTTGTGCCATATGCCTCGCAGGGGTGAGGGGGGGAGGAGGGGTCAGGGAGGGGGGAAGGGAAGGGGGTGAGGGAGTTATGGAGAAATAGGAAGAGGATGATAAGTTGGAGTGAGATGAGAGAGTGGAAGAGGATATGAGAATAGGGAGAAGAGTCACGATAGAGAGGGAAGGGGAGAACCCACGGATGAGGGGGGAGAAGGAGGGAGAGGAACTGGACAAACAAAGGATAGAGAAAGGAAGGAAGGAAGTCAGGAAGGAAGGAAGGAAGGGGTTAATAGCAAAGTTGAGAGTAAGGGAATGGGGAGAGGGAAGAACCGAGAGGAGAGGAAAAGGTAAGAGGGGAGGGAGGACTCGATGATGGAGTAAGGGAGGGGAGAGGAGGAGGAGGAAGGGTAAGGAACCTAGGACGGGGGGTGGAAGGGGGAGAGGAGGAAGGACCTAAGGGTGGGGGTACAGGAGGGGAAGGGGGAAAGACCTGAGCGTGGGGGTACAAAAGGGGAGGGGTAGATGGGTAGGGTGACACCGGGTATATGAACGAATCATCCTTCAATAAGCAGTTTCCGGTTGCAAACGACGTCTTCCTTTGTGCCCGCCCCTGTGACTGTCCTTAAAGACGATGGTCCCTCACCGGCCCCCTCCCCTCTCCCCCTCTCCCCTCTCCCCCTCTCACCTCCTCTCCCCCTCTCACCTCCTCTCCCCCCTCTCACCTCTCCCACCTCCTCTCCCCCTCTCACTTCCTCTCCCCCTCTCACCTCCCCTCCCCCTCTCACCTCCTCTCCACTTCTGCCCCCTCCTACCCCTTCACCATGATCACTTTCCCCTTCACCTCTCCTCTCACCTCCTCCCCTTGTCCCCTTACCTCCCCCCTCTCCCCCTCATCTCCCCCACCTCCCTTCCCTCCCCTTCACACTCTCCTCTTCCCTCTCACTTATCCCTTTCCTTTTTCTCTTACCCCTATCTTATTCCTCTAGTCCCTTCCACCTTCCTTTCCTCTTCATTCCCCATCTCCTCTTCTCTCACCCTGACGACGATCCTCCCTCTTCATTACCCCCGTTTCCCTGACCTACATGGGGGGGGGGGAGAACGTGGTATAGCTTCCTCTTGCCTCTCCCTTACCTCCATCACTTCTAGGGAGGGAGGTGATGCATCCCCCTCCCGACTACTACCACCCATCACACTCACCCCCTACATCCCCCCCCCTCTCTCCCCTGCCTACTGGGGGGGGAGGGCGTGTGATGTAGCTTCTCTGAGTCTATGATAGTGAAGTGTGTGTGTGTGTGTGTACACGTCATGGTGGGCCTCTCACGCCCCCCTCTACTGATGCTACGCTGATATGAAAATGAACCGACAACTATTTATGCACCACTGGTCCTCTTCCCTCTCACTCCCTCTCTGTCCTTCGCCCCCCCCCCAACCCCCTCTTTCTCCCTCGCTCCCTCCACGAGAGAGTCAAGGTCTCCCCTTGCCCCTTGTCCCCCTCCCAGAGGTCCGTGACCATCAACTGCTTCATATAGACGGCCTGGGGGTCCTTGACCGTTGTGCCGGTGTAGCCCAATAGGGTCATCCCCTCCCCAAAATTCCTTCATACACCTCCCTCCCTCCCTCCCTCCCTCCCTAGGCTTTTTTTATTTCTTGTTCAAGGTTCCGAAAGAAGAGATTTGGGTTCGTGTTATGCCCTGAGTTTTGATTTCAGGAGAGAGTTTCGGGGAGGTTCGGTCACGATGAAAAGACCGCCCAGTGATTTTTGTCTCGCAGATCATCCTGGGGAAAGATATTTGGGTTCAGCTTCCTATCGTGTTTGGATTTTTTTTTCTTCTTTTTGCGATTCATTTTTGTATATTATTTTTTTTACGTAGCTGTTTACCGTGGGAGATTTTATTGTTTATTAAGTTCACGTTGATATATTTTTTCTTTTATACGGCCGCTCGTAATTTAGTCGTATTAGGTGAGAGTTGCCGAGTGTAGTGCATCAGGCGGTATATTTTGGTTCTCGCTCTCAAAGTTCAGTTTTCTTTGAACGATTCTCTTCAAGGTTTATGAAAGCGCCGGCCATATAAACACACGTCAGCCTCTGTAGTGATGATTCTACCTCTCATGCCTGCAGGCTGGTGCTCCCTCGTCTTATAAAGAGAAGTAAAATGAAAATAGTTGATTCTTTTACGAGCTGTTGTTGTTTTCTTGTGTGTTGCCCTTATGTTGTGACCTGTCCGTCCGTCCGTCTCTGTGTAGGCCTACGGTGTTGTTATGACCTGTCCGTCCGTCCCTGTGTAGGCCTAGGGTGTTGTGACCTGTCCGTCCGTCCCTGTGTAGGCCTAGGGTGTTATTGTGACCTGCCCGTCCGTCCCTGTGTAGGCTTAGGGTGTTATTGTGACCTGTCCGTCCGTCCGTCCCTGTGTAGGCCTAGGGTGTTGTGACCTGTCCCTCCGTCCCTGTGTAGTCCTAGGGTGCTGTGACCTGTCCGTCCGTCCCTCCCTGTGTAAGCCTAGGGTGTTGTTGTGACCAGTCCGTCCGTTCCTGTGTAGGCCTAGGGTGTTGTGACCTGTCCGTCCGTCCTTGTATAGGCCTAGGGTGTTGTGACCTGTCCGTCCGTCCCTCCTTGTGTAAGCCTACGGTGTTGTTATGACCTGTCCGTCCGTCCCTGTGTAGGCCTAGGGTGTTGTGACCTGTCCGTCCGTCCATGCAGCTATACTCGTACGTCCTTTCGTTCGTGGTAGAAAAAAATAACATTTTTTACACTTGTCAGTATGTAGGTTAAATTAGGGTAGGCTAACCTACTCTTAGCAAAACCTAACATAACTTAAACTAACCTGCCTGAACCCAATCCGATCTTTTTGTTATAATTTGGCTTTTTCTAATTTTATTCTCTTATTTTCATAATTTGAATACTAATTATTAATGAATATTATTTTTTTTTTTATTGTTTGATTGGATTACTTTTGAAGCGGAAGGAATTATTAGAAGGTGTTGGTCGTTTACATAATGTTATACGTGAATGTCATTATTATTTGTTGTTATCGTCACATTTGTAGTTTTAGATGATACAATCCGATAATTTATTCGTATTTTATGTCAGTATTAGCTTCAGTAATTTACCTGTTGTCGTTATCTGCGTCCCGAAACACGCTTATGGAACTCACTCTCTTTGTGTATTGAATAATTAGATAATAATCATAATGTTAAATAATTGATAAATATCATTGTTATTCATTTTATCTATAGTTGTTGTTGTTATTTTTTGCAACACTAAATGAAACAAATAGATGATACTGATAATACTGAATGCTAACCCTGACCGCGAACCGTTGCCATAGTAACTATTAACCCTGTTAGTGTAGAGTAATTCTGTTATTTTTGGTGATTGACTGTAACTCATAATAATAGTCTTTACATCCCTCCACCACCCACCCCAGCTTTGTTTCGTTATAGAGCGAACCGTTATAATGGCAGCACTTGGTCAGTTTTGGCACGATTTGCACCAAACGTTTATCGTGTGGACATTGTTGCATGTTAATCAAAGCTGCCAAGTTTAGTGCAAATCCACACGCCCGTTCTTGAGTTACATTGGAACACACACACACAAACACACACACACACGGACTGAAAATAATACCTTGTCACACAGTAGTAGGCAGGATTATTGATGTTTTTTTTAATAGTCTATATAATTATATCATAGTTATTTTAGCGGGTGAGGAGATAATAACGTAAAATATCAGTTGTATATTTATAATTTTATCCATTATTACTGTAGTTGTTGTTGCATGTGAGGAAAGAATGGTAAAATTATTAGCTGTGTGAGGGTGGCGGGGCAGGGCAATGCTCACCTGTCTGCTGTGTGATGCATCATGGGAACCCCGCCACTCGCTGCCTCCCCCCCCCCCTCCCCTCCCATTCGCTTACCAGGATTAAGTGACCCTTTCTACCAACTTTTCTTTTTCGCTTTCTCATTTTTTTTTATTTCCCAATTTTTGTTTTTCTAGTGATTTCCTTTCTAGAATTAGTGGCTTTTTCTACCACGTTACTCTCTCTCTCTCTCTCTCTCTCTCTCTCTCTCTCTCTCTCTCTCTCAAACATTATTTGTATTGGGTTAATTTTAATTTATTCTTTATTTCATTATTTTTTTGTTGTTTATTGTTTTAGTTTATATATGGATTGTAATTTTGTTTTACTTAAGTTAATTAATTCTGAAAATATTTGTGTTGCTGTTATTATTATTGTTATTATTTTTATTATTGTGACTTTTTTATTATTGCCGTTATTATTATTATTATTATTATTATTATTAAATCGTCATGCATTCAATATGTCATATTTATCTAGTGTGTAAGTATGTGTACAGTTTATAATAGTATGACTGTACAGTGTGACGTGGGAGTAGAATAAATGTGTTGTGGACCAGTTGCATTAGGGCAGGGGAGTGGACACCCATCTAGGTATTACGCACTCACCTTTTTACCTTAATGAAGTCACGTGATCATATGTAGGGTGCGTAGAGGATGTGGGTGGTGGGTAGGTGGGTGATGGGTTTTAGAGAAGGTGGGTAATGTGGTGAATTTCAGTTGGGTTGGTGGGTGAAGGTAGTCGTCGATAAAGGTATCATTAATTATTTATAAGTCTCGGGAAACACACTCATCTTGAACACCTATTTTGTTCACCCCGGACAGTATACCTCCTGTAGTGCACCCCCCCTCATCCCTCCTTCCACCTCCACCCGCTCACACTGGCCTCGTGTCCACCCCCCCCCCCCTCCCCGGTCTCGCTGGCCTCGTGTCCTCCCCTCCTCCCCTCTACCTCTACTAGTGTTACGGGAAATTAAAAGAAAACAGACTGTGAATTTCTAAGTGAGCCAGTAAGATCCCGAGGGAGAGCAGGTGAGTGGTACCCCCCAGTGGTACCCCTCTCATTACCCCGCAGTGGTACCCCTCTTATTACCCCGTAGTGGTACCCCTTTCATTACCCCGTAGTGGTACCCCTCTCATTACCCCGTAGTGGTACCCCTCTTATTACCCCGCAGTGGTACCCCTCTTATTACCCCGTAGTGGTACCCCTTTCATTACCCCGTAGTGGTACCCCTTTCATTACCCCGTAGTGGTACCCCTCTTATTACCCCGTAGTGGTACCCCCTCTCATTACCCCCCAGTGGTACCCCCCTTTCATTACCCCCAGTGGTACCCCTCTCATTACCCCCCAGTGGTATCCCCCTTTCATTACCCCCCAGTGGTACCCCCTCTCATTACACTCTAGTGATACCTCATTCCCTGCAGTGTGTGTGTGTGTTTAAAGGAAGGGTTTAGTGTGTACAATGTGTCCATCAACATTTCAAGTAACAGTGGAAAGATTTGACCTAAATGAACTTTGGTTAAAAATTAATGGCATCCCAGTGACCTGACTTATTGAAGACATCATAGATAATCTGGGTTATTGATGGTGTCAGAGTGACCCGACTTCTTACTGATGAGGTCACAGTGTTGAAGGTCAACACTCCCTGAGCCTCAACAGGTCACTGGTACGTGTTAAGACAACAACATACGTAGAAGGTTACTTTAAGATTGTTTTGGACCCGGTGGTGGTATCTTGAGCGAGAATATACATACATACAGTAAATATACATACATACGGTTAATATATACTCACAAAAAATATACTCGGTAACACACAATAAAAGTACACAGTAATCCATATACACACCCCAAGGTAATATACACAAAATACATACAGGATAGCATATATGTAGGGTAACTTAGACACACACACACATACATACACGAGGGGGGAATTCAAATCAGTGTTTGAGAACGCTACAGCTTGGTTGTCTGAATCATTGTGTAAGTGAAGGACTCCCGTATGTTTCTGGTCAATGGCGGCTTTGTTGGGCTCTCTCTCTCTCTCTCTCTCTCTCTCTCTCTCTCTCTCTCTCTCTCTCTCTCTCTCTCTCTCTCTCTCACACACACGTTCGTAATATTTAAATAAACACATTGTATTTTTTTAATGCTCGATATTCCGTATTTGATTTTTAGTATTACCATTCGATATTTCTGTTAGAACTGTGCGTTATTTACAATATTTCCCGAAATCAGGATATTTTTTATGCAATTGGTAGTGTTACCAAAGGTCTCTGATATTTTTCACAATATTTTAAGTTTGACCTTCAATATTCGTTACAATATTTATAAGGCGGCCATGAACACTTAGCTCCTCATGATGGTCGCCGTCAGTCCCTCAACCTTCACCAGTACACACCCACCAAATTGTTGATGAAATATTAACACGATAAGTGAGACGGGTGATGGAGGCCTTGTGCTGTGCTGGCCTATGCTCGGTTGTGCTGGCCCATGCTCGGTAGTGCTGGCCCACGCTCGGTAGTGCTGGCCCACGCTCGGTTGTGCTGTGCTACGCTGGCCCAGGCGTGCAACTTCCATCCCCAGTGATTGATCGACGCCTCAACCATGACTGTTAGTGGTGGATAAGATTGAAGGCGGTGATATATATATATATATATATATATATATATATATATATATATATATATATATATATATATATATATATATATATATATATATATATATATATATATATAATGTGTGGGGGGGGGTGTTTTGTATACACACACACACACACCGTCTTGAGCACTATGTCTTCGGTATTTCCTTCCAGTCTAGACATTAGGTCTGTGTGTATGTGTCTAGTTTATTATGTTTAATGCTGTTATTTTTATCGTCTTTACACATGTATGACTTATTTACTTTACTAAACTTATTTAACTGACGCCTGGTGTTGTCGTTGTTAAATAACTTGTTGTGGCGGCTTGACCACCTGTGTCATGTGAGTCCCTCTCTACCCCTCTCCTGCATCCCTCCCCCTCTCCTGCATCCCTCCCCTTCCCCTCGTTTCTATTGCACACTCCCCCACATTGCTATCCTCCCCTCACTCACCCCACTTCCCCAACTTTTCCTCTTTCCTACCTCTCCCTCCACGATACCTCACCTTGCTGTTCCTTTCTCACTATCCTCCTCACCCACCCACTGGTAGCACTTTTCTCCTCTTCTCACATCCCCCTCCCATACACCCTTCCCTCGTCCCAACCTCCTCCCCCCCCTCACACCCTCCCCTCCAGCCTCCCTCCCTCACACCCTCCCCTCCAGCCTCCCTCCCTCACACCCTCCCTTCTTTACCCTCTCCTTACACTCTCCCTTTCTCCCCTTTCTTCCTTCAAGTGGCGTCGCGTGTATTATCTGGGGAAGGAAGAAGAAAGGAAGAGTCGATAAAGAAGAGGAGGAAGGGCAGAGAAAAGGAATGATAGGGAGGAGAGGGGAGACGAAGGTGGGGGAAGATACGAGATGGTAGGAAGGGCAGGAGAAAGGAAGGGAAAGGACGAAAGTGAATGGAAGGGAAGGGAGTAATATGAAAGGAGGGTGGGAAGTTATGGGGGGGAGGAAATGAAAAGGAGGAGAAGGGGCGGATAACCTACCTGTCACCCCCCATCCCCACACACAGTACTCAAGGCCAGGTGTTAAGGTAGACGAAACTGGTGAAGCATTTATTAAATATTTTAATTCCTCATAATGAAAAGCATGAAGGTCTTCAGCCAACTATTCTCTCTCAGGTTTAAAAACAAAACAAAAATACGAAAAGAATTATTTTCGGTTCGTCATATTTTATAATTTTATTTCGGGGGAGTGTGTGTGTGTGTGTGTGTGTCACCGGCCAGGTTGTATGTCCAGTATTTTTATAGCCCAGACATTAGAATTTCGTCTGTAGGGAGTACGAATTTCACATATGCAGAATCATGTTTATCCCTAAATTTCTTTACCCATGCGAAATAAATATGTCTACCTTAAATGCGAATTTCTCTATGCAAGAATGAACCTTTTTCCTCTATAATTTATTTAGCTAGACATTATAAATCCGTCCAAAAGGGATAGGAATTTCGCAAATGCAGAATGATATAGTTTTGCTGTGTCGAATTTGGTGTTGGCGAGGCGGGTGAATAAATAAAGTTGGCGTGAGGGTGAGACACACGAGCGCCGGCGGTGTCGCGTGTTGACAAAACTCTCCATTTATCACTGTGGAACGAGTCTCAAAGTTCTGTTTGTTTACTTTCGGAGCGCGGGAGAAGGGACCAACTAGCTAGCGAGCCTCCAGGACACAGACTTCTCTTCTCCGTCTCTCTTATTCTTCTTTCCTCTCAGCTAAAACACATTTCTCCTCGGAGTATAAGTCTTTCAAGAACCATCATAGTCTTGAGCGTAGTTTTCGACACATAAACCGTATCCAAGTTTGTTTACTTTCGGAGAGCGAGAGAGGGATGAGCTAACCAGCGAGCCTCAGGGACACCGACTTTTCCCCACTCCCCTCCCTCTCAGGTAAACACATACGCCGTAAAACACAAGTCTTTTAAGAACCATCATAGTTTGGGGCGCAGTTTTCACCAACATAACCGTATAAAATAAAATTGGATAGCGGTGAAAATAACAATTTGGCAGCGGGGGTTATAGAGACAAAGTAACAAAGGACACACAATGGCGCCGAGGAACACACGCACATACGCTTATCAATAAAAGATCAAAGTGTTGCCACCTGGTGCTCTCTGAATTACGTGGGACAAAGAAATAAAAGCGAGAGAAAAATGTCTCATTGTCGACGCCCAACAAAAAGTGAGGAAGAAACAAGACACTGTGCTAATGAAGGATCCAAGCTTTCTTAAATTAGGTTTTAGATCCCATTAGTGGAATTATTAAACTGTAAGATGGGTTTAAAAGTGAGATCCGATTTCACAACTTATTGTTCGGATGTCGTTAAGTAGTTGGCGGCGTAGACCATGTCACTTGTTTCTATTTTTATCGTAGGATGTGTAGATAGATTGATAGATAGATAGAAATAAAGATGTGTGTGTGTGGGTGTGTGTGACCACTTATACCAGCACTCCGACAAGTACTCCCTCCCCCTCACAACCACCATCACCACCACCACAAAGTACCACAATCGTATATCAAGGATCAAACACAAATTAAAAAGCTTCTTGATTAATTGGGATTGTTTAATGCCGTATAATGCTAGTGTGTTATTATCCCCCCCCCCCCCCGTCCCTGTGCTGCAGTATACTCTCTCTCTCTCCCTCACCCTGCCTCTTACCCTCTTCTTCCTCTTCGTCTTTTTTCACACCACCTCTTTCCTTCCTTCTTTTCTTCCTGTTCCCTCCTCGTCTTTCTCTTTCCGTCTACTTTTCCTCTTCCGTATTAGTTGTCTTCCCTACTCTTCCACTTCCTTCCTGTCTTATTCACCCTCTCCCACCATTTCCTCGTTTTTTTGTGTCCGCAGTCGTTTCTCTCTCTCTCTCTCTCTCTCTCTCTCTCTCTCTCTCTCTCTCTCTCTCTCTCGTTAATCTTCTCCCCCTCTCCCTCCTCACTCTCTCTTCTGCTTTCTTCTATACCCTTCCCGTTCACTCCACTCTTCTCATCTTCCTCCAGTCCCCACTTACCCTTCCCCCTCCCCATCCATCCACCCCCCTCCCCACCTATCCACCCCCTCCCCATCCATCCACCCCCTCCCCACTCATCCAACCACCCCATCTTGGCTCCCCCCTCCCCACCTTGTCTTCACTTGGGGATTACCTTCCCTCACTCCCCACCGACACCACTTGGGATTGGGATTAATTACTTAGCAGGGGATTAGCCGTCACGATGGCCTCCGGGGCAATAGAATGTTATACACCGCCTCAGAAGCCAAAGAGGGTGTTGTATGATTGGTGTATAAACACACACACACACACACACACACACATCATCATCCGTTACTTCCGGCAAGTTTCGACCAATCACAGCAGAGTACTGTACTATAATCACATAACCTAACAACTTAATTACCTCGTTACGGCCGGAAATGTTTCACTCAATCAGAACGGAAGTTAACTACCCCAAAGGATATGTAACTACTTAATTAGCTCTTACTACTGGAAATTTCAAGCAATCAGAACCAAGGTTAAGTATTTGCATGAATATTTAATTACTTAATTAGGTCGTTGGTACTCAGAAGTTTCAGTCTATCAGAACGGAGCCTCGCCACAACCACTATCAGCATGAATACCTTGCGTCTTGCATGCATGGTAATTACTGGTACACGTCAACTAGGCACGGGTAATAAGCAGGTCATGACGGTAATTACAGGTGAGGGGTAATTATACCTGTCGGGACTGCCTCTTTGTGTTGGTAGTCGTCGACGAGTGATATTGAACCGTGACCGACTTACTGCTACACCCTTACTGTGTGCTGGCTGTGTAGAGTGTGTCTGAACGTCTGTGTAGAAGCTGTGTCCATGTCGAGTGTCTGTCTGTCTCTGTCTGTGTACGCCAGAGCTGTCAGTAATTTGTCTGTTTATTGACCATGAGTTGTGTGGTCTGTATGGTCGGGGGGGGGGGGGGGGTGGGGTGTTAGGCTTATCATCCCCCCCCCTCCCCCCCCCCCTGAGCTATTTCGGTGTTTTGTAAGTGTTGTCTCCTATCTGTGTTCTGTAGGTGTGTTGCGTATGTGTTTTGTGTTTCGATATGTATTCTGTATGTTCTTCATCTGTGTTCTGTGTGTTCTTTGTGTTCTTTATGTTCCATATGTTCTTTATGTATTCTGTATTTGTTGTTTTCTTTATATATTCTGTATGTTCTTCATGTGTGCTCTATATGTTCTTTATGTGTTCTGTATGTTCTTCATGTGTTCTGAATGTTCTTTGTATTCTGAATGTTCTGAATGTGTTGTGTTCTGTCCGGCCTTCGACTACTTGGCGTTATTTGCTTTAGTAAATATTGACTTATTGATCCAACCGCGTGTGGAATTATTCACAGCTTGTTCACCTTAACACTGAACATGATACAATATACTAGATATGATATTGAACATGTCGCTAAATATTACTAAACATTGTCTTGGTCATGAAAGCTTTTTGGGGTTATTGTACAGTGACAGGGCGTAGCATGTGACAGTGCCATTGGGCAATGACAGGGAACATGACATTGGACAGTGACAGGGAACATGACATTGGACAGTGATAGGGAACATGACATTGGACAGTGATAGGGAACATGACATTGGACAGTGACAGGACGTGACATAAACAAGAGTAGTGGTGGCGTGACATAAACAGGAGTGGTGAAGTGACTTAAACAGGAGTAGTAGTGACGTGACATAAACAGAAGTAGTGGTGACGTGTCATAAACAGGAGTAGTGGTGACGTGACATAAACAGAAGTAGTGGTGACGTGACATAAACAGAAGTAGTGGTGACGTGTCATTAACAGGAGTAGTGGTGACGTGTCATAAACAGGAGTAGTGGTGACGTGAATTGAACAGGAGTAGTGGTGACGTGACATAAACAGGAGTAATGGTGACGTGAATTGAGCAGGAGTGATGATATAAAACATGGTCAAGGGTCATTACGTATGATAATGATGATGGTAGACGTTGGAGACCGGGGTTGTGACATCTTAAATTAACAGGAAATGTGACATATAATAATGACAGCATTTGTGACATAATGCATCAAAGTGGCATGGTGTATGACAGTGATAGGCATCATGACTTAATAAACGACGCTTGGTATGTGACAGTGATGGTGCTATATAACAATAATAGTTGATGGTGACATTATGTGTTGGTGATAATTATATAACACTGAATTGGTGATGATATGGTAACATTGTTTTAGTGACTTATGGGAAATAGTTTAATTTGTGCTCATGTGGCCGTTGCCTATTTTCTTTGGTGGGTTAATTCCACAGTATATTATATAATTATTAAATTGAATTATCAGCGTTGTGCTCCTCAACGAACTGTTCCTTATTTCATTTCATATACATTTATCAATTGTAATGTTGAGGTCCATTTTAATGTTTGGAAAATAACTACCTGCGGTGTGGAACCTCTAGTTCTGAGGTGGAGGCGAGATGCTGTTGTTGTGAAATTAAGTTTCTACAAGAACATACACGTACATTATATACAGCCAGGAGTTCATTTTATACATTGTTCCATTGTTCATCGTATAAGGTTTTACTGTAATAATGGCGAGTAAATACGGGGAAAATGTTTGTGTGCCTTTAGAGACCTTTAACTTGTTACTGATACGGCATAACAGTGATTTAATGGTGATATGGTGACAGTATGTGTTGGTGACAAAGGTGACAGTATATGTTAATGCCATGTATCGGTGACTTGGTGTTTTAGCATGGTGACAATGTGTGTTTGTGATGACGTAACATTATTGGTGACGTGACAGCTTGAAAGTTTAACATTTCCTTGATATTTTATTACCCACAACTGCTGGTCAGGATATTGTTTACGGTCCTGTCTGTCTGTCTGTCTCCTCTAGTCTTAATCTTTTATTTTCTTATTTATATCTTTCTTATTTATTTAAAAACTGTTTTCGTCATCTTTTCATGTTAGTCTTTTTATTTATAACTCCCTTGTAGTCTTATATTATTTATCTTATTCGTTCTCTCTTCTTCTTCCTATAAATAATTATAAAGTCTTTAATTTCTCCTTGTTCATTATCCGTCTTCCATCTCAATTTAACTATTTATTTAAACTAAGTGTCTCTACAATAGTGCTCGTACCCAACATTACCAGAAATAATGACATAATTAAAGTGACCATTTTCTTGTAGTGAACGCTGTAAGGTTAATTTTGTGGTTGATTTATATATAATTAATTACCTACGTGGGGTACTGTAGTGATCCAGTCTTATAGAAAACGAGAATAAGAGTGCTGTAGAAAACGTGAATCTGAGCGGTGACTCGTATTTTTACCCGCGGCTGTAGTTTTGACATTCAATTACTTTTTGGATTTCAGACCCGTTACTCAAGCTTCCATGGTGTTCGATTTGCCAGGTCAAAGGTCAAGATAATTTAAGGTCACTTGTTCCTTCATCATGCACTCCCCGGTAGATCTGGTTGGGGTCATACAGGTTATAGTCGCTATGACAGGGTGATCGCATGTGTGGTGTTTGTTATATAGAGGACACGGTCGCTATAACAGGGTGGTCAGTAGAGATACACGCAATATAAAATTCAAGTGTTTATAATAGTTGTGAGTTGTAGAACTTAAGACGTGATCTCTCGAATTCAACATCTTGAGGACTAAAAAGTCGGTTGCTCTTGTTGGCACGAAGTGAAGGTCGCTGTCAGAGAGGTCGTGGGTGTGCCAGTTATCGAGGTCACGGAGGGAAAGATCCAGAAACAGGCCATTTCCTATTTATCCCGTAATGATGATGATGAAATGGCTGTGAGTGGCATGTTTTATTCATGTCACACGACCTCGTTACAACAACTCTGTGTTCGGCACGACTAGACTCCCGCCATTATCAACGAGAGTCACTTGGAGAAGTTATAGATGCTACCACAATAATAACAACCAGTATAAATTCACAGAACAAAAGCGCATCGCTGAAGCCATAACGTCACCACATAGGATCCCGGACGAGATTCGGAGTCCCTTTTGTAACTATTATAATAACATTATATATCTCATTTTTTTGTTTGTGTGTCTCTGCCCCAAGGATCCTAGTCGGCCATTAGACGAGCATCTGCTTCGCCGTCTGCCCGAGATAGTTGATGTAATTTGTTCACATCCACCACAGGTCTTTAGGGCGCTTTGATGTTTTGGTCGCCCGGGGTCAGGCGTTTATACTATTCGGTTGATGAAGCCCGCGCGTGGAGGGAGGGTGGCCACCAGTGGGATGAAGTTATTATTAATAACTGTTTTCCTCACTTTGTATCCCTCGTGTTATCGCCCTCTACACCCTCGCCTCTCATTTAATAGCTTCACTCTTCACAAATTTGACCTCGTTGTTTAGTTTTGACTTGTTTTTCATAGTTGGTCTTGTTTTCTTTGTTTTTGACTTTCAGTATTTATAGTTTTGACCTTTTGTCATTGGACTTTCAGATTTATCATCAAAATGGTGAAAATCATTGGTGGAAAATTTTAGTTGCTTATGTGTGGTGTGTCTTAGAACTTAATGACACTGCTGGAGGGTGACCGATGTGTACTGAGGGTAATGACGCCTAGGGATAGTAAAGAGGGTTATTAATCTAATTTGTTATGACACAACAGGTAAATAAGAAAATTATCCGTGTAAATAATAAATTACGCCGTGATAAAAAACAAATTTGAAAATTTATCAAAAAACCCTTTACATAAACACAAATAACTACTCCGTGAAAAACTAAAATAAATAACCAGTGTAAAAAATAAAAAACGACCCGAGGTTAAAAAAATCAATACAGCGGTTGATAAATGGTAATTGGAGTACACAACACTAGCCTGGTCTTGGTAGGACGGAAGGAAGGACTTTGATACCAATCTCCCGTAATGGCCGGGTAATGACTCAGTCCTGGACAATATCCATTTTCTAAACAAGTGAATCTGACTCCCAACTGGTTATTAAGCGGCAGTAAATCATGACACCTTTGATCAAAATAATTTAGGTAGTTGTAGTGTCCCCGGTGAGCTGTAGTGTCTTAATAAGAGTCATGGTAATAAAGAGAATTGTTTTGGTGTTTTCTACAGGTTTGGAGTCTTGGTGTAATTATGGTGGTGGTGGTGGTGGCTCGTTTGTTGTTTGTATCTTTGCCTGAGGGAATAGACACACAGACTGACAGACATACAGACGTAAGCAGACTTAAAGAGAACCAAACAGACAGAGAGACTTAGCAAGAGTGAGACAGGAACAATAAGTATTTCATGTTCTCTCTCTCGATTGATTGCTTGATTTATTTACTTATTTAATTTAATTATTTATTTATATAGATACCAGGTATAAACCAGAGCTCTAAAATAATAGTACAGATTCATGCTTTATAGTTCCTTAAATCCTATTGTACGGATAATGGATGTCAGTACTAATAGAAACCACAGCTAAAAGGTATCAATACACATAGAAACCAGCCCTCACAAGTATCCATGTATATAGAAAACCACTCAAAATTATCAGGTCTTATAGAAACCTGAACTAATGGTGCAGGTACATATGTATAGAAACTTAAAAAGAGACTTGTACGGGTAGCGGATGTGAACCAGTGTTTGTTTACCTCCTGCAGGACGCTGAGACGGCCATCACCAATATGAACGGACAGTGGATTGGATCGCGCAACATTAGGACCAACTGGGCCACACGCAAACCACCCGCGCCCAAGAACAATGACGGTGAGTATAACTTTGTCTTCACCCCCCCCCCCCCCGCACACACTTCACAGGACACACACACACACACACTTCACACACACACACACTTCACAGGACACACACACACACTTCACAGGACACACACACACACTTCACAGGACACACACACACTTCACAGGACACACACACACACACACTTTTCACAGGACACACACACACACACACACTTCACAGGACACACACTTCACAGGACACACACACACACACACTTCACAGGACACACACACACACACGATTGTTAGCCTGGATGTTCGTTATTATAAAGACAAAAATATACACACACACACACACATACAGTACATGTGTCGTCAATGCCCCTGTCATACACTCGCTTGCACATAGCCTTCATACACATCTGTATTGGACTATGTGACGTCATGGTGTATGATTGTTTCTGGGTTTCACCAGTCATGCATGCTCATACAACATACACGTGATCATACAGGCAGGGGGATGGCTCGAGTGCTCACGGTCCGGGTACACTTAATGTATGTAGTTCAGGCAGACAAGACACTATACACACTATTCATACACATAAAACTCCAGGTCTCAGATGCTTAAGTTGTATTATTTAGGCAACGAATTAGCCATGTATGGAGTATTCATACATGTATAAAGTATACACATTTTAGTCAGGTTATGCATACGTGGTTAGTGAAGTGCTAATATTCACTGATGAAAATTTGTATTACTTACTGATAGAAATCGGCAATGCATATTATATAGAAATCTATTTATACGGGCAAAATATCGATCACATTTAGAGGGAAAGATCAGTCATACTTGATAAAAGTCGGTCATTTCCTTGGCGAATTTCGGTTATGGTGAGTGGAAATCGGCAATACGTAGTAATTTGATTTCGAAAATCTGTTATTTAATAATTAGACAACTTTATGTTTAGAGTTGAAAATGTGAGATTTCAATGTTAATTAAATTGAAAATCGATAACAATATTTTAACCTGAAAATCGTGAATAATTAATGTTTAAAAATTTGAAAATGTTTAATATTCAGGATTGCAATTCAAAGTGCATAAGATTTACTGTACTTAGTGTTTATTGTAGAAATTAGTAATGCATTTACAGGTATAGTGAGTAACAGGTTGTTCATTAATGTTTATATGTTAACAACGTGATTATTTAACATGCCTTAAGTGTTGTTGTGACTGCTTATCCTTCTCAGTGTTGCTGTCTTGTCGTGCTCTTTGTCTTCTCACTTGTTCACACAATTTGTCAGAGGCACCTCGTATCTTGTTATTTTCACAATATTCAAAATACTCTTGTGAATGTTGAGGTACTCTGTGTTGTTTCTCTTGTAATCAACGTGAATTAATATTATGCAAATATTTTATGCTACATTTGTATTGTAAATTCTATACATGTGTTTATCTTTAGCGCTAGACAGTAAAACTATGTGTATAATTATATAGCTTCACTTAGGTCTATTATTCTGATAAAGTTTTTTAAGTTTATGATAATATTAATCTGTGGTCGACAATTATGGTAAAAAAAAAAAAAATTACGGTGAGGGAGAACGGAGTCTATTCTTCATGGCCACTGCCGCCAACTCCTTCCCAAAAGTGGCCATTAATCGTAGCGAGAAGGCGGTAGTGGGCAGCAAAATCCCGCTAATTCTGTGAAACGCCCGTCATTGCTGCTCAGGAAGGAAACTTTCCACACACTTCTAAACTTTTCTAAACTTTGGCTATCACTCGGGAGTTTGGCAAGAGCTGGAGAGTGGCTTAAGATTTAGTTACTTAGGTTGCAGATAACACAGCATATATGGTAGGCGGGGCCGTGTGCTGTTGCTGCCTTTGTTTATCTTTGTAACGTTGGTATAACTATTGATACAGGTATACAGTAAGCACAGGTTATAGAGGTTTGTGAATAATTACCTATTTAGGAACATTCACGTGTACAGGTAGAGTTCACAGCTACACCGCCCAGAATCACCGTATTAATTTCCTGTTTGTGTGTTTGTTTCGGAGTGTTTGTTTGTGTTTACGTGTTTGTTTAGTACTATTCAATGATTACTCTTTATTCATGAATATTTTTATTCTTGTGTGATTTTTAAACCCAATGTTTACGTGTCTATTATTATTATTATTATTATTATCATTATTATTATTATTTTTTTTTTTTTTTATGTATTTTTTTTTTTACATACTAAAATCGTGGCTCTGGTACGTTTAGTTTAGGTTAGGTCAATGGTTTGTTAGGTTAGGTTAGAGTGGGTTTGGTTAAGTTACGAATTAGTCATAGTGAGTCTATGCTCGAATAGATGGGCCAGTTCCGATTCTGGGTCCAGTGTTAGGGAGTCACTGTTACCATCACCAGTGCCGCCTAGCCCAGCCCAGCCCCGCCCCCCTCCCCCCAGGTATCGTTAGGGTATTTAATCAGGTGAAATAAGCTGGGGCTAATCTTCAGGTGAAATAAGCTGGGGGATAATCTTTAGGTGATATTTTAAATTTTTAGGGGAAAAGTCTTCAACTATGTTGATAATGCCTGGGTATAGTTTTTAACAAGGGCTCTTACCTAACTGAAACCAGCAATGTTACCAAGCCATCTAAGCCAGTAGTGTTACCAAGCCACCTCGGCCATTAAGTCATCAGTGTTACCAAGCCTGCTATTAAGCCAGTACTATGACCAAGCTTACAACTAAGCCAGTAAACCAGTAGTGTTACAAAGCCAGAAAGCCAGTAGTGTTACCAAGCCACTTCTCCCCGCAAAGCCAAAGCCAGAAAGCCAGACAGTGTTGCCAAGAGTGCCCAATGCGGCTGCCTAGCAGTGTTGCCACTGCATAATTGATTGCCAAACACCAGCTACTGTGTATCTTGCGGCCGCGCGATACGACTCTCACGACTCGAGGCGGCGAGCAGCGCGACAAGCCATAAGGGTTGGTTTCCAGCCTTAATACCGCGGGAGAACCAGCCATGTGGATGGTGTTGAGTGACGCCTTATTGCCCCGAGACGAGCAATACTGCTTTCATGATCCGAAGGGCAAACAGTGCAGTGAGCCACGAGGGTTAGTTTGTTACTCTTATAACACGGGACGCCAGCCTTATGGAAGTTGTTGAGTGGCACCTTATTGGCCCGGAACCCGCGATACTGCTGCTTGGACGTCGGAGGGCAAACAGTACGTCACGCCACAAGGATTATTCTATCACTCGTATAACACGTCCATTCTAACCGTATGAACAGGTGCGGAATGGCACCTTCTTGCCCCGACTTTCTCGGGGTTGAAGGTTGAATGGTAATGCTCAAGTTTTTGAAGGTTTCCACTTCATTTGCGGCCAACTTCGCTAATATGAACGCCTGCGAGTACCAAGGTGTTCCTAACTTCATTAACATGAACATTTTGAGACCCAGAGAGTTCATTCAAAATTTGTGTCAACTTGGCTGAGTATCACACTGTGTTAACCTGGCTGAGTATCACACTGTGTTAACTTGGCTGAGTATCACACTGTGTTAACCTGGCTGAGTATCACACTGTGTTAACCTGGCTGAGTATCACACTGTGTTAACTTGGCTGAGTATCACACTGTGTTAACCTGGCTGAGTATCACACTGTGTTAACTTGGCTGAGTATCACACTGTGTTAACTTGGCTGAGTATCACACTGTGTTAACCTGGCTGAGTATCACACTGTGTTAACTTGGCTGAGTATTACACTGTGTTAACTTGGCTGAGTATCACAATGTGTTAACTTGGCTGAGTATCACACTGTGTTAACTTGGCTGAGTATCACAATGTGTTAAACTGGCTGAGTATTACACTGTGTTAACCTGGCTGAGTATCACACTGTGTTAACTTGGCTGAGTATCACACTGTGTTAACTTGGCTGAGTATCACAATGTGTTAACTTGGCTGAGTATCACAATGTGTTAACTTGGCTGAGTATCACACTGTGTTAACTTGGCTGAGTATCACACTGTGTTAACCTGGCTGAGTATCACACTGTGTTAACCTGGCCACCTTGAACGTGTGCCGGTACTTGGTAGTTTCCGCTGTACTAACATCTTATAGGGCCACGATCTGTCACCTTCACTAATACGAACTTATATAAGTTTCAAGATGTGGTAACCTCGCTAAAACGAACATTTGTGACGGCCACTTTAATTCGAATACAGGATAAGTGAGTGTTCGATGTATACCAGCTTCAATAATTCGAACATTTATGCTTATAAGGAGCATCGGGTGTTCTAATTCCTATATTTCGAACCTTTGTGAGTACCGGGATTGTTTTTATATGGCGTCAACTTCGGTATTGTGAACATTGATGAATACCAGTGGCGTTTCTTGGTGTTTACTTCCTTGTATGCCAACTCTACGCCCCCCTCTCTCCTACATTCTCCTCCCTTCCTCTCCCTCATCTCTCTCGTTTTTCTCTCTTCCTCATCTCTCCTTTCTTCCCCCTCTCCCTCTCCCTCATTCCACACACTAGCTTCTGCTTCTTACTTCTTTCCACATTCTCCCTTCCTCACTTCTCCCTTCCTCACTCCCCACTTCTCTCCCTTCCTCATTTTCCATTTCTCACCCGGGGTCTTGAGAGGATAGAGGGGGACAGGGGGAGGGGACAGAGTAGGGGGAGGGGGGAATTTTGAGAAGGGATAGAGGTGAGGGATAAATCTTGAGCAGGAAGGAGGAAGAAAGTTAGAGTAGGGGGATATCATAAGGAAAAGAAAGGGAGGGGGATTCTTAGGTAGGGGGAGGAGGAGGGAAGAGGTAGAAGGAGGAGGAGGGAAGAGGTAGGAGGAGGAGGAGGAGGGAAGAGGTAGGAGGTTTTGACAAATGATCCTCTCACAACTCACTTCAGTCATTTACCTCCCTTTTCCCCCCTTTTCCTCTCCCCCTCTCCCTTATTTGGAGGTTAGGACGGACGGACGGATGAGAGAACAGATCAGGGAGGAAAACGGAAGGGAAAAAGGCAGGGACAAACGAAGGATAGGGGAGAAGAGATGATGGAACAAGGAGGTAGAGCGAAGAGAGGAAGGATAAAAAAGGAATGGAAGGGTGGAAGAAGGGATGGTGGGGGAGAGGACGAGGAAGTGAGAGGAGTTAGATTAAGGAGAAATAGGGAATGAGAGAGAAAGAGAGAGAGAGAGAGAGAGAGAGACGTCAGCTCATTGGCTCGTCGTAGCATCTTGAGAAATGATGCCTTCTTACTACGACCAGCACCTCCTCTTCCTCCTGCTCTTCCTCCCTCCTTTTCCTCTCCCCTTCCCCTCTTCCTCTCTCCTCCCCCTCCTCCAGTTGTCGTCTCACCCACTGAACCACACCGGGGATAGACTACTGAGGAGGAGGATAGACGGTTGGCTAGGGAGATAGACTGTAAATAACTTAGGATCCCATAATATTAAACAACTCTCTCTCTCTCTCTCTCTCTCTCTCTCTCTCTCTCTCTCTCTCTCTCTCTCTCTCTCTCTCTCATTACATAAAGATACATCTAACATTATTTCTTAGTCCCCAAACCTGGTAGATGTAGACTATAATGTTAACTTATCTCGAAGCTTCCATATTGGTCTCTCTTATTTATTATTTAGTCCCTAGTCCTCCATATACCTCACTATACTGCTATATCGATCTTGTATACCCCGTCCCTCGTCCTATACGCAATACCGCGCCCTTCATCCCTCGCTACCCGCTTGTGCAATTACCCCATCCTATGATAAAAAAAAAGAATGTAAAAAACGGGAACGAGAAAACGGGTGAATATTTGAAGCGTGAACTGTGTAAAATTTGGTTATTGCGGAGGAAACAGTGTGTTATTTGAGTGGGGGATTCTGGCAATTGATTAAACCAATATGGGAGCGGTCAGACCCCCAGAGAGCCCCGGTGTTTGATCTCCCCCGCTGGGCTAGGCGGCTGCTACCTGTGTCAGCTAGCTATGGACGCTGCTACGCCCCGCCCCGCGCTACGGACCGACGACTTGTGGCGCGCTGAGCGAAACGTGCCGTCGACGCCACCTTTCGCGTACTGGCTAATTACAAGGAATTACATGCTTATGTGTTTCAATCTCCGGCAACGTGGGGTGAGGTACAGATTAGTGAGGAGAGCTGAGTGGCTCCTACTTCAACCCCTCCCTCCTACCTGGCGCAGCTCTTGAGGGGACCACCTTGGAACGGGAGGGGGAGTTAAAGGAGGTTAGGGGTTAAGTTTATCAAAGAAAAAGGTACAAAGAAAAGAGTGGGGGGGACCCTGGGGAGGGGGGCACGTTAAGAAGGGGGGCGGAGGTTTATTCCATGAAAGGAGAGAAATCCCTTGGGGCGATGGATGGGGGTTGAGGAGGATATAAGGGGTCATCGTTTATCAAGAGGAAGGATAAAATTTTGCAAAGCAAAGAAGGGGTGGAGGGAGAGAAGCTGCATCCATGGATTCGAGGGGAGGGGAGGGAGGGTGAGACCCCCCTCACTTGTTAAACTCTTAAGGAAGAGACTAAGGGTGAGGTAGGACCTACCCTGGGGCGGCGGAGGTAGGGGGAAGAGAGACCAACTATCCAGGAAATTGTGAAGAGGGGGAGAGTACTGAGGGGTAGAGGGGGGGAAATGCACCTGGGGGCCTCTAGTAACTTGGTCAAGTGTGGTGGTGTAGGCTACCTAGTGTTGTGTAGTGTGGTGGTGTAGGCTACCGAGTGTTGTGTAGTGTGGTGGTGTAGGCTACCGAGTGTTGTGTAGTGTGGTGGTGTAGGCTACCGAGTGTTGTGTAGTGTGGTGGTGTAGGCTACCGAGTGTTGTGTAGTGTGGTGGTGTAGGCTACCGAGTGTTGTGTAGTGTGGTGGTGTAGGCTACCTAGTGTTGTGTAGTGTGGTGGTGTAGGCTACCTAGTGATGTGTAGTGTGGTGGTGTAGGGGGGAGGATTAGGAAGGGTTTGTAAGCCAGACCTACAGGACACTGGGGGAGAGTGAGTAGGCCTACAGGACACGGTAGGGTAAGGAGGCCTACAGGACACTGCGGGAGAGTGAGTAGGCCTACAGGACACGGGAGGGTAAGGAGGCCTACAGGACACTGGGGGAGAGTGAGTAGGCCTACAGGACACTGGGGGAGGGTGAGGAGGCCTACAGGTCACTGGAGGGGGGAGTGAGTAGGCCTACCGGACACAGGGAGGGTGTGGAGGCCTACCGGACACTGGGGGAGGGTGTGGAGGCCTACAGGTCACTGGGGGAGGGTGAGGAGGCCTACAGGACATGGAGGGGGGAGTGAGTAGGCCTACCGGACACAGGGAGGGTGTGGAGGCCTACCGGACACTGGGGGAGGGTGTGGAGGCCTACAGGTCACTGGGGGAGGGTGAGGAGGCCTACAGGTCACTGGGGGAGGGTGAGGAGGCCTACAGGACTCTGGGGAGGCTGGAGAAGTAGGTGGGGAGAATGCTTTGGAGGCCTACAGTCCACTGTGGGGAGGCCTACAGAACACTGTGGGGAGGCCTACAGAACACTGGGGTGATCCTGACCATCTGTAATCATTTGTTTGGGCTGTCTGACGGGTCCCATTATCAGCGTGAGGGGGAGTCTGTAGCCTCCTCCTCCTCCTCCTCCGTCTTCTGTCCTACTTCCTACCTCCTGTCCCTTTCTCCTCCCGTCCTTACCTATTCCCTCCCCTCCCCCTACCTCCTCCCCTCTCCTTTCCTCCCCTACCTCTTCCACTCCCCTCCCCTCCCACCACCTCTTCCCCCTCCCTCCCATATCTCGCCTCCCTCCCCTCCCATATCTCGTCTCCCTCCCCTCCCATATCTCGTCTCCCTCCCCTCCCATATCTCGCCTCCCTCCCCTCCCATATCTCGTCTCCCTCCCCTCCCATATCTCGCCTCCCTCCCCTCCCATATCTCGTCTCCCTCCCCTCCCATATCTCGCCTCCCTCCCCTCCCCTATCTCGTCTCCCTCCCCTCCCATATCTCGTCTCCCTCCCCTCCCATATCTCGTCTCCCTCCCCTCCCATATCTCGTCTCCCTCCCCTCCCATACCTCGCCTCCCTCTTCCCTCCCATATCTCGTCCCTCTTCCCTCCCATATCTCGTCCCTCTTCCCTCCCACTACCTCCCCTCCCACTACCTCTTCCCCCTCCCCTCCCATATCTCGTCTCCCTTCCTGCCCACTGCCTCTTACTCCTCCCCCCCTACTACTTTTCCCCCCTCCATCCCCTTATCTCCACCCCCTCCCCCCCCTCCTCAGGTAGGTTAGGTTAAGTTAAATTAGGTTAGTTTATATTAGGTTAAGGTAGACAAAGTTAGGTTACGTTACTTTATGTAAGGCTCAGTTAGATTAGGTTTGGTCATGTCAGCACCACCACCATCACCAACACAGCACCACCACCATCACCAACACAGCACCACCACCATCACCAACACAGGACCACCACCATCACCAACATTCCGGTCATAGTGAGGGACTGGTTAGGGAGGGAGAGGGAGTTTTACTACTAAGGGAAGGGGAGGACTGGTGAGAGGGGGGGAGGGAGAGGTCAGGGAGATATATGGCGGCAGACATGGGGGTGTTCCCTCCTCAATGGCAGCTGTCGGTATCGTAATAATGGCGGACGGAGAGGAATAAATTGTAATACATCAATCCCGACCCCGAGGCTCTGTGGTGCATTGTATGGCCCTAATGGACCCCTCGCTGCCGGACCCTACCACCCAGGACCCCTCGCTGCCGGACCCTACTACCCAGGACCCCTCGCTGCCGGACCCTGCCACCCTGGACCCCTGGCTGCCGGACCCTGCCACCCTGGACCCCTGGCTGACTGACCCTGCCACCCAGGACTCCTCGCTGCCGGACTCTGCCACTCAGGACCTTTGGCTGCCGGACTCTGCCACCCAGGACTCCTCGCTGCCGGACCCTGCCACCCAGGACTTCTCGCTGCCGGACCCTGCCACCCTGTACCCCTGGCTGCCGGACCCTGCCACCCAGGACCCCTCACTGCCGGACCCTGCTACCCAGGACTTCTCGCTGCCGGACCCTGCCACCCAGGACCCCTGGCTGCGGGACCCTGCCACCCAGGACCCCTGGCTGCCGGACCCTGCCACCCAGGACCCCTCGCTGCCGGACCCTGCCACCCAGGACCCCTCACTGCCGGACCCTGCCACCCAGGACTTCTCGCTGCCGGACCCTGCCACCCAGGACCCCTGTCTGCCGGACCCTGCCATCCAGGACCCCTGGCTGCCGGATCCCCGCCACCCAGGACCCCTGGCTGGTAGGATCCCTGCCACAAGTAACTCCTGCTCTCCAACAGGCCAACAGGCACCACCAGTAACTGTCATAAAATTTTTGTAATTTCATAAGTCTTGTGAGAGGCCACACGCACCCAGGGATAACGGGAGGAACCATCACCAGCGACTCACATCCCTGAGAGTAACACTCGATTCGATTCCGTATTCGTGTGAATGATGTGACCAACGCAACCTTGTCCGTGAAGTAAAAATAAATAATTGATTCAATTATTATACAAAAAAAAAGAAGAAAGAAGTTATGTAGGATCATTTATCTATCTTTCATCGTCTATACCTTAATGTTTTTGCTTTGGTATTGTAGGATTTTATTGGAACATGCGAGAGAGATTGGCAGTATAAACAAACTGCTCTTTGAAACTAAAGGTATTTGATTTAATGTTTGTTGAGACCCAGGCATTCATTCGTGCTCTTTGTCATATGCAATAGTTCTCAATGTTATCGACGTCAGTATAGTTGTTCATCCTCTCGTAAGAATGTGAACCGTTGATGATGATCCTCCCTCCCGCGATCTGTCCATTCTATCCTCCCTCGATCTGTTCCTTCCTCCCTCCCTTGATCGGCCTCTCCCTCCCTCCATCCCTTCCTTGATCTATCCGCCCGTCCGTTCTCCCATTACCCCTTCGACGTCTCCCCCCTCCTTCCTCGACATATGCCAGAAAATCATCTTCAGGTAATGAGCCTCCCACCTAACAGCTGATATCCTGACTCGCTGTACCGTGAGCTTAAGGCAGGAGGAGAAAGTGGAGATTTAAGTTGAGAATTACACATAAGAGCTGCCAAGTTTATGTCATGGTCTTCCTCTCTTATAAAGTTCAGGGGACATATTAACACAGGTTCAGGGGACATATTAACACAGGTTCAGGGGACATATTAACACAGGTTCAGGGGACATATTAACACAGGTTCAGGGGACATATTAACACAGGTTCAGGGGACATATTAGCACAGGTTCAGGGGACATATTAACACAGGTTCAGGGGACATATTAACACAGGTTCAGGGGACATATTAACACAGGTTCAGGGGACATATTAACACAGGTTCAGGGGACATATTAGCACAGGTTCAGGGGACATATTAACACAGGTTCAGGGGACATATTAACACAGGTTCAGGGGACATATTAACACAGGTTCAGGGGACATATTAACACAGGTTCAGGGGACATATTAACACAGGTTCAGGGGACATATTAACACAGGTTCAGGGGACATATTAACACAGGTTCAGGGGACATATTAGCACAGGTTCAGGGGACATATTAACACAGGTTCAGGGGACATATTAACACAGGTTCAGGGGACATATTAACACAGGTTCAGGGGACATATTAACACAGGTTCAGGGGACATATTAACACAGGTTCAGGGGACATATTAGCACAGGTTCAGGGGACATATTAACACAGGTTCAGGGGACATATTAACACAGGTTCAGAGGACATATTAACACAGGTTCAGGGGACATATTAACACAGGTTCAGGGGACATATTAACACAGGTTCAGGGGACATATTAACACAGGTTCAGGGGACATATTAACACAGGTTCAGGGGACATATTAACACAGGTTCAGGGGACATATTAACACAGGTTCAGGGGACATATTAACACAGGTTCAGGGGACATATTAACACAGGTTCAGGGGACATATTAACACAGGTTATCCCCGCTCGTCTAGTGACAGTTTGAGGAACATAGTTTATATATCTTGGTAAAACTTGATACGTTAATTCGTTTATGGTTGATGGACGTTGTGGATTAATTAGGTATTTCTTTAAGGTAATAGTATATCTGTAATGAAGGAAATAGGATAATTGGGTTTTGTTTGTCTGTTATTGTTGCTTATATTGTAGAGGTGTTGTGTGTGTTGTGTTGTGTCTGTGTGTTGTGTCTGTGTGTTGTGTTCTGTGTGTTGTATCTGTGTGTTGTGTGTGTAGTGTTGTGTCTGTGTGGTGTGTCTGTGTGTCGTGTCTGTGTGTAGTGTCTGTGTGCTGTGTCTGTGTGTCGTCTCTGTGTGTTGTGTCTGTGTGTCGTGTCTGTGTGTTGTATGTGTGTGTTGTGTCTGTGTGTAGTGTCTGTGTGTCGTGTCTGTGTGTTGTGTGTGTAGTGTTGTGTCTGTGTGTCGTGTCTGTGTGTTGTGTCTGAGTGTTGTGTCTGTGTGTCGTGTCTGTGTGTTGTGTCTATGTGTTGTCTGTGTGTGTAGTGTTGTGTCTGTGTTGTGTGTCTGTGTGTTGTGTCTGTGTGTAGTGTCTGTGTGTCGTGTCTGTGTGTTGTGTCTGTGTTGTATGTGTGTGTAGTGTTGTGTCTGTGTGTCGTGTCTGTGTGTTGCGTCTGTGTGTTGTGTCTGTGTGTCGTGTCTGTGTGTCGTGTCTGTGTGTTGTGTCTGTGTGTTGTATGTGTGTAGTGTCTGTGTGTAGTGTCTGTGTGTTGTGTTCTGTGTGTTGTGTCTGTGTGTTGTATGTGTGTGTAGTGTTGTGTCTGTGTGTCGTGTCTGTGTGTTGTGTCTGTGTGTTGTATGTGTGTGTTGCGTCTGTGTGTTGTGTCTGTGTGTTGTATGTGTGTGTTGTGTCTGTGTGTCGTGTCTGTGTGTCGTGTCTGTGTGTTGTATGTGTGTTGTCTGTGTGTCGTGTCTGTGTGTCGTGTCTGTGTGTTGTGTCTGTGTGTTGTGTCTGTGTGTCGTGTCTGTGTGTTGTGTCTGTGTGTTGTATGTGTGTGTAGTGTCTGTGTTGTGTGTGTAGTGTTGTGTCTGTGTGTCGTGTCTGTGTGTCGTGTCTGTGTGTTGTGTCTGTGTGTTGTATGTGTGTGTTGTGTCTGTGTGTTGTGTCTGTGTTGTGTCTGTGTGTGTAGTGTTGTGTCTGTGTGTTGTGTCTGTGTGTCGTGTCTGTGTGTCGTGTCTGTGTGTTGTGTCTGTGTGTTGTGTCTGTGTGTTGTGTCTGTGTCGTGTCTGTGTTGTGTCTGTGTGTCGTGTCTGTGTGTTGTGTCTGTGTGTTGTGTCTGTGTGTTGTGTCTGTGTGTTGTGTGTCGTGTCTGTGTGTCGTGTCTGTGTGTGTAGTGTTGTTTCTGTGTGTTGTGTCTGTGTGTCGTGTCTGTGTGTCTGTGTGTTGTGTCTGTGTGTCGTGTCTGTGTGTTGTGTCTGTGTGTTGTGTCTGTGTGTCGTGTCTGTGTGTCGTGTGTGTGTCGTGTCTGTGTGTTGTGTCTGTGTGTCGTGTCTGTGTGTGTAGTGTTGTGTCTGTGTGTTGTGTCTGTGTGTCGTGTCTGTGTGTTGTGTCTGTGTGTGTAGTGTTGTGTCTGTGTGTTGTGTCTGTGTGTTGTGTCTGTGTGTTGTCTGTGTGTGTAGTGTTGTGTCTGTGTGTCGTGTCTGTGTGTTGTGTCTGTGTGTTGTGTGTTGTGTCTGTGTGTCGTGTGTGTGTCGTGTCTGTGTGTGTAGTGTTGTGTCTGTGTGTTGTGTCTGTGTGTTGTGTTCTGTGTGTTGTGTCTGTGTTGTGTGTGTAGTGTTGTCTGTGTGTTGTGTCTGTGTGTCGTGTCTGTGTGTTGTGTCTGTGTGTTGTGTCTGTGTGTCGTGTCTGTGTGTTGTATCTGTGTGTCGTGTCTGTGTGTCGGGTCTGTGTGTGTAGTGTTGTGTCTGTGTGTCGTGTCTGTGTGTTGTCTGTTCATAAAGCTCCAGGGCTACTCAGCACCTCGTCTCCAGTATACCAAACAGTCGGTGATGGATGATTTAAACATTTTCTAGGGCCTCGCAAGATCGCCATCGTAGGCAGTTCGTACGTCTGGCGTAGCGTCCATAAACATACTGCGGGATGGGGGGGGTGTCAGGCGTTGATCATTGTTCGTTATGCTCAAGAGTCGTTTAGTTGGTGTCGTTCAGAGTGAATCAATCGAATCATTCGCTAGTTAATGTCGTGTTTATTTTCTCAATGTTTGTATTGCTTACATGTAGTATCTCTGTTTATCCTTCATGTTGACATATATAATACCACACTGCATAAGGTAGTTCAGTTAGCCAAATACCTTTATATATAAACTTACTATGCCATCCATATGTTACTATTATTTTCTTACATATAAATTTAGGCCCAACATTGAATAGCTTCTAATTCTTTCAGCATCGAAGGGCGGCAGTAATAACGTGTCAGTGTGAATGTTATGTAAGTCTCTTTCATTTTAACTTTTTATTATTTTATTCCTTTTTATTATTATTATTATCATTATTACTATTATTATTATTATTATCATTATTATTATTATTATTATTATTATCATTATTATTATACCTTTTACCGAATCTTCCTCTTTTTTTGGTGCTTGCTTTTTTTAATTTTTCCTCTTCCTCCGTCTCATGTTATGTTGGGTTGCGTCCTGACCTGACCTCTGACGTCATCTCCCTCACCTTACCTCACCTCACTTTTTTTTAGCTCCTTGTTTACTCTGGCATCTCCCGTCTGACCTTGTGGTTAATTTGTTTTGCAGTATGGACCGTTTTAGACTTACATTCCATTCGATATATATATATATATATATATATATATATATATATATATATATATATACACACACAGTCCGAATCTTTTAGTCTGCATGTATTTCAACTAAACTTGAGTATATATATATATATATATATATATATATATATATATATATATATATATATATATATATATATATATATGGGGGTGTTGAGGGAAGACAGAGGCAGAGCGTGTCTAACACAGGGACACTCACGCCCTTCTGGCTCAATATTCTCATAGTTTATAGTACAAATTCTTGCCACTAACTGAACATAACAAAAGAACGCATCTCGATGATAGAGAGTGGTAGTAGCTCTCGACAGGAGCTGCCATGCACAGGCCAACCGGCCTATTGCAGACTCCTTATTTTCTTCTTATGTTCTTATAGCCTGGACGCCACTTTCGGTTTTTGTGGTGTGGTAGCTTAATGAGGCAGGTAGATGCGTTCTAGTGTACTGTTCTGTACAGTTAGTGGAGTCTCGCACTACGAGGTGTCCGTCACGCTCTCCCTCACTGTCTCCCACACGCTCGTGTTATCAGTGTTATCCTGTGCTGTGAGCTCACCATACTCCAGTCAGCAAGGTGTAGCAAACATCATCCTTGATATTGAATAAACTGTGCTGTGTCCTCAGCTCACAACACAGACCTTTGACAAAATAAAAATATTCAGAGTACGGAGGGGTGTTGTGGACTGCCCGGTGACCAACTATTATGTTGTGTCGTGACCTCAAACCACTGTAGGGCTGATAACACAGGCACTAACATAGACTGCCACGAGATATGAATATTTGTTTTCAATAATCCCTATAACAACCTCCACTCACGATACTTAGATCTTTTACTTCCATAGTTCTATGTGACAACTACTACGGCATCCGAATCTTCATCATATATATATATATATATATATATATATATATATATATATATATATATATATATATATATATATATATATATATATATATATCCCCTTTTTATTTTTAACAACCAACACGGTATTTGAATCTCTTCATTTTTATAGTTTTATAATAACAATTGCCACGATATTTTGTATCTTCTTTTATATATAATTAATGCATAAACTGCAACAGTAACTCTTATATTCTCTCTTATATATAACCTCTTGTACCAGCTGCTATGATAAATAATCCATGCCCCAGTGATATGGGCACATGACTCTCACGCATGCCCACCACCCGAGACACCTCCACATATATCATACTATTCCTTATTTCAGAAACTAGCAGTACAGTCAGAGATACAGACACAATACTCAAACACTTAGGAGCAATAAACCAGGTAGTGGCACAGGTGTAGCTAAGGATTTAAAAATAATTGCGGTACACAAGCACTCACCAGCCACAGTACAGGTAACACTATTAAATCGTGTGATTCCGTATACATATAAAATTAAAGTTACATATTTATTTCACTTGGGTTCGAAATTACCCACCGGTCAGCCTCTGGTGTGATGAGCCTTCACGAGTTTACTGTAGCATTAGATATATACTCATACTGGCCTTAACTCCCAGGGTGTGGATTCTAAAAGAAAAATATTTTTTTTATAATATTTCCTCGTGACCTGGATATACAATAAGCTCACCTGGGCGAGGTAGCGACGAAGGCTTGTAAATTTTGAGGCCACGCCACTCCGGCCGCCAGCACTGAGGTACAGTACTCTGAAATATATTGTGAGCCAGATGGATGTGTTCTCTCGTATTCAGTTTAGACGAAAGCATTTCACGCAAACCTTTGAGAATCTTGCCAGAGGGAGAGTTGGGAGTCGTACCCCTGCAGTCTTGAGGAGTCCTACTTTGTTATCCTTTTAGACACAACATCAAAGTTACTGTCTCACTTAAACTACAGCACAAGTTTGGTGGTCAAGACTGATACTATACCGTAACGACACAAGTACAGAACGTGTTTTGATATGTCAAATTAACTATAAGAACCTTTATGGGTGTGGTCGCTTGACTACTACTAAATAAAAACTTCTAAATAAAAAAATTCTTATTGAGGGTCTATCAACGTTACGATGGTCATGGGTTAAGCTTGCCTAGGCTGGGTTATTGCACCAGACAAAATTAGACTGGGACGAGAAGAGTGTAATAAACTTGGCTTTAAGTATTTCGCCTACTGGTTCATTCTTCTTAGTGAGCGTCTGTGTGTGTGTGTGTGTGTTTATGTACTGGTGAGATAGTGAGGAGAAGTTGTGAGGGAGGTGTACTGTGTGTCTGTGTGTATAGCTGGTCGAACCTGGGTGTACAGAGCCTTGCAGAGCTTCAATTAGAGGTGTACACGGTGAGTACAATTGCTCTTACCTGGCATGTACTGTGCAGAGAAATACCGTAAACCCTAAATTAGTGTACAAGACCTCACTTCCATGTACGGTGCCAGACACTATCGTTTAGCTTACAATCCTAAATGCTTACATGAAAATAATTACTCATGGAGAAACACACACACACACACACACACACACACACACACACACACACACACTGAACGTAAATATACAGTGTACCAAAAAACACCTGACATTGTGTTAGTAGTCTGCGGAAACTTTATATCAGAATTCATTTATTTTTTGATGCTTTCATACTTGTTATTTTACTTAACGTAGAACTATCTTAATTCAGTTTAACCTTGTGTGAAATAACTTAAAGGTCAATGAAAGAATTTATTCAAGCAAAATAATCTTATAATTAATTAAAACTAAGGATATATTGAGGGTTTTTTGAAGCAGTAGTTCAAAATTTGCTAAAATTCACTCAAACGCTAAGTTGAATTTGGCTCATATATAAATAATGGGAGTAGGTAGAGAGAAGGGAGCAACAGCTGGCCTCAATGTGTCTAGGCTTATGTATCTTCACACCGACTCATGTTTGTTTTTCTTTGTCCACAGCCAATCAGAAGCCGCTGACATTCGACGACGTGTACAACCAGTCGTCACCCACCAACTGCACCGTGTACTGCGGGGGTATCACCAACGGTCTGTCAGAGGAGCTCATGCAGAAAACCTTCGCGCCTTATGGACAGATACACGAGATCCGGGTCTTCAAGGACAAAGGCTACGCCTTCGTCAGGTGGGTGTGGCGTGTCAGCTTTTGGCCATCTTACCTCCTCCGCAGGACTCTACGACACCAACCAATCATATCATAGACCCCTGGATTACGTCACGGGGTGTAGTCTGTTGTATCATGTGATTACATCCCGAGTTTTTGAAAGTGTGATAATTCGGTGTTATGGCGGATAATTGTGGCCGGGATGATTACTTGGCCGCCAGATCCGGGTTTTTTTTGTCATAAAGAATGCAGTTCCCCGAGGCAGTGTTTCTGTACAGGTTAGATACAGCGTCATAAGATGAGCGTGGCGGTGATGGTGGTGGTGGTAGGGGGTGGTGACTGATAGGAGGTGGTGATAAGAGGTGGAAGTGGTGGTGATGGTGCTGGGAGATGCTGATGATGGTAGTAGTAGGTGGTGGTGGAGGGCCGCGCCAGGAATCTGAGAAGCTCTTATGTTTAATTCCCTACTCTTAGCTCCGTCCTTCGTGATGTGAGAAGCAACTAACTGCCTTACATAACCCACCACTCAAAGATGGCCAAATGGCGTCGAAATTGCGTTAAGACTGTCGTAACTAGATGCGTGCTCTCATCTCCAGCTAAGGGGAAAAATTTAATGTTGTAAGTTTTTTGGGGGAAGTAAGGCGGTTGAGGCTACAATACGGCTCTACGCCCCAGTATTCCGTTGAGTTTTCCCCAAGTGTGTGTGGGGGGGGGGGGGTTCATGTGTGGATGAGTCATACACGTATAGTCTCGTTCAAGATTCTTCGAACACTGCAAGACGGCTGACAACTCAAGGCCGTTTGTTTACTGTAGTACGTAGTATAATATAATACGGAACAACAAAGCCCAACCATTAATTAAGCAACGGGGAACTAAGTAATCAATCACCGATCACTTTTACATTTATTCGTAATTTTTATTACGTACTATAGTAAACAAACGGCCTTGAGTTGCCAGCTGTCTCCAGCAGTGTTCGAAGAATCTTGAACGAGATTGTACATAAACGTACACGCCGTCATATACCAATAAAATTTACACACACACACACACACACACTAGCAGTAATAAATGAGATCTTTCAAAACACACACACACACAAAGGACTCGAAAATGTATTTTGAGATAACTGCTCATTTCAGACAGCCTTAATTACAGCCATTGGCGTGTGGGAGGAGTATGGAGAGCTTGGCGGACGTGACCTGACTCAACACACACACAAACGGACACACAAGTCGTGGTTATCGACAACAATGTACCGTTGCGTAGTTTCTATATATAACTTTTATTTTAATTTGTTAATTACTGGTTTATATTCCATTCCAGAATACTTGCTTAAAGGTCTTAGTTGTGACGTGCACAATATAACATCAAGTGATTCAAGTTTGATTTAATGGGGTGGATGGAGTTGAGGTCACCATGAAAATAAAGCCTCTTAAGCCTCCAGGTATATAGAACAAAGGTCAAGGACAAAGTTGGGGATTTAAAGACAGGGAGGGGGGAAGTGATAAATGGCAGTGAAGAAATAAGCAAGGCATTGAACAGCTACTTCTTATCAGTTTTCACAGAAGAAATTCACCAGGAAGGTCCAGTGGTGGAACCGATATTTTGGGGAAAGGAAGACGAGAAATTAAAGAATATCACTATCAGAAAAGAGGATGTTCTTAAGAGGATAAATAAATTAAAGAAGACAAAATCCCCAGGGCCGGATGAAATTTTCCCTAAAGTTTTGAAAGAGTGTAGGGAACAGATTAGCGGACCCCTCGTAAATTTATTTACAAAATCACTAGACACGGGAGTTGTGCCAGACTTGTTGAAACCGGCAAATGTAGTGCCCATATTCAAAAAGGGAGACAGTGCATCAGCGTCAAATTACCGGCCGATCAGTTTGACGTCAGTAGTGGGGAAATTTCTTGAATCAATTATAGCAGATAGCATCCGGTCGCATTTAGAGAAAAGCAAATTAATCTACGACTCTCAACATGGGTTTACAAAGGGAAAATCTTGTCTAACAAATCTGCTGACGTTTTTTAGGAAAGTCTTCGAGGTATTTGATAATGACAAAAATTACGATGTTATTTACTTAGACTTTAGCAAAGCATTTGACAGAGTACCACATCAGAGGCTTCTGAGAAAAGTTAAGGCTCATGGTATCGAGGGGAAAGTTTTAAATTGGATAAAATCATGGCTCACCGATAGAACGCAGAGGGTCAGCATAGATGGTGTTAAATCTGAGTGGGGCCGTGTAACTAGTGGGGTTCCCCAGGGGTCAGTACTAGGCCCACTCTTGTTCATAATCTACATAAACGGTCTAGATACTGGGATCAGCAGTGACATAAGCAAGTTCGAAGATGACACCAAAATAGGGCGGCAGATTAATTCAGGGCAGGATGCAAATGCATTACAGGAGGATCTAAATAAACTGCAGGGGTGGTCTGAAAAATGGCAAATGAAATTCAACACCAGCAAGTGCAGCGTACTTAATATTGGAAGAACAAATACTGTCAATGTATACACCCTTAACAACATCAACCTAGAGAAGTCGACTTGTGAAAGAGACCTTGGGGTACTTGTAAGCCCGGACCTACGGCCTAGAAAACAGTGCGTTAATGTTCGAAGTAAGGCAAACAGAGTATTGGGTTTTATATCTAGAAGTGTAAGTAATAAGAGTGCAGAGGTCTTATTGCAACTATATCTTGCGCTAGTCAGGCCGCACCTCGATTATGCGGTTCAGTTCTGGTGCCCCTATTATAGAATGGATATCAATTCACTAGAGTCGGTGCAGCGAAGAATGGCGAAAATGATTCCGGGACTTAGAAACCTTCCATATCAGGATAGGTTAAAGAAACTAAATTTGCATTCCCTAGAAAGACGAAGACTGCGGGGAGGTATGATAGAAGTATTTAAGTGGGTGAAAGGAATCAATAAAGGGGATATAGATAAAGTTCTTATAATATCCGAGCAGGATAGGACTCGGAGCAACGGATTTAAGTTGGATAAGTTTAGGTTTAGGAAGGAGATAGGAAGGAACCGGTTCACAAATAGGGTGGTAGACGAGTGGAACAAGCTTAGCAACTTTGTAATAAGTGCTGGAACGCTGGAAAGTTTCAAAAGGAGGCTGGATAGATTCATGGATGATAGAGAGTGGTAGTAACTCTCGACAGGAGCTGCCATGCACAGGCCAACCGACCTATTGCAGACTCCTTATGTTCTTTTGATTGTTTTGATTCTTTACATTTTGTTTTAAGTTTGTCTTGAGTAAAGTTTACTTCATATTTAGTCTTAGTTTATTGTAATTTAGTTAGATTCAGCCGTGCATCATTTTACCACGGTTTGGTTTAGGATTAATTAAGTGCAACATAACGGACTTTCTTCCGGCACGAGGCTTGGTTAAACACTGAGATGTAGGAATGTTGTTACGGTAAGTTAGGTTGTGTAGCGACTTGATCCTTCCTACTGAAACTTCTCTGAATTCCTCACCACTTGCTGCAGTGTGTAAATATATGGGTGAATGACGCACCTGTTTCAGTGATTTTAAGCTGAATTAGAACTTCGTACTCGTTTTTAGCTGGGATAAACAGCTCTCTGACCAGCAGTCTTGATTGACTGAAGTTCAGAACATATCTTTGTGAGGAAATTATCCCGGTCGTCGAGGCGCTCGCTAACACAGGGACCGACCACCTGAGCGTGTTTACTTTTATTTCCCCCGACGTCCGTGTAGAATGACCTGTCTGTATAACCAACTCCTCTGTTTAAACTGAATTGACTCTCAATTGTGCGCCAACAACAAGTGCCAT
Source organism: Homarus gammarus (assembly GCA_958450375.1). Classification (NCBI taxonomy): domain Eukaryota; kingdom Metazoa; phylum Arthropoda; class Malacostraca; order Decapoda; family Nephropidae; genus Homarus; species Homarus gammarus. The sequence goes on along the minus strand of CAUDMG010000780.1, from coordinate 349,195 downwards.
GTACAAATTGTACATGTGGCCTTTTGAAGTTGTCTAGTGATTTTCTAGAGAACATACTGGATCAAGTTCTATATTTTCCTCCCTTCCGCCTCCCCCGTTCACGACTAGGCTTTGCGGTAGTATAAAGCGACCGGTATAATGTGAGTGTAATGTCTAATTTGTAATTCGACTGCCAGTTTCTGTAGAATTTCACACCAGTCTTGACAAGCGTTCAACTGTGTGTGGCGGAGAGGGAAGGGGTATTACACGTGACCAGTCACCAGGTGGCTTTGCTTCCAGTAATATTTGGTAGGAGTTATTGCCTGCGTTATTTATCTATTTTTTATCAATAAATGCACGTATGAAATGTTTAGTAAGACAGAGAGAGAGAGGGTGGAGAGACGACTCGTTATTATAAGGTTACCAGAACGTGATGCAGTCAGAGGATACACACTAAGTTTACTGCGTTATTAACTTTGTGTTTTCTCATGTTTACGGAAGCAAGTACAATATGGGGGAAATAACAATGTTTATTACGTTTATATGCTCATGATTTTTAGTTAATTTTTATAATGAGGACTTTACATCAAGCCTCTTGCTAGTAAAGTATAGTGAGTCTTCAAGCTTAATGTGTTATGGGTGAGTGTGGGGCAGGCTCACCCCACATTAAGCTGTACAGTAGTGGCTTACATTTTGCTGGAACCAATTTTACGGTACGATACGCGAGGTTTGTTTTGGTTGACGGTGGGTCCCGTAGGCCTGACTGTCCGTTTGGGGCAGTTTAGGCATCACACAACACTACTTATCTGGTACACAAGGTGGTAGTGGTGGTGCTAAGTCAAAGGGCAGCTCCGGGGTTGACACGTACGTACGTACGTGTGTGTGTGTGTGTGTGTGTGTGTGTGTGTGTGTGTGTGTGTGTGTTTTTAACCCTTTAGCTGACGTATATATTGATGTGTTCTAGTGACCTGCTCTTTGGTACCTGAGTACGGTTGACGTTCTACAGTCCTTGACTTCCTGTGACCTCTGGTAATACAGCCTCTGACCTACTCGTGTGACCTCTGGTAATACGGCCTTTAACCTCATGTGACCTCTGAAAATACATCCCTTAACCTCATGTGACCTCTGATAATACAACCAATGACCTCATGTGACCTGATAATACATCCCTTAACCTCCTCATGTAACCTCTGATAATACACCCCTTGATTCATGTGACCTCTGATAATACAACCAATGACCTCATGTGACCTGATAATACATCCCTTAACCTCCTCATGTAACCTCTGATAATACACCCCTTGATTCATGTGACCTCTGATAATAGACCCCTTGACCTCATGTGACCTCTGATAATACAGCCCCTTACCTCATGTCAACTCTGATAATACACCCTCTTACCTCATGTGACCTCTAATAATATCACCCTTGACCTCATGTGACCTCTAATAATATCACCCTTGACCTCATGTGACCTCTAATAATATCACCCTTGACCTCATGTGACCTCTAATAATATCACCCTTGACCTCATGTGACTTATAATAATATCACCCTTGACCTCATGTGACTTATAATAATATCACCCTTGACCTCATGTGACCTCTAATAATATCACCCTTGACCTCATGTGACTTTTAATAATATCACCCTTGACCTCATGTGACCTCTAACAATATCACCCTTGACCTCATAACCCCCCTCCATAATACCAGGTGTACTAAGAGTGTGCACACCCTACAGGTTCTCGACCAAGGAGTCAGCTACCCACGCCATCGTCTCCGTGCACAACTCTGAGATTAATGGCCAGCCCGTCAAGTGCTCCTGGGGCAAGGAATCTGGTGACCCAAACAACACCCCAGTCACCACGCAGGTCATGGTAGGTCATGTTGTCTCTTTCTCTATATATCTCTATTATCTCCTATTAGTAGGTCATGTTGTCTGTGTCTGTTATCTCTCATTAGTAGGATCATGGGAGGTCATGTTGTCTTACCTCTTATTAGTAGGTCATGGTAGGTCATGTTGTCTGTTAGCTCGCACTAGTAGGTCATGGCAGGTCATGTTCTCTCTGTTATCTCTTATTAGTAGGTCATGTTGTCTGTTATCTCTTATTAGTAGGTTATGTTGTCTGTTATCTCTTATTAGTAGGTCATGTTGTCTGTTATCTCTTATTAGTAGGTCATGGTAGGTCATGTTGTCTGTTATCTCTTATTAGTAGGTCATGTTGTCTGTTATCTCTTATTAGTAGGTCATGTTGTCTGTTATCTCTTATTAGTAGGTCATGTTGTCTGTTATCTCTTATTAGTAGGTCATGTTGTCTGTTATCTCTTATTAGTAGGTCATGTTGTCTGTTAGCACTTATTAGTAGGTCATGTTGTCTGTTATCTCTTATTAGTAGGTCATGTTGTCTGTTATCTCTTATTAGTAGGTCATGTTGTCTGTTATCTCTTATTAGTAGGTCATGGTAGGTCATGTTGTCTCTCTTATTATTAGGTCATGTTGTCTGTTATCTCTTATTATTAGGTCATGTTGTCTGTTATCTCTTATTAGTAGGTCATGTTGTCTGTTAGCTCTTATTAGTAGGTCATGTTGTCTGTTATCTCTTATTAGTAGGTCATGGTAGGTCATGTTGTCTGTTATCTCTTATTAGTAGGTCATGTTGTCTGTTATCTCTTATTATTAGGTCATGTTGTCTGTTATCTCTTATTAGTAGGTCATGTTGTCTGTTAGCTCTTATTAGTAGGTCATGTTGTCTGTTAGCTCTTATTAGTAGGTGATGTTGTCTGTTATCTCTTATTAGTAGGTCATGGTAGGTCATGTTGTCTGTTATCTCTTATTAGTAGGTCATCTTGTCTGTTATCTCTTATTAGTAGGTCATGTTCTCTCTGTTATCTCTTATTAGTAGGTCATGTTGTCTGTTATCTCTTATTAGTAGGTTATGTTGTCTGTTATCTCTCATTAATAGGTTCATGGCAGGTCATGTTCTCTCTGTTATCTCTTATTAGTAGGTCATGTTGTCTGTTAGCTCTTATTAGTAGGTCGTGTTGTCTGTTATCTCTTATTAGTAGGTCATGTTGTCTGTTATCTCTTATTAGTAGGTCATGTTGTCTGTTATCTCTTATTAGTAGGTCATGTTGTCTGTTATCTCTTATTAGTAGGTAATGTTGTCTGTTATCTCTTATTAGTAGGTCATGGCAGGTCATGTTCTCTCTGTTATCTCTTTTTAGTAGGTCATGTTGTCTGTTAGCTCTTATTAGTAGGTCATGGCAGGTCTTGTTGTCTGTTATCTCTTATTAATAGGTTCATGGCAGGTCATGTTCTCTCTGTTATCTCTTTTTAGTAGGTCATGTTGTCTGTTAGCTCTTATTAGTAGGTCATGTTGTCTGTTATCTCTTATTAGTAGGTCATGTTGTCTGTTATCTCTTATTAGTAGGTCATGTTGTCTGTTATCTCTTATTAGTAGGTCATGTTGTCTGTTATCTCTTATTAATAGGTTCATGGCAGGTCATGTTCTCTCTGTTATCTCTTTTTAGTAGGTCATGTTGTCTGTTAGCTCTTATTAGTAGGTCATGGCAGGTCTTGTTGTCTGTTATCTCTTATTAATAGGTTCATGGCAGGTCATGTTCTCTCTGTTATCTCTTTTTAGTAGGTCATGTTGTCTGTTAGCTCTTATTAGTAGGTCATGTTGTCTGTTATCTCTTATTAGTAGGTCATGGTAGGTCATGTTGTCTGTTATCTCTTATTAGTAGGTCATGTTGTCTGTTAGCTCTTATTAGTAGGTCATGTTGTCTGTTAGCTCTTATTAGTAGGTCATGTTGTCTGTTATCTCTTATTAGTAGGTCATCTTGTCTGTTATCTCTTATTAGTAGGTCATGTTGTCTGTTATCTCTTATTAGTAGGTCATGTTGTCTGTTATCTCTTATTAGTAGGTCATGGCAGGTCTTGTTGTCTGTTATCTCTTATTAATAGGTTCATGGCAGGTCATGTTCTCTCTGTTATCTCTTTTTAGTAGGTCATGTTGTCTGTTAGCTCTTATTAGTAGGTCATGTTGTCTGTTAGCTCTCATTAGTAGGTCATGTTGTCTGCTAGCTCTTATTAGTAGGTCATGGCAGGTCATGTTCTCTCTGTTATCTCTTATTAGTAGGTCATGGCAGGTCTTGTTGTCTGTTATCTCTTATTAGTAGGTCATGGCAGGTCTTGTTGTCTGTTATCTCTTACTAATAGGTTCATGGCATGTCATGTTGTCTCTGCTATCTCTTATTAGTAGATCACTTTGTCTCTTGTTATCTCTTATTAGTAGATCACTTTGTCTCTTTTATCTCTTCTTAGTAGGTCATTTTGTCTCTTGTTATCTCTTATTAATAGGTCATATTGTCTCTTTTATCTCTTATTAGTAGATCACTTTGTCTCTTGTTATCTCTTATTAGTAGGTCATTTTGTCTCTTTTTATCTTTTATTAGTTGGACATATTGTCTCTTTTATCTCTTCTTAGTAGGTCATTTTGTCTCTTTTTATCTCTTATTAATAGGTCATATTGTCTTTTTATCTCTTATTAGTAGGTCATATTGTCTTTTTATCTCTTATTAGTAGGTCATATTGTCTGTTTTATGTCTTATTAGTAGGTCATATTGTCTCTCATTTATCTCTTATGATTAAGTTAAGTCCTTCACTATCGCTGACAGTGTGTTTCTCCAGCAGGTCAGGTCAGATCAGGTGAGGTCAAGGTGACGCTTCCGTCCTCTTCTGTAGTAGTGTTCTCTCATAAGTCACGGAGGGTTTACTCTATAGTTTATTTATGAATGTTGGGCCACATTTCTTAATTATTTTTTTTTAATTAGTCACTATAAACCTCGCACTTAATCTCCCAGATGAAACTTCTATCTCCTCCTGGTCACTAACCGTGCTACTTAACTCTCACGGTTTCCATAATTATTAAGTCATTCAGAGTTTATTAAGTTTTAAGTGTAATAAATATTTGATCAATAATTTGTATACTACTTTAATGTTGAGATACTGTAGAGATATTTAGAGGAACGTGTCAGGGATCTAGTGATGAATCATTGATTCGTCAGCAAGGACTGGCAGATTGCATGGTAGGTGTCCCTGACACGTCAGCGTCTTGCCCTGCTGGGATACTGACGCCGCCGCTGACAACAACTTCACTTCACAATTCTTTCACTTTGATGAGAGCGGTGGGCGCAGCTCCCCGCAGGGCGGCGCCGTCGTCGTTTGCCGTGTGTCAGTGGCTCCCCTTCTGTGTCTTTCAGACGCTGACCGATGTGTCCGAATGCTTGTCTTTGCAGCCGCTGCCGGGGTCGCAGTACCCGTACAACTACGCGGGCCAGATGGGCTACTGGTACCCTCAGGGCTACCCGCCCCAGGTGCAGGGCCAACAGTTCCTGGGCATGCAAGGTTTCGCCTACGGACAGTATGGCTACCAGCAGGGGTAGGACCTGGCTCTCTTGTTGCATCCTGTCCGGGGTCCCACAAGCCTCACCTGACGCACCTGGACTACCCCACTTGTCCCTGCACGCTCACCTGTGTGTATTGCCCCCAGCAGGTGACACAGGTGACGGTGGTGGTCACCTTCACCCAGGGTCGAGGTGACCACCTGGGTCCACAAGTGACTAGGCCAGGTGTCCTGTCCAGGCTAACATGACTTGCGTAGTTAATGAATAGATGACTGTACTTAAACACGGCCGCAACACACACCAGGCAGTTATGTTCCTCAGTCCTGACGGTCACACACACACACACACACATGGTAGCTCCATCACCACAACATGGCCTCATCACTACCCATCAGCAAACTCGCAAACACTTATGACCACGTTTTCGATTTCCCTTCCTGCTTTGAGTTGCAATCACACTAGAATTACTGTACCTGTGCAACAACCCCATGACACTTGCAATACCTCCACGCTGCCTGAATAACACAAAACACATTTACCAGTTTCACCCCACACAAAACTTCGTAATTGGTGGAGGAGGTGTGTGTTGCTCGCCCCAGGAAACACTTGTGTTGTCATGTTCGTGTTTTGGTACAATTTTAAGTGTTTTAACTTGTAAGAACTTAGTGGTACGTCTTATTAATAATGTGATGTAACAGGCATGCTGAATCTACCTACTTTATCTACTGATTTGTCTGGTGCCATGACTACCACCCTCGCCTACCAGCATGAATGGTGGTGATGGTAGTGGTGTAAAGTGTGGTAGTAGTGTGTGTTAACTGTGGTAATACATGTATATTGTGTGATAGTGGTCATAGTAGATGACAGAAGATGGTGGTTATGACAGTAGATGATGGTTATGACAGTAGATGGTGACTGTGTCAGTAGATGGTGGTTATGACAGTAGATTGTGGTTATGACAGTAGATTGTGGTTATGACAGTAGATGGTGACTGTGACAATAGATGATGGTTATGACAGTAGATTGTGGTTATGACAGTAGATGGTGACTGTGACAATAGATGATGGTTATGACAGTAGATGGTGACTGTGACAATAGATGGTGGTTATGACAGTAGATGATGGTTATGACAGTAGATTGTGGTTATGACAGTAGATGGTGACTGTGACAATAGATGGTGACTGTGACAATAGATGGTGGTTATGACAGTAGATGGTGACTGTGACAATAGATGGTGGTTATGACAGTAGATGGTGGTTATGACAGTAGATGATGGTTATGACAGTAGATGGTGGTTATGTCAGTAGATGGTGACTGTGACAATAGATGGTGGTTATGACAGTAGATGGTGACTGTGACAATAGATTGTGACTGTGACAATAGATGGTGGTTATGACAGTAGATGGTGGTTATGACAGTAGATGGTGACTGTGACAGTAGATGGTGGTTATGACAGTAGATGATGGTTATGACAGTAGATGATGGTTATGACAGTAGATGGTGACTCTGACAATAGATGGTGACTGTGACAATAGATTGTGGTTATGACAGTAGATGGTGACTGTGACAATAGATGGTGACTGTGACAATAGATGGTGGTTATGACAGTAGATGGTGACTGTGACAATAGATGGTGGTTATGTCAGTAGATGATGACTGTGACAATAGATGGTGACTGTGACAATAGATGGTGGTTATGACAGTAGATGGTGACTGTGACAATAGATGGTGACTGTGACAATAGATGGTGACTGTGACAATAGATGGTGGTTATGACAGTAGATGGTGGTTATGTCAGTAGATGGTGACTGTGACAATAGATGGTGGTTATGACAGTAGATGGTGACTGTGACAATAGATTGTGACTGTGACAATAGATGGTGGTTATGACAGTAGATGGTGGTTATGACAGTAGATGGTGACTGTGACAATAGATGGTGGTTATGACAGTAGATGGTGGTTATGACAGTAGATGGTGACTGTGACAATAGATGGTGGTTATGACAGTAGATGGTGACTGTGACAATAGATGGTGGTTATGACAGTAGATGGTGGTTATGACAGTAGATAGTGACTGTGACAATAGATGGTGGTTATGACAGTAGATGGTGGTTATGACAGTAGATGGTGACTGCGACAATAGATGGTGACTGTGACAATAGATGGTGGTTATGACAGTAGATGGTGACTGTGAAAATAGATTGTGACTGTGACAGTAGATGGTGGTTATGACAGTAGATGGTGGTTATGACAGTAGATGGTGACTGTGACAATAGATGGTGGTTATGACAGTAGATGGTGGTTATGACAGTAGATGGTGACTGTGACAATAGATGGTGACTGTGACAATAGATGGTGGTTATGACAGTAGATGGTGACTTTGACAATAGATGGTGACTGTGACAATAGATGGTGGTTATGACAATAGATGGTGACTGTGACAATAGATGGTGGTTATGACAGTAGATGGTGGTTATGACAGTAGATGGTGACTGTGACAATAGATGGTGGTTATGTCAGTAGATGGTGACTGTGACAATAGATGGTGACTGTGACAGTAGATGGTGGTTATGACAATAGATGGTGGTTATGACAATAGATGGTGGTTATGACAGTAGATGGTGACTGTGACAATAGATGGTGGTTATGACAGTAGATGGTGACTGTGACAATAGATGGTGGTTATGACAATAGATGGTGGTTATGACAGTAGATGGTGACTGTGACAATAGATGGTGACTGTGACAATAGATGGTGGTTATGTCAGTAGATGGTGACTGTGACAATAGATGGTGGTTATGACAGTAGATGGTGGTTATGACAGTAGATGGTGGTTATGACAGTAGATGGTGGTTATGACAGTAGATGGTGACTGTGACAATAGATGGTGGTTTTGACAATAGATGGTGGTTATGACAGTAGATGGTGGTTATGACAGTAGATGGTGACTGTGACAATAGATGGTGGTTATGACAATAGATGGTGGTTATGACAATAGATGGTGGTTATGACAGTAGATGGTGACTGTGACAATAGATGGTGGTTATGTCAGTAGATGGTGACTGTGACAGTAGATGGTGGTTATGACAATAGATGGTGGTTATGACAATAGATGGTGGTTATGACAGTAGATGGTGACTGTGACAATAGATGGTGGTTATGACAGTAGATGGTGACTGTGACAGTAGATGGTGGTTATGACAATAGATGGTGGTTAAGACAGTAGATGGTGACTGTGACAATAGATGGTGGTTATGACAATAGATGGTGACTTTGACAATAGATGGTGGTTATGACAGTAGATGGTGGTTATGACAGTAGATGGTGACTGTGACAATAGATGGTGACTGTGACAATAGATGGTGGTTATGACAGTAGATGGTGACTGTGACAATAGATGGTGGTTATGACAATAGATGTTGACTGTGACAATAGATGGTGGTTATGACAGTAGATGGTGGTTATGTCAGTAGATGATGACTGTGACAATAGATGGTGGTTATGACAATAGATGGTGACTGTGACAATAGATGGTGGTTATGACAGTAGATGGTGACTGTGACAATAGATGGTGGTTATGTCAGTAGATGATGACTGTGACAATAGATGGTGACTGTGACAATAGATGGTGGTTATGACAGTAGATGGTGACTGTGACAGTAGATGGTGACTGTGACAATAGATGGTGGTTATGACAGTAGATGGTGACTGTGACAATAGATGGTGGTTATGACAGTAGATGGTGTCTGTGACAATAGATGGTGGTTATGACAGTAGATGGTGACTGTGACAATAGATGGTGGTTATGACAATAGATGGTGGTTATGACAGTAGATGGTGACTGTGACAATAGATTGTGACTGTGACAATAGATGGTGGTTATGACAGTAGATGGTGGTTATGACAGTAGATGGTGACTGTGACAATAGATGGTGGTTATGACAGTAGATGGTGGTTATGACAGTAGATGGTGACTGTGACAATAGATGGTGACTGGGACAATAGATGGTGGTTATGACAGTAGATGGTGACTTTGACAATAGATGGTGGTTATGACAGTAGATGGTGGTTATGACAGTAGATGGTGACTGTGCCAATAGATGGTGGTTATGTCAGTAGATGGTGACTGTGACAATAGATGGTGACTGTGACAGTAGATGGAGGTTATGACAATAGATGGTGGTTATGACAATAGATGGTGGTTATGACAGTAGATGGTGACTGTGACAATAGATGGTGGTTATGACAGTAGATGGTGACTGTGACAATAGATGGTGGTTATGACAATAGATGGTGGTTATGACAGTAGATGGTGGCTGTGACAATAGATGGTGGTTATGTCAGTAGATGGTGACTGTGACAATAGATGGTGGTTATGACAGTAGATGGTGGTTATGACAGTAGATGGTGGTTATGACAGTAGATGGTGACTGTGACAATAGATGGTGGTTTTGACAATAGATGGTGGTTATGACAATAGATGGTGGTTATGACAGTAGATGGTGGTTATGACAGTAGATGGTGACTGTGACAATAGATGGTGGTTATGACAATAGATGGTGGTTATGACAGTAGATGGTGGTTATGACAGTAGATGGTGACTGTGACAATAGATGGTGGTTATGACAATAGATGGTGGTTATGACAGTAGATGGTGGTTATGACAGTAGATGGTGGTTATGACAGTAGATGGTGACTGTGACAATAGATGGTGGTTATGTCAGTAGATGGTGACTGTGACAGTAGATGGTGGTTATGACAATAGATGGTGGTTATGACAATAGATGGTGGTTATGACAGTAGATGGTGACTGTGACAATAGATGGTGGTTATGACAGTAGATGGTGACTGTGACAGTAGATGGTGGTTATGACAATAGATGGTGGTTAAGACAGTAGATGGTGACTGTGACAATAGATGGTGGTTATGACAGTAGATGGTGACTGTGACAATAGATGGTGGTTATGACAATAGATGGTGACTTTGACAATAGATGGTGGTTATGACAGTAGATGGTGGTTATGACAGTAGATGGTGACTGTGACAATAGATGGTGACTGTGACAATAGATGGTGGTTATGACAGTAGATGGTGACTGTGACAATAGATGGTGGTTATGACAATAGATGGTGGTTATGACAGTAGATGGTGGTTATGACAGTAGATGGTGGTTATGACAGTAGATGGTGACTGTGACAATAGATGGTGGTTATGTCAGTAGATGGTGACTGTGACAGTAGATGGTGGTTATGACAATAGATGGTGGTTATGACAATAGATGGTGGTTATGACAGTAGATGGTGACTGTGACAATAGATGGTGGTTATGACAGTAGATGGTGACTGTGACAGTAGATGGTGGTTATGACAATAGATGGTGGTTAAGACAGTAGATGGTGACTGTGACAATAGATGGTGGTTATGACAGTAGATGGTGACTGTGACAATAGATGGTGGTTATGACAATAGATGGTGACTTTGACAATAGATGGTGGTTATGACAGTAGATGGTGGTTATGACAGTAGATGGTGACTGTGACAATAGATGGTGGTTATGACAGTAGATGGTGGTTATGTCAGTAGATGATGACTGTGACAATAGATGGTGGTTATGACAGTAGATGGTGACTGTGACAATAGATGGTGGTTATGACAATAGATGGTGACTGTGACAATAGATGGTGGTTATGACAGTAGATGGTGACTGTGACAATAGATGGTGGTTATGTCAGTAGATGATGACTGTGACAATAGATGGTGACTGTGACAATAGATGGTGGTTATGACAGTAGATGGTGACTGTGACAGTAGATGGTGACTGTGACAATAGATGGTGGTTATGACAGTAGATGGTGACTGTGACAATAGATGGTGGTTATGACAGTAGATGGTGACTGTTACAATAGATGGTGGTTATGACAATAGATGGTGACTGTGACAATAGATGGTGGTTATGACAGTAGATGATGACTGTGACAATAGGTGGTGGTTATGACAGTAGATGGTGACTGTGACAGTAGATGGTGACTGTGACAATAGATGGTGGTTATGACAGTAGATGGTGACTGTGACAGTAGATGGTGGTTATGACAATAGATGGTGGTTATGACAGTAGATGGTGACTGTGACAATAGATGGTGACTGTGACAATAGATGGTGGTTATGACAGTAGATGGTGGTTATGACAGTAGATGGTGACTGTGACAATAGATGGTGACTGTGACAATGGATGGTGGTTATGACAGTAGATGGTGACTGTGACAATAGATGGTGGTTATGTCAGTAGATGATGACTGTGACAATAGATGGTGGTTATGACAGTAGATGGTGACTGTGACAATAGATGGTGGTTATGACAGTAGATGGTGACTGTGACAATAGATGGTGGTTATGACAGTAGATGGTGGTTATGACAGTAGATGGTGACTGTGACAATAGATGGTGACTGTGACAGTAGATTGTGGTTATGACAGTAGATGGTGACTGTGACAATAGATGGTGACTGTGACAATAGATGGTGGTTATGACAGTAGATGGTGGTTATGACAGTAGATGGTGACTGTGACAATAGATGGTGGTTATGACAGTAGATGGTGGTTATGACATTAGATGGTGACTGTGACAATAGATGGTGGTTATGACAGTAGATGGTGACTGTGACAATAGATGGTGGTTATGACAGTAGATGGTGGTTATGTCAGTAGATGGTGACTGTGACAATAGATGGTGACTGTGACAATAGATGGTGGTTATGACAATAGATGGTGACTGTGACAGTAGATGGTGACTGTGACAATAGATGGTGGTTATGACAGTAGATGGTGGTTATGACAGTAGATGGTGACTGTGACAATAGATGGTGGTTATGACAGTAGATGGTGGTTATGTCAGTAGATGGTGACTGTGACAATAGATGGTGACTCTGACAATAGATGGTGGTTATGACAGTAGATGGTGACTGTGACAATAGATGGTGACTGTGACAATAGATGGTGGGTATGACAATAGATGGTGGTTATGACAGTAGATGGTGACTGTGACAATAGATGGTGGTTATGACAGTAGATGGTGACTGTGACAATAGATGGTGGTTATGTCAGTAGATGGTGACTGTGACAATAGATGGTGACTGTGACAGTAGATGGTGGTTATGACAATAGATGGTGGTTATGACAGTAGATGGTGCTTATGTCAGTAGATGGTGACTGTGACAATAGATGGTGGTTATGACAATGGATGGTGGTTATGACAGTAGATGGTGACTGTGACAATAGATGGTGACTGTGACAATAGATGGTGGTTATGACAGTAGATGGTGGTTATGACAGTAGATGGTGACTGTGACAATAGATGGTGACTGTGACAGTAGATGGTGACTGTGACAATAGATGGTGGTTATGACAGTAGATGGTGGTTATGACAGTAGATGGTGACTGTGACAATGGATGGTGGTTATGACAATAGATGGTGACTGTGACAATAGATGGTGGTTATGACAGTAGATGGTGGTTATGACAGTAGATGGTGGTTATGACAGTAGATGGTGACTGTGACAATAGATGGTGGTTATGACAGTAGATGGTGACTGTGACAATAGATGGTGGTTATGACAGTAGATGGTGACTGTGACAATAGATGGTGGTTATGACAGTAGATGGTGACTGTGACAATAGATGGTGGTTATGACAGTGGATGGTGACTGTGACAATAGATGGTGGTTATGTCAGTAGATGATGACTGTGACAATAGATGGTGACTGTGACAATAGATGGTGGTTATGACAATAGATGGTGGTTATGACAGTAGATGGTGACTGTAACAATAGATGGTGGTTATGACAGTAGATTGTGGTTATGACAGTAGATGGTAACTGTGACAATAGATGGTGGTTATGACAGTAGATGGTGACTGTGACAATAGATGGTGGTTATGACAGTAGATGGTGACTGTGACAATAGATGGTGGTTATGACAATAGATGGTGACTGTGACAATAGATTGTGACTGTGACAATAGATGGTGGTTATTACAATAGATGGTGGTTATGACAGTAGATGGTGGTTATGACAGTAGATGGTGACTGTGACAATAGATGGTGGTTATGACAGTAGATGGTGACTGTGACAATAGATGGTGGTTATGACAGTAGATGGTGGTTAGGTCAGTAGATGGTGACTGTGACAATAGATGGTGACTGTGACAATAGATGGTGGTTATGACAGTAGATGGTGACTGTGACAATAGATGGTGGTTATGACAATAGATGGTGGTTATGTCAGTAGATGGTGACTGTGACAATAGATGGTGACTGTGACAATAGATGGTGACTGTGACAATTGATGGTGGTTATGACAGTAGATGGTGACTGTGACAATAGATGGTGGTTATGACAATAGATGGTGACTGTGACAATAGATGGTGACTGTGACAATAGATGGTGGTTGTGACAATAGATGGTGGTTATGACAGTAGATGGTGGTTATGACAGTAGATGGTGACTGTGACAATAGATGGTGGTTATGACAGTAGATGGTGACTGTGACAATAGATGGTGACTGTGACAATAGATGGTGGTTATGACAATAGATGGTGACTGTGACAATTGATGGTGACTGTGGCAATAGATGGTGGTTATGACAATAGATAGTGGTTATGACAGTAGATGGTGGTTATGACAGTAGATGGTGACTGTGACAATAGATGGTGGTTATGTCAGTAGATGGTGACTGTGACAATAGATGGTGACTGTGACAGTAGATGGTGGTTATGACAATAGATGGTGGTTATTACAGTAGATGGTGACTGTGAAAATAGATGGTGACTGTGACAATAGATGGTGGTTAGATGGTGACTGTGACAATAGATGGTGACTGTGACAGTAGATGGTGACTGTGACAGTAGATGGTGACTGTGACAATAGATGGTGGTTATGACAGTAGATGGTGGTTATGACAGTAGATGGTGACTGTGACAATAGATGGTGACTGTGACAGTAGATGGTGACTGTGACAATAGATGGTGGTTATGACAGTAGATGGTGGTTATGAAAGTAGATGGTGACTGTGACAATAGATGGTGGTTATGACAATAGATGGTGGTTATGACAGTAGATGGTGACTGTGACAATAGATGGTGGTTATGACAGTAGATGGTGGTTATGACAGTAGATGGTGGTTATGACAGTAGATGGTGACTGTGACAATAGATGGTGACTGTGACAATAGATGGTGGTTATGACAATAGATGGTGGTTATGACAGTAGATGGTGGTTATGACAGTAGATGGTGACTGTGACAATAGATGGTGGTTATGTCAGTAGATGGTGACTGTGACAGTAGATGGTGACTGTGACAGTAGATGGTGGTTATGACAGTAGATGGTGACTGTGACAATAGATGGTGGTTATGACAGTAGATGGTGGTTATGACAGTAGATGGTGACTGTGACAATAGATGGTGACTGTGACAGTAGATGGTGACTGTGACAATAGATGGTGGTTATGACAGTAGATGGTGGTTATGACAGTAAATGGTGACTGTGACAATAGATGGTGGTTATGACAGTGGATGGTGGTTATGACAGTAGATGGTGGTTGTGACAATAGATGGTGGTTATGACAGTAGATGGTGACTGTGACAATAGATGGTGACTGTGACAGTAGATGGTAGTTATGACAGTAGATGGTGACTGTGACAATAGATGGTGGTTATGACAGTAGATGGTGACTGTGACAATAGATGGTGACTGTGACAATAGATGGTGGTTATGACAATAGATGGTGACTGTGACAGTAGATGGTGACTGTGACAGTAGTTGGTGGTTATGTCAGTAGATGTTGACTGTGACAATAGATGGTGACTGTGACAATAGATGGTGGTTATGACAATAGATGGTGACTGTGACAATAGATGGTGGTTATGACAGTAGATGGTGGTTATGACAGTAGATGGTGACTGTGACAATAGATGGTGGTTATGACAGTAGATGGTGACTGTGACAATAGATGGTGACTGTGACAATAGATGGTGGTTATGACAGTAGATGGTGGTTATGACAGTAGATGGTGACTGTGACAATAGATGGTGGTTATGACAATAGATGGTGGTTATGACAGTAGATGGTGACTGTGACAATAGATGGTGGTTATGACAGTAGATGGTGACTGTGACAATAGATGGTGGTTATGACAATAGATGGTGACTGTGACAATAGATGGTGACTGTGACAGTAGATGGTGACTGTGACAATAGATGGTGGTTATGACAATAGATGGTGGTTATGACAGTAGATGGTGACTGTGACAATAGATGGTGGTTATGACAGTAGATGGTGACTGTGACAATAGATGGTGACTGTGACAATAGATGGTGACTGTGACAATAGATGGTGGTTATGACAGTAGATGGTGACTGTGACAATAGATGGTGGTTTTGACAGTAGATGGTGACTGTGACAATAGATGGTGGTTATGACAATGTAAGATGAGTCTTAGTATGGGGGCCATGGCTGGACGGTGAGCATGTTAACATATACTAGCTGTGATCGTACAGTGGCGCTACAGTAGTAGTGAATGACATCTCTGACTCGGGAACTGTCTCGGTGAGAGGTAATGGTATAGTTTTTCAAGACTGTCTTATAATAGTGCTACTATTTTCAGTGATGTCATAATTAGGGAATGCAGCAGTATTCAGAAATTGTGTGTTGATTGTTTCAGTACATATCAATACAAGGATTTTTGTAACTTATTTTATTTTTCATCCATTAGTAGGGGGTACATGTTTGTAAACATATGGGGGGTGGGTTACAGTTCGTGAACTCTATATAACAAGTTGAATTTGGGAATGGTAGATTAGGGTCTTCTCGTAAACATTCCGTAGTCTTCAGGTTAAGTTACAAGTGCCAGAATAATATATGATGGAGCACGTTGTGAAGGACAGCTGTCAGCCAGTCAGTGATCATCATTTTTGTGGAGAAGCGATCAACTCTACAGAAAATATACTTGTACAGTAAACTTGTAGCCGTGTAAGAGGTTGTGGCGGGTTGAGTCATCTGACCGAGGAGAGATTAAATTATGACCTCGTGATCGTCTTGCATGGTTCACTGTACACCACAGTGTTGTATATGACTACTGCTGGTTCATACTGTTGGTGAACCAGTAGAACAGCATTTACTAAACCTTGTCTGGATAATATTTATGAAGGGTCGTGATAACAGCCTCTGGTGGGCTTCTGGACCACCGTTTACAAATACATAGATCCAAGTATAAACGACCATATGTTCAGCTTCTTCGTAATACTTTCATGATTGGTGCAAAAGTTGACACACTAGGTTAATGACGCACAACATTTGATTCCCTTCTAGAGATAAGCAGTGTAATGTTATAGAAAGTTGTGGGTAACCATGTCCTCGTATACCACCTGCAGTAGAGGCTTGAAGAATTTCACCTTGTCAAACTTGCACCGATAAACTAAGTGATGATAAACTGTGTATTAAAAATCACGGGGGTGGGACAGTCCAGCTCAGTCCAGCTCCTTACCGAGATGATGACCCAACCCAACCGACAAAACACCCATGGCCTCAATTAATTTCATTCTTACACCTTAATTGGAAGTCATCTAATGCAGTAACTAAGGTACGTGGGCTTTACTGCATTAACCATCAGACTTGCTGTATCTATGAATATCTTAAAATACAACTCTTCAATACAGTGTCAGATGATGAGGAATAGTTTTATTTTTTTTATTCTGGGTTTGTTTTTTAAAGGTAACTTCCCACCTTCTTGGCCACTGTGCTTGAACCGTTGTTTGTTAGTCCTGTTTCCCTTCATACCATTGTTTGTTGGTCTGTTTTTTCTTAATACTGTATCATGTTTGTTCCCTTACCTCAGTCCCACTTGTATCTTCGCTTCCTTAATACTGGTGTTTATGGTCATGTCTCTTACTCCTCTCCCTCCCACGCTACAAGTTGTACTCTATCCACTTTTTATTTTGTTTTATGATTTTTTTTTGTTCACTTCGCCCTTCCTATGACCATTTAACCCTTTCCTCTCGGTACTTTTGCTCGACTTCCTTCCTGGCAAATTTGTTTGATATCTCCCCCTCGTCCTATTATTTTGGTTATTCGAATGTAAAATGCTGGTTGTCGACCTTAGTTCACTTGGTTATTGGTGGGAGTCTTGGAGTGGAAGTGGGAATCACTCAATCGAACAGAGAGTCTGTAGACTAACATTTGGCAAGGGTCCGGTGTTTATTTATTTTTTTCGGACGCTTGGGGTGGGGATGTTGTCGGGGGTGCCCCAAAGGAGTCGTAGAGCGGTCTGGAGAGTGGCACTTGAACGTTGTGTGGCTGCCATCACCACATGCTCTGCCACCACTGTCAAGACGTTCACACAACCACCCCGCCAAGATATACAGCCCACACCTTGGTAAGCATCCCCACCCGTGAGATCAATCCATAATGCAGGTGGAAGGAGGGCCGGGCAGACAGTGATCCGAGAAAATGGTCTCCCAGAGCACCTGGGCGGTGGCACCGGGTTTTCTCCGCCACACAACTCTGACAAGTGACTTTGTCGTGCGTGTGGTTTCTAGGCTGGACTTGAGTGGCTCATTTACATCCGCTGCCTCCCCGCTATAACTTGACTCCAAGATATATTGTGACACTCATATTATTGTTGTTTTTCCTTAAATGAGACAAGTAAGAGAACATTGACCACCATATGGGTGATAACCATTAAGCCTCAGTGTGGTAGGCGGCTGTGGCCTGGGTCCCTCAAGAGCTACAAGGTGCACATTTTCTTTTTGAAGGTCTGGTTTGAGAGAAAAAGTAATTAGTGTGTATTAGATAAATGTCGCGATACTTTATAGTGGACGTATTCATATACAGTACTGTACTAATACTTAAAGCATGAAGTGTGTATTTCATAATATAATGTGGTTTCAGACAGTAGTTTGTGGTGGGCATGTTAGTCAGCATGAAGCCTTGGCCACCCTTGTGTTACACTGCATCCAACATTTCCTACCAACATCATGGACTTCACTGAGAATTATTGTGACCATGTACTCTTATATTTTTTCTTCTCAGCATTAATATAACTATTGTTTGTGTGGTACGAATGTTCCTGCATTACGTTAATATACAGTAGTGTTGTCTGTACTATGCATACGATTTACAAAATTTTAAAGGGGACAATTACAGTTTTTCATATTATAACAAAACAAAAAAATATTTACAAATATATTACACGGACTATTTGACTGTTCTTATGTTTATTATTGATATCAGACTAAATACTCATGTTAAATAATGTATTATAGTGGATCGTACAGAGTCATCGCAAAATAATTCCTAGATTTTAAATGGTTATATATTGAAATCTGGGCATTGTTTTTCGATGACTCAGTATTAATGTTTTTACTGGCAATTTGAAGCAGTGGTCAGTGTAAGTAGTAGGCAGTGTAAACAGTGGTCAGTGTAAGCAGTGGTCAGTGTAAGCAGTGGCCAGTGTAAGTAATGGTCAGTGTAAGCAGTGGTCAGTGTAAGCAGTGGTCAGTATAAACAGTGGTCAGTGTTAGTAATGGTCAGTGTTAGTAATGGTCAGGGTAAGCAGTGGTCAGTGTTAGTAATGGTCAGTGTTAGTAATGGTCAGGGTAAGCAGTGGTCAGTATAAACAGTGGTCAGTGTAAGTAATGGTCAGTGTTAGTAATGGTCAGGGTAAGCAGTGGTCAGTATAAACAGTGGTCAGTGTAAGTAATGGTCAGTGTTAGTAATGGTCAGGGTAAGTAGTGGTCAGTGTTAGTAATGGTCAGTGTTAGTAGTGGTCAGTGTATGCAGTGGCCAGTATAAACAGTGGTCATTGTTAGTAATGGTCAGTGTTAGTAGTGGTCAGTGTAAGCAGTGGTCAGTATAAACAGTGGCCAGTGTAAGTAATGGTCAGTGTAAGCAGTGGTCAGTGTAAGCAATGGTCAGTATAAACAGTGGTCAGTGTTAGTAATGGTCAGTGTTAGTAGTGGTCAGTGTAAGCAGTGGTCAGTATAAACAGTGGTCAGTGTTAGTAATGGTCAGTGTTAGTAATGGTCAGGGTAAGCAGTGGTCAGTATAAACAGTGGTCAGTGGTAGTAATGGTCAGTGTTAGTAATGGTCAGGGTAAGCAGTGGTCAGTATAAACAGTGGTCAGTGTAAGTAATGGTCAGTGTTAGTAATGGTCAGGGTAAGCAGTGGTCAGTATAAACAGTGGTCAGTGTAAGTAATTGTCAGTGTTAGTAATGGTCAGTGTTAGTAGTGGTCAGTGTAAGCAGTGGTCAGTATAAACAGTGGTCAGTGTAAGTAATGGTCAGTGTTAGTAATAGTCAGTGTTAGTAATGGCCTCATAGCATCTCTCGCCATAGTGAGGGAAGTATGTCACGTGATGGAAGCACTTCACAACTCACTACAGTATTTTTGTTGCTAGGGTTGTGATGTGTCAAATTCGTTTCTCTGACAGTTTTGCTGTCGATCATCTGACGTTGATTCATTCACTTTCACTTGATGATGCAAAATTAGGCGTGTTTTGTGTTATGAATGTACACTGAATTAAAAGAAGGTCTCCACTCATATCTCTCATCAGTTTCAGTTAATATCAGAAAGAAAACAAAACAGCCACTTCCTTCTCTCCCCCTCTCTCTCTCGTTCAGGGTCGGATCCAAGAAGTTGTGGGTGGGGGAACATGGCGAGCACAGCGACCCCACACTGCTTTATTTTATTTTATTTTTTTTTGGGGGGGGGGGGGGGGGGGTGTAAGGCCACCCCACCCTAGAAAATTTTATGAAATCCAATATCATGGGCATTTTAAGGCCATTTTGAAGCTACGTTCTCTTGATATTAGGAGACATTCAGAAGTCAATAGTAATTACTTTTTACTCTTCAAAAATGCCCGAGTACAATACTGCACTAAAGAAAAATTATAGAAATTTTCTAAAAAGGGGGTCCGGTCCTCCAGGACCCCCCCCCCCCCTCGTCCACTGGATCCGTCCTTCCGTCTGTCTCTCTCTATATATACTTGTGTGTGTATATATATATATATATATATATATATATATATATATATATATATATATATATATATAAATACTATGTCCCTTATGTCTTTCCTTAGTTTTGAAGATAGAAAGTCAAAATTTGGTAGAGAGGTGTAGGTGGACTAGGCCCTAGGGGGATGGCCGTGCACATCTATCAATCTACTAAGGGGAAGCCAAGTAACTCAAGAGTTGATCGTATAATGGCTATCATCAGATGAGTATACCATTGTTTTAATACATGGTAAATGCTATGCAGATAAGAAAAGGCACTATAGTCTATTTACTCGAACCTTGCAACTGAGGCCTTGGGGTCAGTTGTAACATGGCAGCTGATTGGCTGGCAGAGTGGCAGACGGACATTTGCATTCGAATACAGTACTGTATTCTGAAAGATAAAAACTTTTCTGTGTTGATGTCTGATAATTATATAATTTACGCACTTAGGGAAGGAAAAATGAGCTTGTTAATCGCACAAGTATTAAAAATATCATAAAAGGAAGCCAGTGTCTGATACTAAGCGGCCAATATATACCCGGTATGTAAAAATACAGGTACCATTGATTGACGATACCAACTCTTCCCCCAATAATAACCCCCTCCCCCCTCACTAGTAACACCAACCACCAACTAGAAGCCCCTCCCTCCCAGCACCTTAACTACCATGCCTCTGAGGTTTTCATTGAAAGATCAATTATGTTCGGTGCTTTTTGTGGGATGTTTTATAACTAATAATAAAGTACAGGGGTATACGAGTAGTGTATTGTTGACAAGATGATTGGTTTGTACAGTGCAGTATAGTATTACCAAGTAGGTTGTGTGCGCGCGTGCATGCTTGAAGGTATAGTTAATTGTAAAATGAATATTTAAGACCTTCAGTACAAGTTGGGTCCTTAATAATGGTTGTTTAAAGTCGTCGCTTAGTATTGTTGACTTTATGGTGTACGTACTTTATTTTTATGTCCCTAGGATGAGAGAGGGCCTTGAGCATTTCTCAGCTTCTGGTACAGACAGAAACCATTCATGGCGGTCCCTTTTTAACTGCAGCTGGACATTGTAGTACTTATTGTTGCCATTGAGAAAAGGCTTCTAGGTGTATAATATAGTACACACTTAGAAGCCTTTTCTCATAGTGTTGGTTATCGCAGCCTAGGTCTTTTTGTGATGGTTTAGTCCAATATTTATGTTTACATTATTTCTGGTAGTTGATGGCAAAACATTTTGTTTATGAATGATATTATTCATAATGTTTGTAAAATTAGTACAAGTAGTGTACCATAGTGGTGGTGTGATGTGTACTCCTCTGGGCTACCATTGACTTCACAATATATTTCAGGATGGCAGGCATGGCTGGCGTACCCACCTGGCAAGGTGTTCCACAGCCTCAGCTGCCCACTGGACAGATGCCGCAGCTTCAGCAGCCAGCGTCTATGGTGGGCGCTTATCCAGTGCAGCAGTTTCAGGTATGTAAGGATAACGGTGGGTGGGTGTGGGTTGGAGGCAGGGGTCACCAACTTCTTGTGGGTGTGGTACCCGCTCCCTCAGCTGCACTCTGCCTCACACTTCTTACTTTGTTTCTTGCTGTTAATCCTTAATGTCACTTCTTGTGTTAGATGTATTTTTTTCCTTTATGCCACTTTTATCTTCACCTGTTTTGCTCTATAAATACAATATTTGTTAGAAAATATATACTGTATAGAGATGTGAATCCTTCATATACATTAATGCATAGACTTAAAGTTTTTACTTTCCCATTATTCTCTCCTGATAATATTCATAACAATGATTGATGTTTTCTATTATAGTACGTCATTACTGCTATTCCTTTAAAAATAGAATCCCATATCAAAACTGATAATTCTTATTATTTATCATAGCTTGCTATAAGTCTACACTTGTTTTTATTTATTTTTTTTACATTAAGATTCTCATCTCAGCACTTGAGATTGCATGACACGAGGCGCTCAGTATCCATATTTCTTACTGTATACAGAGTTGCATGCTTAACTTTTGTGGAGTTTTGACTTACTCATCAAGGAAATACTGTACACTATCACTGTTTATTACTCGCTTACATTATATTGTTTATGATCCCACAATATCTGGTATTTACCTAGAGTCTCAGCTTTTTTAATAAAAAAATATACTCTGCATGTTAGAGAGAAATTACTAAAAACTGTGTGGTTCATCTTAGACGTTGCACCAATTGTTATTTGCTATCTCCATTAGGAATGTTATATGCTATAGTTCCATGAATTGTCAGAGTATGATCAAACAGTACTGTCTTGAAAACGTGGCTACAGCCTTCCATCACGTGAGTTGTGGGAAAAGTCTTTGTATTGAGGAATAATAAGTTGTCAAATTCCTCATAATAATAATTTCAAGCCCCATGACCTAAGTTGGAGGACTGGATCGTTTTGTTCTTGCTGGTGTGATGACTTTTGAATATCCTAAATTTTGGCATAATTTTACAGCTGTCGAGCCCCTACCTCCTGGGCAGCACTCCTGGCACCTTGGTGAGTCTTGGCCCGCCCCTGGCCTCCCCCTGGCCATCCCTGGCCACCCACACACTCACCCCCCAACCACACACCGTGCCGTGTCCCTAGAAGTTGGCACTCACGAAGGCCACATGGGGATAAGGCTGCCCATTCACCCTGATATTACTGACTTACATCATATGTATTGTAAAAGCTCCCCTTTGAGTAAATCAGTACCTGACAAAATGAATTTATATATGTTCTTGCTATATATCTGTTTGTGTCTAAGTGAGTGTGATTATAATATATATATATATATATATATATATATATATATATATATATATATATATATATATATATATATATATATATATAATAAAATGTTACATAGACACATACACACTGGCGCATAAGTATGTGACCAGTATAATGATGACATTTGAGGATGACATGTCAGCAAGTACTATAGCATGTATAAAGAATCAGTATTACTGTGATAGCTCCATAACTTTCCTCCTTACTTTGTCTACACAGAATGGGTGGTCTTGTGTAGAGTTAGTGTAATTAAGCTGTCAGAATAATGCTAGGGAGGGGTTGATGATGCTGCTGCTGCTCTTGCTACCCCTGATGCTTTTGCTCTAACTTCTATATCAATTTAAGTGATACGGATACAATAGCATGAACATCTGTACCTTGCTTATTCCACGGACTCCTCTAAGGGGAAGCCACTTGTATAGTACACTGTAGTTCTGTACTGTATGTTTCTTGACAATATCCTCACTGGTCATCTGCACACCTTCAACAGATATATTCAAGGGTGTTGACCAGCTTCAGAAAAGTATATTGAAGATGGGACATGCTGTTCTGTCATTAGACAGTATTGGCCATGTGCTTGCTCGTTGAATCAATCACCCGGTGTTTGCAGGCAGTAAAAGTAAACAAGAAATAAAGGTAAACAATTTTTGGAGACAGTGAAAAACAGAATGGGAAAGTACTGTAATTTGTATTTATGTTACATTGTGATATATGAGTAAATGAATATAATTATAAAGTGATGAGTGAAGTAGATGAATAAAAACTGTCACTGGAAGGAAAGTTCCATTCCACAGTACTAGTGGACCTTCTTGAGTGATAGAGGCCATTATGACCCATCCACTACTTGAACATCAACTTGATCAATTATGATCATGTGATGTGGATAGTGCAATACTGTACAGGATTCATATTAAAAGTAGATATTTGTAATGTGCTTGTAACTCCCAATTAAAAATTACCATACAGGGCAATTAAATTTAAACAAAAATATTGCTCTACAAAATGTGTTAAAAAATTCTTGTTAGAATTAAATTGTAAAAAAATCAGTGTTGATATTGTGTTGTGTATTTAGCAAACTTTTAAAGCATTTTTCGCAGCAGTTGCTTAATATAAATATTTTTGCCATACGTCAAAGTTGAGCTGCTCTATAGCCAGTAAGTCTAGTGCATTGACTGGTGCCTAGAATTTGGATGACTGCTAAATTCGGTTATCCTTCACACCCATACTAGACTCCTGAAGTATATAACCTTTGGCATCAAGGTATCATGAAAATGGAGAAGGCTTAATGAGTTTTGTTGTTGAACACAAACGTGTGGATCAAATTGCTCTTTCAACAGGAGCCATTGGACAATGTTCAGGAGTACAGGTAGTAGGCTTTCTGATCCAGTCACACAACTGCATAGTGTGGAGCGATCAGCACCTGCGCATGACAATGCAAACACTTAGAGTATTTCTACGCTAATCTGGCCCATAAGCCACGCCCTTCTATGAAAATAGCTGATTGGTTCAAAGGAAATGTTCGTGTAGCTGTCCATTTATTCAAGTTAAATATGTTCACAATTGGTAAGCAGACCTGTTATTTTCAAAAATAATGTTAAATATGTGGACTATCAAAATGCAAATTATTTCAAGGCGATAGGATTTCAGAGAGGATGTGAGAAAATTTAAATATTTATCAAAAAAGGTTGAAGTCAAAGATGAAATTCGCTTTTGAATGAAGGTTTTTCATTATTTCTTTGTTTTGTACCAAACATAAAGCAAACGGAAACAAATGATACTAAACATATAGCACAATTGGTAATGTATTACAGTTTGTATGGCTGGAGATATCCCAAATCATTATATAACTGATAAAACTTGAAGGGGGGGTAAAACGCTCAGAGGAGCAGCCACTGGACTTGCCGAAATTTCACTCATTTCAACATCAACTCTCAACTGTTAACAGATGTCAGCACTGTGGTACTTAACCAACAAAAACATTTCTCACACCCACGAGCAGATTATTAAATACTTTATCTACTAACTTGGCATCTCCGACCCATCTTATATGCTGCATTGTAACAAGATTTACGTAATAATATATGCTACGAAATATTAAGAAGCGATGTAAAGATTTAACATTTTCATCCTCTGTCATCAAGTATCAAGAAATTTGGTGAAAATGAACAAAACTCTCAGCCAATGATGGACTAGGTATAGTTAATTTGTGTCTATTAGTATTCTAATACGAGCTCTACTGTACTGGCAGTACGAGTTTAGTGTCCAGTTGATCTGTCACTATCAGCTGATGTGGCTGCCAAGTCCAGTGGTTGTACCCCTTCCTGGACTGCGCGTATTTATATCGAGTTTTATCAGTTATATAAATGATTTGGGATATATTCAGCTGTGCAAACTGTAGTACATTACCAATTGTGCTATATGTTTGTTATCATTTGTGTTTACTTTATGTTTGGTACAAAACAGAGAAATAGTGAAAAGACTTCATTCAAAAGTGAATTTCATCCTTGACTTCGACCTTTTATGATAAATATTAAAAATTTTCTAACATCCATTCTGAAGTGGTAATGCCTTGAAATCATTTGCATTTTGATCGTTCATATATTTAATATTATTTTTGAGAATAACAGGTTTGCTTACCAATTGTGAACATATTTAGTTTGAATAAATGGAAAGCTACACGAACATTTTCTTTGAACCAACCAGCTATTTGAAGCTATAGACGAGGGGCGTGGCTTAAGGGCCAGGTTAGTGTGGAAATAGTCTAAGTGTTGTCTTGTTATTTTAATCACTAACATTCTTAGGGTGTTGGTGGTGCAGTGGTAATACATGTGTCCTGGTTTTGAGTCCTGGCCCTAGACAAACGTGAGTAGGGTGATATTCCTTGTGGTGAACGGTAATAAAGTCACAGGAAAAAAAGTCACATTTAAGGTAATAAAACTAAAAATATTTTTAAACAATTATTAACTGACAATACATGACTTTTACATATTGACAACACAATTTATATATGATGCACGTAGGTTAGGTTGGGTTAGGTGACTTTTTTCTGTGACTTTTTCTGTGACACTTAACTGTGACTTTTTTTCTGTGACTTTTTTCCTGAATTCATTCCTTGTGACCCTCCCAACATTGCAGGTCTCCTCCTGATCTAACACTGGACAGTAAGCTTAATCCTTTCATGGTATTTTAATGCAAATTGTGTCACTAAGCTCTCCTGTGCTGACGCAACCCCTCATGCTCAGTAGTATCTCATACAGAAACGCACCCCTCCCGTAACCAGAAATGCCGGAACAGTGGACTGGCTCTATCAACCACCTAAGTTCCTCCCACCACCCTCGTGGTCTAGCAGATGCATTTCTATGGGTCCAATTTGGGTATAGATCACTGTACCCAATGTTTTCTACAATGGAAAAAACATTCCTGTTACCGACGAAACCTGCATCGAAAGACTACAAGGGGGTGGGATTTCCGACCAAGGATAAGAGTACCAGAGAGCTAATAACAAAGTAGCGAAAGAACAGACCTGAATGGCTAGTAAGCTGATAAGTGGCATGTACTGTTGCCATGCAGCCCTTGGTGTTGGTTTTATACATGTATACTTTCAATAAGTTTATACGGTGTTGCATATTTTCCATCATATAGAGCATCATATCTTTTATAAGATAAATGTGTCCTTTGGGACGGAGCTACAGAAGGGGTTTTTCTACAGATTGTGAATTTTAGGGTTAATCAGTCAGATTCTGAAACGAGATCAGTCTTGTCTACATATTTTTCTTAGAAAACTTTGGAAGATAATTTGGACAGATTATACAGGACATGGAGTTTTCTTTGGTAATGAAACAGTATGGTTCTAGGTGATGCAGGGTTATGCCCTGAAATTTACAAGATTATTATTTTACTAACTAGTTCCTGGTGTATCACACAGGGAGGCAAAACAAATTTATCAAACCATGGAAATCATACTTGACATGAAATGGAAAGGGATATTCTGAATGAAAATTGTGTTTCATGAGACAGAATTCGTGAGGTAATATCTAGAAGGGCACTTAAGTACACTGTTTTCACATTAAATAGCAGTATGAAATGAAATAAAAAGTCACTAAGCATAGGAATCGCCAAACCTTTATTGTAACTGAACTAAAACCAGTTTGTTAAAAAAACAGTGCTTAGTCTACTAACATCACCTATGAACACTTTGTGCCCATCAATTATATAGATGTGCCAAGCAAAGGCATCCAGATATTTGAAGTACAGTATATAAGTGCAGAAACAGCAGACATCCACCCTTTTGCATGTTCCTCTTAGGTTATAGTTATTGATTATTATGAATATTTAAAAAAATGCTGAAATTTAGACAGCTCAACAGTTCTTCCCCACAAGGATTTGCCAAACACTCTCAGTACCTTCTGAATACTGTTATTATGTTGTTGTGCAAGTCCCAACTGATGTTTGTGTCCCTCAGGCAGTGTGGGGGAAGGTATCTGCTTAAGATGGGTCCTAAAAACAGGGTTATAGCCATTTATATCTCCTTTATTGCATGCACTTATTTTCAAATTTGCATCCAAATTACATAGGGATGTTGTCCATAATTTGCCTTGTCTTTCCAAGTTTTGCTTAGAATTTGAATATTCTGTACTTTTCTTTGATATGGTACCCATCCCTGTGGGTATGTTAATTGTTATATAGTTAGCATACTTCTGTTGATGGTGGCATCACTAATATACCAATGTATACATTGTATTCTTTTTAAAATACTGTAGTAGTACTGTATTTTATATAGTATGTAGATTATGCCAAATGGTTTACTTTGACCACAGATACATAAATTACCGGTACACATGATCCAAATTTTATTGTGAGATTATGAAACACCATGTCATTTCACCAATTCTCCCTCTTTTCTCCTTTTTCTTCAGTATCATCATTGGTTACCCTTATAAAGAAGTAAATAAAGGCATGAAATCAGATACTTTTAACCACTATTTCTTGAAGCTGGACAGAGTAACAGAGTTGGTTTAGTTTGGGAGATTATTATTTTTGGTCATGTTTTGGATATGTTCGAATTAGAGTTTCTCACAATTACCATCTCCCTTAGGCCCTCGGCCAAAAATGCATAAAACAACATATCTGATAAAGAGTGACATGCTGTTGACGACTAGATTGTAATGCAGGAAACATTAAATTTCAAAAGTGATACTCAAATTAGAAAACTTTTAAAATGCTTTTGTTTGTCACCATAATAATTTTCTTACGGTTAAAGCCATTTGCTTGAGGGCATAATGAACACCCTGGAATTACTTCTCACTGCTAGTTTGTTCCTCATTACCATACAATAATCAAGGATGATATCATAAAGTTATCTTAAACAGTAAACTAAATAAAAAAAATAATAAATCGTGCAATAAAATATCATTATTTTAAGAATCGTGTTTACTAACAGAGAAAATAAATTCTTATAAGAATCAAGGTTCATATTAGTGCATTAGAAATATTATTAACATTCAAAAATCATGTTTTTTTTTTGTTTTTTTTCTTAGGGGAATTAGCCCACCCGGGCACAGGTCGAACGACCCACAACGGGGCCTAGGGGGCGAAAAAATAAGAACAGAAAGAAATTTAAAATAGAGAAGAAAATGGTTAAACTGTGTTAAGCTACACAACGAAGATGCCGAGAAAACTATCTTTTTAAAGTGAGACATTGTTTAAGTATGGAAACACAGAAGAAGGCAGAGCATTCCACAGTTTGGCTTTGTGAGGAAAGAAGGATGTACAGTACTATAAAGGGTTATTCTAGTGTGACCGACATCCACAGAGAAACGGTGGGCACCGCGGGCAAGACGTGTGTTACGAGCCCACGGCCTTGCCGGTGGTACACAGGATGCCAAATCCACCGAACATTGCCTGTTAAAGTACCTGTAAAAGAGAGAGAGTGAATCAACATTGCGGCGAAGAGAAAGGGAAAAAAGATTGCCAACTTTGCAAACTCTGTTAAGCCAGCCATAAACGTAGCTGTCATAAGGCTTTGAAATACATTTTATCATTTTTTTTCTTTAATTCAACCAATCGGTTAACCCTCAAGACATCTTCAGGTCTTACATCAAGTACTTGTATTCATTTTCAAAGAAATATATAATTTGTATCATTAAAAATATGCCTTAGTTCGAAAATCTTTGCATTTCCTTAGACTCCCCTGTCATATGTATTCCACACTTCCCACCACCACCCAGTAATTTCCTTCTCTCAGTTCACACTCATTTTCTTATATTGTCTTGCTCTGTTCACCCTGGTGATTACATCATCTCATTCCTACCTATCTACCTGTGACTTCAATTTTCTCTTCTTTTTTATTTTTTTTCCATTCTCCTCCCTTCATTCCTTTATGTCCTGTTCTCTATCATTCCTTCTTAAATGTTTCACCCTCCTCTTAACACATTGCTTTTTATCATTAATCATGAATGTCCTCTTATGCCTTACAGTACGTACATGTCCATTACTTACTGACAGTTCATAACAGAGACATGAATGACCATCCAAGCAGTGGAAGGAAACCTGTATCCTAATGCCCTTTATGTATTCATTCTCTCATTTACAGGCCCGCCCTTCTTGTGATTATTTCCTTGTTCTTCCTCTCCTTTATCATTACTTTCACTATTTCTCCTTTAAGAATAGATACACACACCAGCACCTACAGCACAGTACTTCTACAGACACAAACACATCATCGCCACTTCTCACTCAGCTTTGTTTCATCAACCTTGACCCACAAATACACGACTCACAGTTACATCATATTACACCACATCACCATAACCTATACCTACACCACGTCACCATCACCTATACTACATCACCATCACTTACACCACATCACACACACCACCTCACATACGCCACGTCACCAACACCTACACCAAAAAACTCAGAAATTCTAGATGTGGGTTAGGACAAATGATGAGCAGGGCAGAAGGATGTATGCCAGATCCAGGAACCAAGAAAGGTCAGTGTAGAAGGGCTGAAAAAGAGTTCCAGAAGCGGATTGTGAGCGAGGTCAAGTCATTCCCAAAGGCGTTTTACCGCTACGCAAAGTCAAAATTAAAAACGCGAGTTGGCGTATCAAACCTATGAAGATGGTAGTTATGCAGATTCTCACCAGGACAAGGCGGAGGAGTTGAACAGTTTCTTTTCCTCGGTGTTCACATGATAGGATGCCGAAAAGAGAGCTCAGGTTCTCAACTGGCTCAGCCATGTTAATATTGTTATTATTATCCACCCCGTAACTGTGTTTTTCTGGCTAAATAAACTGTTTCAATTCAATTCAATTCAAAACAATCTTCCTGTGTTTGAGGATAGACGGTTTGACACAGCGCTGACCCACATTCTGTTCCAGAAGAGAGTATAAGAAATAAATTGTCAAAGCTAAAGGTTCATAAAAGTCCCGCCCCTGACATGGTGCTTCCCAGAGTGCTAAGAGATGTGCAACGAGCTTGCCGAGCCCCTGAAGATCCTGTTTTGTAAATGCCTGGATGAGCAAACGGTCCCAATTATTGGAAAATAGGCTATGTAAGTCCTTCATTCAAGAAAGGCTATCGTCACTCCACGAATAATTATAGACCAGTGAGCCTGACCAACATAGTGTGTAAAGTACTTGAGAGCATTATAAGAGATCGCCAACACGGTTTTATGCCAGGACGCTCCTTCTTAACACAATTACTCAAGGTAATGGATGTTCGGACCCAATTTCTGGAACAAGGTGGCAATATCAACAATGTGTACCTAGATTTACCCAAGGCTTTCGACAGTGTACCCCATGAAAGGCTGGGAATTAAACTGGAAGGGGACGGGATTCAGGGAATTGTCCTCGCGTGGATCGTAGACTTTCTGCGTGACCGCAAACAGTGTGTGGTGATTAAGGGTACGAAATCAATATGTGTACCCATGACAAGCGGGATACCAAAGGGCAGTGTATTTTGTCCGTTGTTTGTTTGTTTGTTTCATAAATGACATACCAGAAGCAATACACTCCTCCATACAAATGTTTGGGGATGATGCCAAGTTGTTTGGGAAAATTAAGAACCAAACGGAGTGCGTAGAGCTGCAGAATGATCTTTGTAAGCTTCAAGAATGGTCTGAGAATGGCTGCTTTGATTCAATGTCACGAAGTGTAAGAGGATGCACCTGGGTTGTACCAATGGTAAGGAGGTGTATCATGTCCCAATGGGGCGAAGAAACTGCATTAATAGAGATCAAATGCGAAAAGGACTTGGGTGCGTATGTTGACAACGAACTGAAGTTCTCGGGCCATTGTGAGAAGAAGGTGAATCAAGCAATAAACTAATAGGTCTGATAAGAAGGTCGTTCAGAAGTTTAGACGGTCCTTCTCTCATAATGATCTTCAAGAGTGAGGTGCTTGCCCGCCTGGAGTATTGTCAACCCATATGGTCCCCGCAATATGCTAAGAACTGTCAGTTAATTGTAAATGTCCAAAAGAGGGCCACCAGACTGGTGCCTGTACCTTGGCACCTCGGCTATCCAGAGAGATTAAAATGCTTGCAACTGTCTAGCTTATACTCTACAGATGGGCAAGGGGTGACCTAATTGAGATGTACAAACATCTCGAAGGGCACTACTTGGTCGAATGTCCGTACCTGGAGCAGGCGGACGCCTGCCTCAAGGGGTCACAGCTCAAGGTTGAAGATGCCACATGTCCAGAAAACTGTGATGGCAAACGTTTTTTGGAGTGAGAATTTTGAACTCTTGGAGCAACCTGCCAGAGAGTGTTAGGTGGCACCGAGTGTGAACTGTTTCAAGACCAGACTTCACCAACACTGGAGCAGGTTCAGATACATTTAGGAGCCAGTGCATGCCCAGCACTTGCCAAAGCAGCTAAAGTCGATCAGTGGTGAAGAGCATAAAAGAAAAAAGTATATATATATATATATATATATATATATATATATATATATATATATATATATATCTTGATAAAATCACACGGGAAAAGGGAAACAACGGAGCACCTTAGCTTTCGTCTTTATTCAAGATAATCTTCAGAGGCAACTGGATTACATGGACAGAGAGAGGCTTAAATATACAGGGTGACCTTAAAAACATGAGGTCAGGTCATAATGATGTGATTTTATCAAGATTTATCTTATCCACGTTTTCATTGTGGATTTTCATAAAATATATATATATATATATATGTATATATATATATATATATGTATATATGTATATATATATATATATATATATATGTATATATATATATATATATATATATGTATATATATATATATATATATATGTATATATATATATATATATATATATGTATATATATATATATATATATATATATATATATATGTATATATATATATATGTATATATATATATATATATATATATATATATATATATATATATGTATATATATATATGTATATATGTATATATATATATATATATGTATATATATATATGTATATATATATATATATATATATATATATATATATATATATATATATATGCAAGTAAATCACTGTAGGTGCGCGTGATCTAGGTATATGCTGATAACCACAAGGAAAGAAGAAAACACGAAGTTCCCAAGCGCTTTCGTGTAATTCACATCTTCAGGGGTGAGTACAGACTAGAGAGAGTAATACAAATCAAGGTGTATATATAAAGAGGAGGGTGAGACCAGGTCCACAATGGTCAGGTATTAGGTAATGACCCTACTAATCTTTAAATAGCACACAACGGTTGGTGGTCAGGTCAGATGGTCAAGTGACCCGGCCTTCTCACCTGATCACAAATCTTCTTAATTACAAAGTTGTCCAGCTTGTACATGCCATTACTCAAATTCATGTTGAATGCTTCGGTATGTTTAATAAGACTAGATTCTATGATGTTCTTACTATCAATTGAATTACATGGTAATATTGAGGAGGCATTATCCCAGTCAATGCAATGCTTGTTATCCCTCAAATGAACAAACAGATCATTGGATTCCTGGCCTGTCCTAACACTGTATTTGTGTTGTTTAATTCTAGTTGCAAGATCTTTACCTGTCTGGCCTAAGTAAAACATATTACATTCCTTGCAAGGAACTTTATAAATGCAACCAATTGTGTTGTTGGGGGAGTTCTTGATTAACATTTGTTTAACAGTGCATGAGTTTTTAAATGCCACATTGACGTTCCAGGTTTTTAGCTGTGCAGGAATGTGTGAGAAATTTTTGTGAAATGGTAATATTAAGATATTCTTATGGTCATGGGTGGGCTTGGGATCAGCTCTACAAAAAGTTTTCTTAGTAATGTTTAAGCATTTGTCTATGAAAGATCTAGGGTATTTAAGGTTTGAGCCAATATTATATATATATTTGTATTCCTCATCGATGAATTCCGGACTGCAAATTCTCAAGGCACGTAAAAACATTGTTGAAAATACTGACTGTTTGACTTTATTTTGGTGGGCAGAATAATAATGAATGTATGAACACACATTAGTTGGTTTTCTATAAATACTGAACTTAAAAGTGTTACCTATTCTGTGTATCAGACAGTCTGTATATATACACCTTGATTTGTATTACTCTCTCTAGTCTGTACTCACCCCTGAAGATGTGAATTACACGAAAGCGCTTGGAAACTTCGTGTTTTCTTCTTTCCTTGTGGTTATCAGCATATATATATATATATATATATATATATATATATATATATATATATATATATATATATATGCTGATAACCACCAGGAAAGAAGAAAACACGAAGTTCCCAAGCGCTTTCGTGTTTTCTTCTTTCCTGGTGGTTATCAGCATATACCTAGATCACGCGCACCTACAGTGATTTACTTGCATATATATATATATATATATATATATATATATATATATATATATATATATATATATATATACATATATATATATATATATATATATATATATATATATATATATATATATATATATATATTCTCACTATATCACCAAAATCTACACCACATCAGCAGCAACTCCTGACACGTGTTGATAATTACCACAAAGCTTATCTTGTATTGTCTTTGCCTTACAAGCTAAAGTCATTACGTACTGTACTGTAGTAATTTTCCTGTTGGTGATGCCATTATCATACAGAAGGTTTATACTTGGGTTAAGATTGAGCTCACGTAAGCATCCATTGTGAATGATACTCAGGGCTTGCCTTTACTGTACATGAGAGCTCCCAAAATATCATCAAAGTGTGTGGTCTTCGTGTGTGTTTGCCAGATGTTTGACAAAAGGATTCCCGTACAACAGTGATTCAGTTGGCTTCACCTTGTCAATAAATTTATATAAAAAAAGAAATTTATACTTTTGGAAAGTAATTACATTGTGAGAATCCTTTTTCATACATTCCTATATTCAGTATAACATAATGAAGATGTTTCTGCATTAACTTTTGAAATTTTTAGATACCTTGTTATTTCTTAGTATAATTATAGTGGATACTGTTTACTATATTTAATCTTAATATAAGTAAACTGAGCTTATTTGCCCACTATGAAGAAAATATTTGCAATAATTATATCTACCAGTGTGATTGTGTTTTTTGGGGTGGGTATATGAGCGTTGTATGGGAGTGCATTTGGGTTCCCATGGAGGAGAAAACCTGTGCATGTGTGTGCGTGTATGTGGTAGGAAGTGGTTGTAGTACATATGATCAAATCTAGCTTTTGTGTAACATTGTAGATATGGGCAAAGTGATAGATATCTTTTCATGCATCATATCCTCTAAAAGGTGGTACTGAACTCATGGTCTGTTCCTGCAGGTGCAGTAATGGATGGGGCAGGGACGCTGCTGTTGGTCCTCCCGTGTCCTCTCATCCTCCTCCACCTCCTCTGGCGGACGGAAGCTTCACAAGATGTCACACTGAACTCCTCCTGACTATGTGATAATATCGCCGACAACGCAGTGTTTAGTGGATATCGTGATTGTTAAATGCTGCCGCTCTCAATCTCCCGTGTAGTTGGACGGCAGTAACAAGACTATCTGGGCGAGCGTTGGGGTGATGGGGCCTCGTGTGGCGCTGACCTCGCATGACCCAAGACTTACTATCCGTTCAGTTGACCTATTCAGCGGGTAAACCTGCCTTCCCCTTCCTTTCCTTCTTTCCCACCCCTGTCCTCATACCTCTCCTTCCTTTCCCCCTTTTCTTCGATCCCTAAGCCCAGTGCTCCTCACTGAGTCGAGCCTCTGCCAGTCCACTTATGTGGATATGCCAGTAAGTTTGGCGATGTGGAGTCTCTTGCATTGTATTTCAGTAAGTCCCATTTTCTGTTGGGGAAAATAATATCTATGATAATGGTTCCTACTGAAGTTCCATTCAATTGGGCACATGCTGGTCCAGGCATGCACACCATGAGCACCTGTACGGTCATAGGTGTAGCTACCTGGATTAAAAGAAAGGCCTTGACAGGTAGCGATATAGTTGTAGCTGTCAAGACCGTTAACCGCACAAAGGGTCCACCACGGGTAACATGGGTGCAATTAATAGAAACGCGGGCGTGCTAATTACAGTGATCCTTCCAGTACGATGGACGCGGGCATAAATCGCGGGCACGGACTTGGGGCATAACAGATTCGCCCATCCCGGTCAGCTCACGTCGAGGCCCCGTTGCTGACTGTGTGGTCGCTGCAATGTTGCTGGTTTAATAATTTAACAACTCAATCAGTAGCTGTATCACTACGTCTAGAGCAGAACCCCCCATCCTTCAAGTTTCCAGTCCAAGCCTCCCTCACTCTGCTGTGGAACCTTCTCAAAATGTCAGTATCTTCAAGACAACTTTCTTCAAGTATCAGTATCTCTACAACAGGAACTCCTTCTAGCATCTTCGTACAGTATCAATGTCCTAATGCAGAGACTTCATCTCCAAGAATCAACATTTCCTGTAAAGAGTCTGTTGTTCCCAGTTATAAGTATCTACAACAAAAGAGGCACTCTTATAAAGAAAAATACCTCCCAAGACAGGAACTCCTTGAATCTTAACATCTCCAAAGACGAAACATCCCACAGTTCCAATTAAAAAAAGAAGACTTCAAGGTCCCTATCCTTCCCTTATACAAAACTCTCTCCAATCCCCAAGGCAACCTTTCACAAGACCCAAGACAGGTCCTCAAAGTCCCAGTACAGTATATCCAAGACCAAACCCACTCCAATCCGTAAGAGAGAACATCCTCCGGGCCCTAGTATCTCCAAGACAGAACACCTGAGCACCAATACCTCCAAGAAAGAACCCTAGCCCAAACAAAACCTATAAACCCCAAGATTTCCAAGACAAACCTCCTTTAAACCCCCTCATTATCTTCAAAACAGAACCTTCTCCAGGCCCCAATAACTTCAAGACAGGACCTCTTCCAAGCCTCCAAGACAGAACCTTCAGATCTCCAAGGTTTAGTAGTGAGATTCTTCAGTAGGGTAACAGTGTGCCACATATCAGATATTACAGAAAAGAAAATGACTCGGAAAAAACAGCAACATTTGCTTCACTGACCACCAGGGTGTACATAAGAAATATATAGTGCAATATTACTAAGATATAACAATGCCCTCTTAAGTAATTTCATGAGCACGGACAGTGGTTTAAAAGCGTTGTTATATTTGTGTGCGAGGTTCTATATTTTCTTATGGTATTGTATAATGGGTTTTGAAAAATGGCAAATATTTTATTTAGGAGGGCTTGGTATGTTGATGCTCGCAATGTACAAAGTCTCATTCTGGGAATCTGGTGACTATGTTCAATGGGACACTCTCTATGTGTGTATAGGTGGTGGGTGTGTGATGTGATCTGTAGAATGGTCCTCCTCCCCCCCTCCCTCCCCCCCCAGAAACCCATGTAGGTAGTTGTAGGCCAATTTCTTTGGTTATTTTTTGTGACTGTTGAGTGATTCTACTATGTTCTGCCATCCCGTAGTTTAAGTGTGTGCTGTCAGTGTGGAGCCTCACCCTAGATATCTGTGTAGGTGTTGCCAAGCTTGTAGTGCGCGCTAGTCATTCAGTGGGCTTGTAGTGGCCCCGCTGCTGCTAAAGCCGCTGCAGCATGAGCCACGGGACAGTATCGTAGCCTCCTGTAGCCAAAATGCTTAGTGTAAGGCAGTCTTGTATACCGACGGTAGTGTATTGTAGCAGAGCGGGGTCGGACTGGTCGGCGGCGTCGGCGGTTGTGCTCTGCCTCGGCGTCATTAATAACGATTCTTTGGCAGGCCAGACACCAGTGTCACGTGCAGGGCGCCGTGGCCAGCCCTGCCCCCTGCTGTAGCCTACAACTGCTGCCAAGGACTCAGTACCGCCGCTTGCGGGCAGGGGCTGCCCTCGGCCGCCCTCAGCAGGGCGCCCCGCCCGCCCGCGACAAACCACTCTGAACTGCGGTCAGCTTTCACTAGGTTAATAAGAAGAATGTAATATATATTCATAATATAATGATACATATATACTGCATAGGAAATATGCACTATCTATCGTACGTAGGTTGTCCCAGGTGCCGCGTAGGTAGCCGTGTAGCGAGGGCGGGGGCGGCGACCCCCTCTCACCCGCACCACTGGTGAGGGCAGCCCTCGGGCCCCCCAACACCTGCCACGGGGGGCCAGGGAGGCCGCCGCCGGAGGTGGGGGGTCACATACCCTCAGGGGCTGCCTCCCCTCCCTCCTCGCACCAATACGGGTCTAACAGCGAAGGCGGCGGGCTGCGACAGACTCGTTGGGTTGCACCCGGCCCACACCCGCCAGGCAGCCTCTGGAGCCACGCTAGAGAGACCCATACACTCATCTCCCACCAACTGCTCCGGACGCCACTCAAACCTGATCTAGGCCTCAGTATTAACACAAGTATTACAGCCGTAAAGTATTGTCAAGTTATCGAGGGCACAAACAAGTGGCATTTGTGCCGAGGCTAGGGTGTGGTCCGGCCCGGCCAGTGCGGTCCCCGTGGGTTGTCTGGACACGAGCGTGTCTAGCCATCACAGGGTGACGGTAGACAACACCTTGAGTCCGGACAAATCCTGCAGCTGAGAGAGCAAGAGGGCCGCAGGTCACTGTTTGTCGTCGTTGTTGTTGTGGTAAGTGGGCAAGAAGCCCCACTGGCAAGTTGTGGTACCGCCTGCCATCCAGAAGGCAGGACAGTCTTGATGACTTTATATGTAACTGTAGTAATAATATTGGTGGTGTTTATTAACAGAAGGCAGAAATCTAGTCAATATTATTTTGTTTTACAGAGTTGATAATGAGAGTATTTTTACATGTGAAAACACTGTCTATTTATTATTTTTTAGTATACACTTAATTTGTGGCTGGTGAGTAATGTGGCAAGTGGCCGGCCGTCACACTCCCGACAGCGTTCCCTCACCCTTCGTCTCCTCAGAGAGCCTAACATGTCGGTACTCTGTCAACAACGACAAACATTAACAGTGGTAAATGAACCCCTTAGGTAACCTTCACATTCAGCTAAAATATATCCTCGAGTCCCACCCATTTTTGCTTAGTCTGCCCTTACTGGACCCAGCTACCAGCCTTCGATGCTGTCCAGACTTGTAAATGAACGTAACCCAATCACGGCCCAAGATTTTCACCTCCCACTGCCTCAATTTAAAGTATAACAATGGCAGTCTTCAATAGCCTGAACCATTTTTACATGTTCATACAGTGGGTTTGTAAGGGTTTTTTGTCCCCAGGAGTGGGGACCCTGAGGAGTGTGGCAGTGTGGGCCCTTGTCTCACCAGGTAGGTAAAGGTAGACTCCGGGCGAGGCCGACCGTCACACGCCACCCCAGGAGCACGCAACCATTCGTTCCACGTTCCGTTCCTTGATTTTCCCCACGGGTGAAAGTTCTATTTTTAGCACAGAGATGCTCAGAAAGCAAAGGATGATTATGATAACCTTATTAAATGTTTTAATTTTCTGGGATAAAATCCTCTACATACAGTTATCAGATTAGAGTTTTTATACTAATGAAAGGTAATAATAAACGAAGATTGCCATTGGGTAATTGTGTTTTGATACCCATATGCTGTTTTACATCCAAAACTCCAATAAACACATGCGTTTACATGTAATTATTATGAAAAATTGAAATTAGATTGTATGGATTTCATTGTGACGTGTACAGCCAGCACAGTAGAGTCCCCCCGAGTGTCACCCAGTACTCCTCCCTACACAGGTCTCAGGTGGTTTGTCCGTGTGACACAACACGCCACTTTATTATCTATGGAAATTCTTAGACAAAACCGCTAGTCATAATGAAATCCAAGCGCCAAAGTATGATTGTATAGTTCTTTTTTACATGTGCGGTCTGTACTGTATTATGCCATTTATACATGAAAGACACAGTTGTTGTAGATATAATATACCGGGATGTAGTAAATGCTAGAGTGGAATAAGAAATGGAACAATTTAAACAATAAAACAATGGATAAATAAGATGTGGTTTTATTACATCAGATGTTGCCCATATTTTGTCACCTGCCTCACAACACACCTGCCTCTCCCTTACCTGTCCCTTCTGTCCAAAGTCCCTTAGTCACTCCTTTATTCAGTATTCCTTCCCTCCCCACCCCCCCACTACCTATTCTGTTTTCCCTTATACAAATGTGCTATATTGTAATTGTCTTCCCTTACTCGTACTTTTACCTCCTTCCTTATTGAGTATCTTCCCTTCACCATATTGTATATTTTACCAAGTACTGTTATTAATTCTCTTGCCTTTCTCTCAAATAGTATACATTATATCCACTCTTGCTCTCATTTACACCGACCCTTAATTATCTCTCTCCTTTCCTCCCACGCAATCTCAATTTCTTGCTGCAACCTCATGTCCTCATCATTTTTCCTCTAACCAATGTACCTGTCTCCCTCACCATGCCCTACCAGACGTACCCTTTCGGCTCTTACTAATCTTGCCCTTCCTCTCCTCCACCCATCCTACCCTAACTCCATCCCTCCTTCCTTCTATCTACCCTAACATACCTTCTTTTCCTATACTATACTAATTTTATCCCCGCTTCCCCTTATCAATTCTACAGTACCTCCTTTTCCTACCCATCCTACATTACTCAATCTCCTATCCGTCCTGCCTTTTCTTGTCCCTTACTTACTCATTCTCCTTTACCTTGCTAACAACCAAGAGTAGAAGAAACTACTGTATTGAATTTTAGATTAAATCTGTGTTGTGTCATCAACATCTTGGCCACACACAAGGTTCCCACAGAGCTAGTGCATGCCCAGTACTTGCCAGCAGTGCATAACAGAGACGTGACCGGCCGCCCAAGGGGCAAATGAGTTGATCAGTGGCAAAGAGGATAAAAATAAAGTAAGTAAAAGTTACTCCTATTTTGAAACCTTAGACTCTGTTGCTCAAATAAACATAAAACAATCTTCACCTCAGTAAAGGATGTGAGAACTATTTGAAGACAAGCTATTCACTGCTAGAGAAAGTACGCACAAACAATTTATCATTGGAGAAAATGCTGCCACAAGAACAAACGGTCAAAATTAATCAAGTGTATCATAATTCCGTATCAAGGAAAAGTCATTGAGATGTGTCTTCCAGGCAGTGTAAAATGTTGGGAAGTACAGTACTGCTTGAGTTGGCCTCAAATGCAATAGAAAATGCTGTTTCCTTAATGCAAAGTGCAGCCTTCAGTGCGAAAGGATAATTATGAGTTTTAAATCTTCAGATTATAAAAATGACTGTTACATGTTTTCAAACCAGATTTTAACAAATGTGATGTAGATGTCTGTATATATGTATACATTGGTGTGTGTGTGTGTGTGTGTGTATGAGGTCGACTTGCATCCTCACAATGAAGTCACCTGTCATCATCATCACATTTTATAACCATTTTCCACACTTGCACAAGTTAGCCATGATGGTAGCGGTAGCAGGAGAAAACTGATCACGCTCCCAGTCTTCAAGCAGCACAAAAGATTGGCTTACCCCGAAACCTTACAAATGGTGACCCCGGAGTGACCATTTGTAAGGTTTCGTGGTAAGCCAGTCTTTTGTGCTGCTTGAAGACTGGGAGCGTGATCAGTTTCTCCTCCATCCTGTGTGAGTGGTCACTCCGGGGTCACCATTTGTAGAATTTCGTGGTATAATGTTGTCTAGCACTCAGGATGGATGGAAACTCTACGGTGGTTATCTTATATAATATAAGTTATATGGTAGACAGTCTGGTGCTGGAGGTGCCGTGTGGTGAGGAGCTGCTCAGTAGAGACGTTCGGTGAGTAGCGTGTTGAAGGAGGTAGATGTGCAGGAGCTTCGTTAGAGAAGATGTTGCCTGTTGCTGGCCTCCTGGTTGAATGAAAGCTGGACAGCGAGGAGCTTGCTGGAGGAGGTGTTGCGTGTTCAGGAAGATGGGCCAGAATGAATCTCAATAAAGAGACAGAGCTTATATACCCAGCAGCTGTGAGTCAAGCATGAGTCATGTAGGGAAAACCCAAGAAAGTCGCCGGTCTTTGGTTCCGTTGCTAAGATACTGCGGCATCTGGTGACGCCCCCCCCCCCCCTTGCCGCTAGTTTGGTTGCTAGGGAAGACGCAGCAGGTGGCTTGCAGCTACTCAGTTGTAGGGAGACGTCCACTACACAGTCTTCCATGTTGCTTGAAGACTGGGAGCGTGATTTGTTTCTCCTCCATCCTGTGTGAGTGCGAATCTCTGGGGGTCACCATGAGGTCAGGTCTTAAATAGCTGGGGTAGGCGTGGCTTAGTAGTTGACCTCCGTGATGTATGGCGGCGCTGGTTGACTCAGACCACGAGGCATACACTGGGGAATTCGCGGGGTCCGCTACTCGGCGACAAACAGTGTTTGTAGGGGAGGAATCCACTACAATGTCCTCAGGTCCAATAGGTAGCCCTGGTGGAGACAGCACAGACACAGGAGCTGGCGCGGCTTGCGGTGGGTGGAGGGTAGGTTGAGGCACCACATGCTGTGAAGATGAGGCAGGACTTCGCTCGGGGGCAGCAGGACACACCAGGGCAGGCCCGGTAGGCACTACACGAGTAGTGAAGGCCGCCGTCGGTGGAGTAGTCCGTGAGCAGAGGGCGCTCACTGGGGGACTACCAGCTTGTGTCAAACCAGAAGAGAGGAGTGACTGGGTGGCAAGAGTAGGTCGGAGATGGTGGTGCAGAGTGTAGCGAAGAGTTTTTAATACGGTTGGTAAATTCTTGGAAGAGGGATATGATCTGCGTCATGTCACTGGAGGGGGGTTGTGGGGGGGGGGGCACCAGTGGGAGCACAAGGCCTGGCAGCTTCAGAGTACAGATGGGGAGGAGGCCTATTAGTAGTCGAGTTAGGAGACGGCTGGGGCTGCTGTGTTGCAGCCAGGAGAGACCGGGCAGAGGCAGGTGTTATTAAAGAAGGCGTTGCTGGAAACAGAGGGGTGTGGCCCGGAAGA
Source organism: Homarus gammarus (assembly GCA_958450375.1). Lineage (NCBI taxonomy): Eukaryota > Metazoa > Arthropoda > Malacostraca > Decapoda > Nephropidae > Homarus > Homarus gammarus. The sequence goes on along the minus strand of CAUDMG010000780.1, from coordinate 306,524 downwards.
CTGGGGGGGGGGGGGGCGCTAATGACCTCCCTCTAGGTGTTAAAGGTCACGAGTCCAGGTAAGCTAATAGTGTTGGTATGACCAGACGTGGGAAGTTGCTGTGTTGGAGTGATGATGAGATGATGCTGGTATAACCTGGTGGTGATGTGACATGATATTGTTGTGATTAGATGATGACGATGATGATGGTGATAATGGTGGTGATGATAATGATGATGATGATGATGTGAGTAGGCCATGTTTTGCTGACAAATTTTACTTACAGGTTAAAGCTGATACTGATGATAAGATGACCACTTGATCTGTGGTCTCCAGACCGGTCTTGGTCTCAAAGCCAGTTTTTCAGGTGTCGGTCTCAGTTTCGGTCTTGGACGTCTGTAGTTTCGAATTGTTGCCCGGAATATTTCGAGACTTCAATTTTGTTTGCTAATTTCCAGGTGTGGTTGAACAAATGTTTAAGGTAGTGGAGATGTGTCATCTAAGCCACTAATTTGCCATCTGTAGAAATTTCCTGGATTGCAGTCAAATTTCTTAAGCAAGATGACCCATGCAGCAGACATGACTCCAATTTAGTCCTGGCAGAACAAGGTCAAGTTTCTATTATTACTGAATTTGCCACCGATCATTCTGACTGTGCCTGCCTAAAGTGCTCCTGTTTACCGTCTATTTAGCTTTGGCGAGATAATGACGAGACCTCAGAGATGCTGAACATCAGCATCATGTATGTAATAAGCCTTCTCATATATTAGATAAACAGAAGTACGTATATCTAATTATTAATATTTGTACCATGAAACAGAAAAAATTACAAATAATATGGCAGTTGGTAAATATTCCCATGTTTTAAGATAACAAATCCCGGGTCTTCAACCCACCAAAAACGTTATGTATGAACCAAGATCCTAATTTTCTATGAAAATAAATTATCCTAAAAACTCTGTTTATGCACAGTGTGACGACACTGCCCCTCCCCACCCCCCCCCCCCCCCCCCCACTCTACGACCATAACCATCACTTGCTTCAACTTGACACCAAGAGAAGAAACTGCTTCACGAAGCTACTCGACCTCAGTGAGCACCGTTTCAGAACCAGTTTCCCATCTGACTATGAGACCGAGGTCGGCTACTGTACTGAGTCAAGTGTCTGCTTGGCAGCCTGCCAGAATTACGGTGTTCCTCTTCTTTTGGGGTGTGGACGACGAATTGTATAAAGGACTACTGCTGGTAGTGTTGTGCTGGTTTGACGTTAGTGGTCTACGGTGTTAATCCCTGGTTCCTTGTGGTTGGCCATCGCAACTTAGACTTGCTGGTTACGATATCGGACCAACCCGCCAGGGCTGCATAGATTTGATGCAGCCATATCAACTCACGTCCAGAAAATGCCTCAAATTTCACCATGTCATAGTAAGTTTTTTCTGTTTAATATACCGGGAAGGGTAGGTAGGTAGGTTGGTTTGGTTTGGTTGGTTAGGTCTGTTCGTCATACCTACAAATGTTAAATTGAATTGAATTGAATTAAAACCTTTTATTTAGTCAGAAAAACACAGATACAGAGTGGATAATAATAACAATATTAACATGGCTGAGCCAGTTGAGAACCTGAGCTCTCCTGTAGGCACCTGATATATGCTATTCAGTGATCTCAAGTCAGTATTATGTAACATTTAGTAACATCTGGAATAGTACAATAGCATGGTGGTAATAAGAACATCTCATAATGTGTACCACGGTTTTCACTTCAATATTTATTAATTTTATTTATTTATTTAATGAGTTTACCACCAGTGGGGGTGTCATTGGCTACATGTATACTAGCTTGGCTTGGGCTGTGGTCAGACATAAGATCAGTGACAACATCAGAGCTATTGTCATATGATAGAGGTGTACAAGTGGGTGAGTGGGATTAACAAGGGTAAAATGGAAGATGTTCTGAAGCTCAGTAATAACGAAATAACTAGAACAAATGGCTTTAAATTAAATAAATTCCGATTCAGAAAGGATATAGGCAAGCACTGGTTTGGTAATAGAGTTGTGGATATGTGGAATAGGCTACCGAGTGCTATAGTAGGATCGGGGACGCTAGGGAGCTTCAAGACGAAGTTGGATAGGCACATGGAAGTGCTGGGATGGGTGTGAAAGGGATCTGCCCTGTATGGGCCAGTCGGCCTCCTGCAGTATCCCACTTTCTTATGTTCTTATGTGTGTCTGTTGGACTAGTTATATAGACTCATTTTGGCCGAGTTTACTGCCCCGGATCTAGAGTTCAATAACCTAATTCTTTGCGTCCTGTTGGGTATTTCTCTCGGAAGCTAAAGCCCGCGGAAACACGGTATTCCACCACCGACCAAGAAGCATTGGGGATAGTGTTAGCCTGTAGGTTTTTCCATCATTTTCTGTGGTGTTCCCAATTCACCATCAAGACTGACCACCAGCCGTTAACGTCTGTTTTTAACAAGAAAACTAAAAGTCAAAGAATGAATAGATGGATGTTGGAAATGAGGGATTACATATATAAGATAGAGTACAAACCTGGAAAGGCAAATCTAGTCGCGGACGCATTGAGTAGGCCGGTAGGGGCCCTAAGGAAAGTAGCCAGGAGTAGGACGGTAGGTCAGCTGCCTCAGCTAGATGGTTTAACGCCTCGGCAGTTAGGAATAGAACGAAGAAAAGACGAGAGGTGGGAAACATTGGCTAGTTATTTAGAAGGAGGACAGGTACCCAAACATAAATATCCAAAGACGACTATTGACAAATTTGAAGTAGCGGAAGGGGTATTGTATTTAGTAAAGGAGCAAATTGACAAAGCATTGCTATACTGCCTGGTAATACCTGATCATTTGCGTAGAGCAGAACTAGAGTGGGCACATAACAGAGAGGCATCAGGTCACTTAGGACAGTGGAAGACTATAGCCAGAGTAGAAGGCCTTTTCTATTGGCCCAATTATTGCAGAGACTGTGTGAAATTTGTAGAATCATGTGAAGTGTGTCAAAGATTCAAAGGGACGAAAGGGTTAGAACAGCAATGGCAGGGGATGTCAGAAGTAACTAAACCTTTGGAGAGAGTATCTGTGGACTTGACAGACTTACATAATAGTGCGAAGGGGTATCGCTATGTGTTGACCGTCATAGATCACTATTCTAGGTTTGTCAATTTCTACCCGTTGAGAACCAAATCCATTCAGGAAGTGACCAGGGAATTTAGTAAATTCATTCATGTCTTTGGTAGCCCTGGAGTAGTCATTGCAGATAATGGAGGTGAATTTACAGCAACACAATTTAGAGAACTATGTAAAGTAACTGGCATTAAGAACTATTTTACATTGCCTTACCACCCTAGAGGTAATAGTGTCACAGAGAGAATGCACAGGACCTTTAAAACAACACTTGCCATCATGTGTGAAGATAATCCACTTCAGTGGCCAAAATTTCTCAGTCCCGTGCAGTCGGCTCTGAACACGTCTGTCCATGCCACAACTGGAGTACAGCCTCATTTTGCTTTCTTTTCAAGGCATGTACAAAGACAAGTAGGGATTGACTTACCTATAATAGAGAGTGAGAGCAGTCAAGAGTTGAAAGAAGCCCATAGGTTGATAAAAGAGATGTCTGCTAGGATGTCACGAGAGACCAGAGAGAGAACAAATAGATCAAGAACGAACCAAACTATGCAGTTAGGAGAAACAGTATGGGTGGGGAATGAATGGCCCAACCCTGGGACCAGTAGGAAGTTGAATACCAAGTGGAAGGGTCCGTACACTATAACAGAAATTATACGAGATGGTGCCGCATATGAGTTGACTAACCCCTTGGATGAAAGTGAGGTGATAAAGAGAGCGGTTGAGAAAGTAAAGAGGTATGTAAGTAGAGACATGTTTGTTCAGCTGAATGAGCCCTTACTTCCACCCTGTGATTCTTCCTCGGACTCGGGGTCAGACGAAACAGATGAGGAAAGTGATGACGGAAATGTGGAAGGTCAACCTGCAAGTAGATTCCCTGTGAGGCAGAGGAGACCAGTAGTTAGAATGGATTTGTAGGAAATCTAGTTCCAGAATGTTGCTTCAATTGAATATTATTGGCTTTCCAGTTGTTAGGTTGATTTGTTGAATTATAAAGTTTTGGGTGGGGGAGACAGTTGCTCAGATGGTTTGTCGGGATGCTTTTCGAAGATCAACTATTAGTAGTGGTCTCTATATTGTCAGAATTTTTTTTGGGTTGTTGACTTCGTCAGTCGTACTGAAGTCACCCCAACATTATACATCCCAGTTCTTATGAACTGAAGTCCGGAAATCCAGTTGCTGCCTATGTTGTCGAAAGGAAAAAATCTCAGTTTATGTGTGTCAAAAGTTTGTGGGTTGTTGACTTCGTCAGTCGTACTGAAGTCACCCCAACATTATAAATCCCAGTTCTTATGAACTGAAGTCCGGAGATCCAGTTGCTGCCTATGTTGTCGAAAGGAAAAAAATCTCAGTTTATGTGTGTCGGAAGTTTGGTTTGGGTTGTTGACTCGCTCCGGGTGAGGGAGTCACCCCGACTTTCAAATACCAGTTCTTTTGAACTGTGAGATAGAAAATACGGGTTTTGTGTTATGAACCCCAATGTGTATGTCTAGAACCATGGTTTTGTGTTGAAAAGGTGAATTATTATTGAAAGGAAGTAGTAATCTGAGGAAGTGTCTGATGTAACTAATTCCCCATTCATAGACAAGAATTTAAATTCCTTAGGATATGTAATTTCATGCAGAGAACTTTTGTTGTAGATGTAATGTCAAAGAGTCACTGTTTATGTGCTGGGGCCAAAAGTAGGTTGAGGTATTACGCTGATGAACTGTTAAGGGAATGTTCCCTATACTGTACTATATTGTACTGAAATAAGAATTGATAAGTTGTGGTATGTATAGGTAACGGAGACTCGAGTATGAAAAGTTTGTCTCCTTATAATTTTCTTTTTACTGATATATTGTATACCGAACTAGCAGGATTGTAAACGGTTGTCTGATGTATATGGTATTGGAGACGCTCGTAGGAAACGTTTAAGTCTCCTTATGTTTTGTGTGATGGATTAAGGTACTCTTATCATGAACTGTTAGGATGTTGTAAAATGTATGTACACTACAGCGTTAGTGCTTTGCATATTATTTCGCATAATATGAATCTTTGGGAGGGGAAGGCTATGTACTGCGCACATCATTGTCATCCCTAAAAATCCCATCTAATTCATATTATGCTACATAACATTCAAATGCACCGCGCTTGTAGTATACTGCCAGATCTGGGGTCACTAAATTTAAGGGGATAACTTAACTCTACTCTTAATTTCTAAGGGTCGCTGCCACCAGACCCCCTCTGGACAGCATGTAGCTCGTTAGGTAGCGGGCAGAGTGGACTAGGCATTGGGTTAGGTCTTCCATTGACCAGATCGATGAGGGTAAAGAAGGGGGAAACCATAACATGTCTTAATTGATTTATTCCTTATAAAACATACTGGTAAAAAAAACCTATACATGAATTGGCCTTCCTCAGAAGAACCACATAATTTTGGTTACCCAGACTCTTACATTACTGGCGGGTCATCCACCTACTTATTGCCTAAGAAATGGGGAACGCCGTATCTCGGTCGTTCCTTCTTACAATATCCCTTAACACATCAGACTGCTCCACTGATGTGGACTGTTAGCACCGTCGGTTATCATACATAGTAGCACCATCTCAACACACCTGTTACACTCCATACCTGCAAGTATGTGACTCCTTGTGACTATTAGGTATACACAACGGGCACCTCGTTCGCACACCGCCCTCGGTGGGTAGAGACGAGGGCTTCACCTAGAGACATACCAGCACTATTTCTACGCCTGGTATTATAGGTCGCTCCAAGTGACGACTGCAGTTTCTCACGGTCTCCTTAGTTGTGACTATTCATGTGGAGTGGTGCGCTGGGAATCCACCGGTTCACAGTGGACTGGTATAGGGGGGGAGTAATTCCCACCCTGGGGTGACGCTCACGTGGACAATGGCGGCCGGGCGGCAAGATACTCTGGCCACATGGCACCTGTGGTGACGGCAGAACGGGAAAGACTAAGCAATAATGCCTGACGGGCGGTTATCCCACCCCTTAACACATCCCTATCACACTTGTATATCCAGCCAAGCTTTAAACTGTAGTAACTTCTATTTATCAACCTTAATTGTAGGGCGGGGTATAGCCCGCTAGGGCACTGACCTGTGGTGACGGCAGAACGGGAAAGACTAAGGCCGGCTTCCCGCCGCTTCTCGTCACATAGGCCTACAGTTTCCAATCCTCAATTTACACTTTTGTTTCTTATGGTTCTCACCTGAACACTTTACGGTATATTGTCACTCATTTCTTAACAACACATATATTAATCCTAAATTACACACTAAGGTAAGGTCTTGGTTTGCTAGTGCTTGGGTAAATGCCTGAGATTATAATATTAATGAGGCATCTGAGGCGGGTACATGACGCGCCTTGAAACAAAAGCCGAATGATCATGGCGGGGGTGTATCAACGTCACTTAAAAACTGTAATGAGGGATCCTCCTCTCACACATTGCACTACAGTATTTGAACACAGACATAAGATTCTCTGATCACTGTACCTGTCGTGGGTATATGTCACGTGAGGCTACGAGGTGTATTAGATTCATACCGACGCATACACGATATTTCCTTTCCGGTATAGTTTCTAGATCACTGTCAACACCTCACATAGTTCTGATACATTTATCCTTTTTCCAGATCATTGTTCTCATGTATTTTCATATGATATCTGTTGGAGTTATGTTCGCTACACGCCCACAGACGTAAATAGTAGGACCTTCAAACCCGGATCCACACTTAGTCTTACGGTACACTAGTCCGGCTCAACTGGACTTTAACATTCCTCTTATGCCTACCCTGAGTGATCCTTAATGCTATGAATACATACACTTGATATGATATAACTATACTTGGGTACAATACATGGTCTAGGAACCTTGAGTAGGTGAGTTGTCCTTTCTCAATGTTTCCCGTTTTCTGAGGTTCTACAAGCGCGGTGCATTTGAATGTTATGTAGCGTAATATGAATTAGATGGGATTTTTAGGATGACAATGATGTGCGCAGTACAGTAGAACCTCAGAAAACGGGAAACATTGAGAAAGGACAACTCACCTACTCAAGGTTCCTAGACCGTGTGTTGTATTGTACCCAGGTATAGTTATATCATATCAAGTGTGTGTATTCATAGCATTAAGGATCACTCAGGGTAGGCATAAGATGAATGTTAAAGTCCAGTTGAGCCGGACTAGTGTACTGTAAGACTAAGTGTGGATCAGGGTTTGAAAGTCCTACTATTTACGTCTGTGAGCGTGTAGCGAACATAACTCCAACAGATATCATATGAAAATACATGAGAACAATGATCTGGAAAAAGGATAAATGTATCAGAACTATGTGAGGTGTTGACAGTGATCTAGAAACTATACTGGAAAGGAAATATCGTGTATGCGTCGGCATGAATTTAATACACCTCGTAGCCTCACGTGACATACCCACGACAGGTACAGTGATCAGAGAATCTTATGTCTGTGTTCAAATAGTGCAATGTGTGAGAGGAGGATCCCTCATTACAGTTTTTAAGTGAAGTTGATACACCCCCGCCATGACCATTCGGCTTTTGTTTCAAGGCGCGTCATGTACCCGCCTCAGATGCCCCGTTGATATTATAATCCCAGGCATTTACCCAAGCACTAGCAAACCAAGACCTTACCTTAGTGTGTAATTTAGGATTAATATATGTGTTTATAAGAAATGAGTGACAATATACCGAAAAGTGTTCAGGTGAGAACCATAAGAAACAAAAGTGTAAATTGAGGATTGGAAACTGTAGGCCTATGTGACGAGGAGCGGCGGCACCCCGGCCTCAGTCCTTCCCGTTCTGCCGTCACCTCAGGTGCCATGTGGTCGGAGTCTCTTGCCGCCCGGCCGCCATTGTCCCCTTGAGCGTCACAACAGGTGGGGGTTACTCCCCGCTATACCAGTCCACTGTGAACCGGTGGATTCCCAGCGCACCACTCCACATGAATAGTCACAACTAAGGAGACCGTGAGAAACGGCGGTCGTCACTTGGAGCGACCTATAATAGCAGGCGTAGAAATAGTGCTGGTATGTCTCTAGGTGGAGCCCTCGTCTTTACCCACCGAGGGCGGTGTGCGAACGAGGTGCCCGTTGTGTATACCTAATAGTCACAAGGAGTCACATACTTGCAGGTATGGAGTGTAACAGGTGTGTTGAGATGGTGCTACTATGTATGATAACCGACGGTGCTATAGTCCACACAGGTGGAGCAGTCTGATGTGTTAAGGGATATTGTAAGAAGGAACGACCGAGGTACGGCGTTCACCGATTGTTATGCAATAAGTAGGTGGATGACCCGCCAGCAATGTAAAAGTCTGGGGCCCAGCTGGGTAACCAAAATTCCGTTGTTCTTCTGAGGAAGGCCAATTCATGTATATGTTTTTTTACCAGTATGTTTTATATGGAATAAATCAATTAAGACCTGTTATGGTTTCCCCCTTCTTTACCCTTATCGATCTGGTCAATGGAAAACCTAACCCAATGCCTAGTCCACTCTTCCCGCTACCTAACGAGCTACATGCTGTCCAGAGGGGGTCTGGTGGCAGCGACCCTTAGAAATTAAGATTAGAGTTAAGTTATCCCCTTAGACTTAGTGACACCAGTTCTGGCAGTATACCAGCACTCTCTACATCACGCTTGTAACCACGCTGCCACTTCCCAGCACCAAGCTGCATTGTACATCCATTATAACATGTATACAGAGAGCACATTGTGAGTTTCCTCTCTCCATCCCATCCTGAGTCCGAACAAACATCTCGTACCCCCACACTGCCTCCAACTTATACTCCCTCACTCAAGCGGTGTTTAGCCACTGCACCTATTCTCTCCTCCTAAAATTCATTTCAATCCTCCCTGTATCCTTCCCCTGAACCTCCTTCCCCCCTGTCACTAACATTTCATGTTAATGTGATGTGGCTGTACGCTGATTGGCTGGTAGGAGCGCGGCCGGAACTCAGTTGGGAGTTGTAGGGGAGAGGATCCACTACAATATAACCACCTTCAGTGATGGATATAATTTATGGCGGTTCAAACACCTCCCTTTTGGTTTGTCAGCCAGCCCAGCCGTTTTTCTTGGGAAGTAAACAGGGTCTTAGCTCTTTTAGCAGAAGAAGATTGGGTCAGGAACTATCTAGATGATGTCATAGTGTGGGCTAATGATTTCAATACCCTCATGGGCAGATTGGCTAAAGTATTTGACAGGTTTGTAAATATGGGAATCAAATTAAACCTATCTAAATGTCAGTTTGGTCAAAGACAAGTAAAATTCTTGGGACATATTGTTTCAGAGAAAGGCATTGAGCCGGATCCAGAGAATGTAAAAGCAGTAACAGACTGTAAACCACCCACTAATGTCAAACAAGTCCCACAATTTTTAGGGATGTGCGGGTTTTATCGTAAGCATGTTTCAAATTTTGCTAAGATTGCATATCCTATCACAGAACTCACTAAGAAACCGGCTGCCTTTGCTTGGACAGATGAATGCCAGACAGCTTTTGAAACTGTAAAGCGGACATTAGCTTCCTTTCCAGTACTGGTAAAAGTAGACATGGATAAACCATTTGAGCTATACAGTGATGCTAGTAATTTTTGTGTAGGAGCCTCACTGAATCAATTACAGGATGACGGTTCTTTACGTCCTGTTGGGTATTTCTCTCGGAAGCTAAAGCCCGCGGAAACACGGTATTCCATCACTGACCAAGAAGTATTAGGAATAGTGTTAGCCTGTAGATTTTTCCATCATTTTTTGTGGGGGTTCCCAATTCACCATCAATACTTATTATTAAAGATGCAATATAGAAGCATTAACGGTATTATATACTCAGCAGAGTCATTCAACCTTGAGAAACAATATATTTTGTGCTATTTTTCCTGGTGTGACAGTTGTCCCCTTTTTCTTGTCATTTTTCCGAGTTCCAAAGCAAATGCACGTGAAGATCATATAAAAAGTTCTACTTTCCCTGAAGCAATTCATTCTCAGTTGATTTTTTCTTTTTACTTAGTTTCCTGTCCTAGAGGCATTGCAGATTTTATAATAATAAAAACAATAATGTCCACAAATGAAATTCCCAAAACTGCCAGCACATTTACTATTAATATTATTTGGTTGAGTTTCTGTACACTGAATTAATTTTCAAGACACTGAATTGTTGTTTAATACCACTTAAAGGCAACTTACTTTATAATTTATCTTCTTTTTTGTTTGAGAAGTTGTGTCTGGAATTAGACCGTTGCTAAGCAACAAGTGTCAACAAATACTCCTTTTACCGTCAAACAAACTAGCTATTGATAATTTGATCTACTCCACAAGCTTAGGTAAATACACAGTAATTTTGAAAGGATTAGTTGAAACATGTTTATTTATAAAATAAGTAATCCGTGTGATGATATGTTATATCATATAATAATATAGAGAAAAAAAGAAAATTTTGTTTAGCATTTCTGTGAAGCATTCCATAGTGGCTGGCACCTGGCTGTGTCTACCAGTGTACTTGGCTATGAACAAGAACTTCACATAATGTTCATATACCTTAGTAAGAAGGTGAGTTCACTGATTCAGATTTGGTAATATTCAAGTTTAAAACACTTGTTATGTATTAACTTATGACAGACTATAACTTTCATTACTAGTCCTCTCCACTTGCCACCTTAATAGTCAGTCAGTTTGGTCTGTTATGCCCTGTTGGGGTAATTATTTACTTCATAGCCACTGATTTTTTCATAGAAAACGTATTTAAAAATGACGCAATTTCACTGTTTTATGGTGGACACTATGTTAGTAGTTCTGACAAATGTGTTAAAAGTGATTATTCTCGACTGACCCGCCGTCGACTTTTCAAAGAATTTTTGGTAGATTTGCAGTCACACCGTTCATTTTTATCAAGTAAAAAAAATATTTTTCTAGTGTATTTGTGTGTGTTTAGACCGAATATGACCTTCGTTTTTGGCGGAAATTAGCCGTTTTTTTAGCGATTTTTTCTGTTTGACGTTTTCCGAAAAAAAGTGGCTAAGCGACTAAAAAATACACAAAAAAACACTAGAAAAGCAAAAACCTAACCTAACTTAACTTAACTGACTTTCATCATATGATGGAATCACCTATTTCTTACCTTATTGGCCTGGTTCTTGTTCGTCGTTGCATTCTGGGATTCTTACCCAACGCCACAAATGTTGGTCTTTGCGGTATTTACATTCAGTCTTGCTCTTAGTACACTTTACTGAGGATGGAAGAACACCTTGCGATCGAAAAAATGCTATAGTTTCTACGTTTTTTTTTCCAAAAACTCGCAATCAGCTCCATATACTTTAAGTGACATCCATCGCAGACTTCCATGGTCGGAACTGAACTTTAATTTCAAAATATGAGATTCAAAATAAAACTCGATTTTGATTGGGCCAAATATACTCTGAATTAAACCCAAAATCATTTTAATTGGTTCCAAAAGCAAAAACGCTTTTGATTGGCCGCGTGACGTGTACGGGTACGCATGCATGTCATGATTTATGAAGGAGACGCGAGAGACACTCGGTGTTGGGTGAGAGGCAGATGATAATAGCGGGAGGTTAATGGAAGAAAATATAAATTTTTTTTGAAAAGCTATCTCCGTTATAATACATTTCAGCCGGTAATGTAATAGATGAAAATTATCTTATAATTTGACGTCTTATTCGAATATGTTAATAGATTAGTGGTAGGAATGAACGGTGTGCAAACGCAATAATACCAAATTTTTTTTGTATTGCATTTTCGCACCCCACATTCCTACCCCTAATCTATTATCATATTCGAATAAGACGTCTAATTATAAGATAATTTTCTTCTATTACATTACCCTCGCAAATGTATAATAACGGAGATAGCGTATCCAAAATTTTCTCTATTTTCTTCCATTAATCTTCTGCCATTATTGCTTACCTCACCTCCCACACTGCGTGTCACCTTCATAAATCATTACGCACATGTGTTCCCGTACACGTCGCTCAGCCAATCAAAAACGTTTTTTGGGGGGCAATCAATTAAAATGATTTGTGGTTTAATTCATGGTATTTTTGGCCCAATCAAATTCGATTTTTATTTTGGTTCTCATATTTCCAAATTCAAATTCATTTCCGACCATGGAAGTCTGCGATGGGTGTCACTTCAATTATATGGAGCTGATGGCGAGTTTTGGGGAAAAAAACGAAGAAACTATAGCATCTTTTAGATCCCATGGTGTTCTACCGACCTCAGTAAAGTGTCCCCAGTGTAAGAACGAATGTAAATATCGTCAAGATCAACATATGTGGCGTTGTGGTAACTCGTCCCTTATCCCAAAGACAAAGAAGAGACGGCCAATAAGGTAAGAAATAGGTGATTCCATCATATGGTGAGAGTCAGTTAGGTTAGGTTTGGTTTATTTTTTCTCGTGTTTTTTTTTTTTTTTTTTTTTGTATTTGCTTAGCATTTTTTTTTTTTTTTGGAAGACGCCCCACGAAAAAAAGGACAATTTCCGACGGAATTGAAGGTCATGATTGGTCTAAATACACTAGAATAATATATTTTTTACTTTCTAACAGAGTTGGGTGCGCTTATGCAAATTTACCTTTTTTTTTTTAAATGCGACAATTTCACTGGGTTTTTTTTATAGTGCAAGTGTAGTAAAAAGTGATTATTTCTAAATTAAACCTCACCTAACCGTAGTGGGTATGAAAAACGGACCTCAACAACCTAACCAAACAAACCTACCTAACCTTACCTAACTTCCTTATGGACCCCCCAGCATATTAAAAAAAAATTTGTGGACATTAGAGCATCGGCTTTTATCCAGCCCGGGCGGCGGAGTGTTTTAAAATACGTCATATACTACAGATTTTGCACACAAATCCAGTTCAGTTTGACAATATTGCTGTGAAAAGTACTTTCTTAGAAAGATGTTTATAAATAAAAGTACAATACTGGGTTTTATCTTGGCATTTTCAAGCCAAGTTCCTTTATAAGCACTAGAACTGTAGCACAAGACCAACAATAACCTTCACACGCCATGATGAAAATGATACCGCGGCGGGAATGAGAGGCTAACGCGGCAAAGAGTGTGGCCGCATTACCGCCGGGAAAACAAAGTAGTGCACACCTAGGCGCCTAATTATCTACAAAACGAAGCATTTGCACAAGAAATAATTATCATATCAGAACTCATTGATGAAAATAAAGTAAGAAAATAAACAGTAAAACAAATAACTCGTCGGCAGGTCATTCGTCAATATTAGCCAAATGTTTATTTAAAAGTTCAAGTTAACTTAACCTAACCTAACCAAACCAAACGAAACCAAATGGTAAATTTTCACTTGTTGCCATTATACAAAATAGAAGTGTTATGAACGAATTTTACCTTTATTTCTGGCTCAAATCGATAGTTTCTGAGATAAGCCCCCATCTCCCATCTCAGAATCTAGAGATTTGCTATAAAAATCAAGGTAAAAAGTGTTCAGACCACATCAAAAACTATCGGAAAATAGTTTTGAACCTAACCTAACCTAACCAGGGGGCTCCAGAGTTATTCAATGTTCTGGGTATGTACCACCATGTTCAAACACACACAATAAAACATTAAATATCTTGCTTAAATGTAAATTGTGCCAGAAATGACACTTGTCTTCGAATTGTCAAAATTACTGATTGCAACTATAAAATCCCGAGATTTGTTTAGTTGCAACAAGTGAAGTAATACCAACCTAACCTTATCTTAAACTAACCTGCTTAGCTGATTACTAAGCTACCTCTGAAGAGTTGGGTGTCTGCCGTATGGACATTAATCGTCTTGGGTTATCATTATCAGTACAGTATGACCTTTGACCTAGCTTATGGTTATTTTTCAACACATAATATTATGTAGATATACAAGTGATATCTCCATTAGCTGGTATAATTGGTGCAAAGCACTTCCGGGAATGAGAGATATCCGGGAAACAAGATGACTTTCTCAAATCCGGAAAAAATCTCTCATCCCTGAAATTTTCCGGGTAATGGGAAAATTTTCTTGAAAGTTCCAAAAATGGCGCATTAGATCATCTCTCAAACCCAGAATAAAAATCCCCCGTCCTTGGAATTTTCTGGAATTTTCCAGAAAATGTGCCGCTTGGAAAAAAATTTCCAAAGCCATAATTTTCTGAAAAATTCTGGCTTTGGGAACGATTTTCCGGGAAAATTTCAATTTTGGATACCGGAGAGTTCCAGTTAAAAGGGATTTCAGTTACATGCGCATACAATCGTTCATACAGAATGCACAAATAAATTATTATAAGGTCAAAAACATAAAGATATAAAGATAAACATTTCTAATGTGCACAGGAGTTGCACACAGAGTGGAGGAGGAGGAACAGCATGGTGGATCTCTCAGCTGTTCACTATCTTATGTGCCATGTGTAGTGGTATGATTGCTAAATGGCAACGCGGTAATTTTTATTAGATTTTATTTTATTATTATTACCATTACCTGTATTATTTTTAATATTTATATTTATTCCTCTCATTTACTCGTACAGTATACACGCAACACAGTTCAGCCAGGCAGTCATCAAGCTGACTCCAGAGACGTGTGTGGCTGTTGCCTGTATGCCTTGACGTCACATAGGATGGTGGGGGGGGGGGGGGGTACAGCTGGTCAAAGTTACAGCTCACTGGCTCAGTACATATAGTCACTTCCCACACATACACACCCATGCTCTTCATTTTTCTTATTTTAAAGTTTTTTTATTACATTTTCTTTATTTCTAAGCCACATTAGAGTATTGTAATGATGTACAGTTGGAACACACAATCCCTAGTTTTTTGGACTAACGTGGCGACTTTTTGCCAGTGCGTCGTACATTGCTAAACCGAATTTTAACAAATCGTTAAACAAGAAAGGGTGTTAAAAACTTCAAATACCTAAACCGAAATATTGCTAGTTGAATGAACGTTAATCAAGGCATACCTGTTAAACCAAATTTAGCAGAGGAACTGTACTTTACAATTTTGTCTTTTCCTCTAGGTTTACCTTTAAATAAATATGGTCTGTGGCTAACCTTCACCTGACGATGCCAAGTTTGAGGTTGAGCTTTTGAAAAATGCTTCCTAGCAATGTGAATGCGAAACAATGGAATGCTTCACAACAAATTTTCCTCATAACTAAAAAATTAACATCTTAACCTATGAGGAACCTAACTACCTATCCTGCCTTAACCACCTAACCTTACTTAAGCTACCTAACCAAACTTAACTTAACCAAATCTAACGTAACCTGGCACTGTTCATATGTATGGAAAGAGATTGGTGGGAAGGGTTCACATGACTCTAGTGTATCACCAAACGTATTTTATGAAAATTGCAAATCCTTTTCCTTTTTTAAATATTCATAACATAAGGAAGAATTTATCGTTGTCTGTACAAAATTTTTGTAGAGTTGCTGTCTCTTGGTGAGCATAAAAATGAAGTGTTAATGTCTATGAAACATTCTTGCTCTTGTTAATATTTTAACTGCAAGTATGGCATTATCATCAGATGCCATGAGGCATCTTTATTGGTATTTATGGGAAAACTGAGGAAAACCAAAATATGAAAAGTGCTTTTCCTCCATCCAATTTGGTCCATTCTTGAGATAAGAAATACTGTAGTATTCTTCAATATAGTTTATTTTAGGTAATTGATTAACCCAGAGCTGTTCTAGAAAATTACCTTAAAATACAAGAAAATTAGATAAAGATTTCCATCTGTATTTGAATCACATAGAACTCTGACTCCAACTTGAATTTCTTCAAAAGTATTAAAAACATGGAGTAGTAGCTCCTAGGTCATTAAAACAAATGCCTATAGAATACAGTTTGTTAGAAAACAGTGTACCAATATACAAAGCTGAATGATGGGTTAACACTTAAAACCTAAAATGACAGAGCCTTGACATTTGAATGGCAAGGTGTGTATACAGTACTATAATGTGAAACCGTGGGCTCATTTCAGACCTTCATTTAATGGCATTATTGACCTTCAGTTATCCCCTTTTAAGGGCGATGGTTGCTATGCGGAGGTCAGGGGTGGATCCAAGAATATTAAAGGGGGGGGGGGGGCACGAAGTTGTATGTGGGGAAACATGGCGAGCATAGTGAGTCCACCCGGCTATTGTGAAATCTGACCAATATTATGGGCCTTTTGAAGCCATTTGCACTTGATATTAGGAGATATTTTGAGGTCAATAATAATTACTTCTTACTATACAAAAAGGCCTGAGTACAATACTGCATTAAATAAAAAGTATTGGAATTTTCTGATAAAAAGGGGTCCAGGACCCCCCTCCTTGGATCTGCCCCTAGAGGTAAGTAATCAGATAATAGAAACTAATTTTAAGATTATGTGTCCAGCTGCCAATGCCAGGGTACCCTGGGTCCAATCTGAAGGTATGATGATATCTGGTATAGTACAACTGTACATGAACTACCCAGCTACTACACATATACAGGTACAGTATTAGCTGTACTGTACTGTATTTTCATTAATGTTATTTTAGTGCTGTATGTAAATATGTAATCTCAGTTTAGATTTTTTTCATAGTGTCAATTCATCAAAAGATATATAGGGGGTGCTGGTGGTAGAGTGGTACCGCTCTTGCCTTCGCAAGCGAGATGTCACGGGTTCGATTCCCGGGCCGGTGGAAGTTGTTTGGACACACTTCCTAGCCCCATTAGTCCCTGTTCACCTGGCAGTAAAGTAGGTACCTGTTGTAAGTCGAAAGTTGCGAATTCGTATTCAGGGACAAGTTGTTGGAGCTTCCAATAACTTGATGACACAAACCATTGACTCTTCAGGCTTCTATGCCCTTGACTCTTCAGGCTTCTACGCCCTTAACTCATGAGACATAAAGGCAAGCATGAACTTTGCATGCTTCCATGTTGGGCGCTGTAAACGCTTCTGCGCTTCACCTTACACAAGGATGTAGGGGAGTGCCCAATAAATAAAAAAAAAAAAAAAAATCAAAAGATTGATAACTTTAATTTTTACTTGCAGATCGCTATTCCCAACAATACTCGTTTACGATGTGTAGGTTGGAACAAAGACCAGGGATACATTGCCTGTGGCGGTGATGATGGCTTATTAAAAGTGCTCAAGCTGGAAGCTGGTACGTACTTTTCGGGTATCTTTTAGTACTGTATTAACATATATGTATACTCTACCTGTATTAGATTTATCTATAATCGTATTCCATTTATCTTCCATTACAAATAGACATACTATATAAACATTTACCTTGCACTTATGGACCATTTAATTGCTATTCTCTTCCTTATTATTTAGAAAAGCACTTTTAGCAAGGCTTAAAATATGAAACGTGAAGTAGAATATGCTCGGTTGAATGTACATACCTGGAGCTGGTGGACTCTCGCCCCACAAGGGGTCACAGCTCAAGGATGAAGAAGCCACAAGTCCAGAAAACTGTGATGGCAAATTTTTTTGGAGTGAGAATTGTGAACTCTTGGAACAATCTGCCAGTGTGTGTTGTGACAGCATCGAGTGTGAGCTCATTCAAGACCAGATTTGATCAACACTGGAGCAGGTTCCAATATATGTATTCAGGAGCCAGTGCATATCAGAGACGTGACTGACTGCCCCAGTGGTTAATGAGCCGATCAGTTGCGAAGAGGATAAAGGTAAAAGTAAAAATCAGTATGAAAGAGCCAAATGGCACTTTCTGTTTTCTTACTCATAATGATTCAAGCTTTTGTCATATTGCAGGCTCCTGGTTATATGCAGGATTACATTACTGGGTGAGCCATGCATAAAAGTGATGAGTGTTACTTATGGTATATACAGGCAACCCCCACGATACGGAATCCCGGGTTATGGAATTTTACCGTAAACAGAATTTTGAAATTATGGCCAAAAAACTCATGATGCGGACAAAAAACTCGCCCTTGTAGAATTTTTGTGTGGATTCGTGTGGATTCTTGGTGGTAGCTTAAAGATGGTTGGAGGGCCGCTCACCTCCCCACTTGCCAGCAACCACCACAACAATGGCACAACTCATTTTGAATTCGTGCCCCAGCTTGTGATCATTTATGTGTCTGTTCAGGACTGTTGTCACTCCTATGGAATTATGATTAATATATTAAGATTTTCTAAAGAAAAATTCTGATATTGAACAAAAAATTTCACCCAAATTATAACATTTATTTCGTGTGGACTCTGGTGGTAGCTACATGACCACTGGTGTTGGGAGGATTACCTCTCCAGCTGCTAGCAACCACAACAACAATGGCGTTACTCAGTTTGAATTCATTCCCGAGTTTGTGTTCAGTTATTTGTCTGTGTTATTGTGTATCCTTATTCAAGATAAGTGGAAAAAGACCATCAAGTTCAAGTGAAAGCAGTGGTGATAAAAGATTCCATAACGGAATTGCATTGGACATTAAACTTGATGTTTAAAGGAAGTAACTCTTAGTAACTCTTATCGCACCACCTCACCACCTCAAGCAGCGCTCAACATCATTTCTGGCAAGTTATATTCAAGTGTGTTCATTTATTGTCATATTTCATCATGAATGAATCTTTGTATGTGTTACGTTTTGGGGCCGCAAAAAATTTCCTTAGGGACGCATCTCATCTTATATAATGGGAGTCAATGGGAAAATGATATTGTAATGTGGAATTTAATGTTTCAGAAAGATTTTCAGGAACGGAACCCTTCCATAACCCAGGGGATGCCTGTAATAGACCAAAATCCTAGCTTGCCAGATAGAAGAAGTATTCATAAATATAAACTGTAAAAGCGTAAAGGTGGATCCCAAAGGCCTGATGGCCCATTTGGGGTAGTGCAGATACTGTATAGCAAACTGGAGACATAAGCCTCTTTTCAGTACACAAGAAGAGAATGAGGGTGGCACTGCACTCAAATGTCTTCACTTTCCCAACTACAGAATACAGTTAGGTACCCTTTTCTTTGCTGGGTAAACTGGGGATGCCCTAGGTGCAAACCAGCGACCTATAGGACAGTTGGGAAATGCAGTATCCACTTGGCCACCACCACCCTTAGATAACCCTAATACAAATTCAGATTAAACAGTAAATGCTAGGATTATCCTAAGACATCATTCATGGGCACACTTTAGGCCATTGAAGGGCTCACACAGCACACTCTAGCTTCTCCACTATAAACTTTTGCTCTTTTTTATTTGTTATCATATGTACAGTCGACCCTCGTTAATTCGGACCCCTTTAATCCAGATTTCGGATAATTCAGACAAAATCTGAACGAATTTTTTTTTTTTTTTTTTTTTTTAAGATTTGTAGAAATATTACCTACGCGGACCTTAAGCTAAAATGCTGGTCCACCCACTGCTGGGATAAAACACCAGCGTCTTTTTGGTTAAATGTAACATCTCCACCACTAGTGTGGGGGGGGATGCAACTTTTAGCTTCAGACATGAAAAATATTTACCATTTATTGCCAGTAAACAATGGAAACATAAAATTTGTGCCAATTAGTAATGAAAAGTTGTGCAGTTCCTTCAGCAAATGAAGCTCACCAACTTACAATAGGCTAAATTACCTTACAACTTGTTTTAAGTAGTCTATGTTGAAGTTCTTAGCACAGGCTAACTTATCATATCATATACGGTATCACAGTTCTCATTGATCTACAAAAAATACCGGTAATAAAAACCTTTTTGATATTTCACATTTAATATAATCCCCGGTAATCTACTTCAACCTCCTATTGTTTACGACACACGACGCACCACCAGCTGTTGAGTATCAGCTAGACGGTACACGTGTTTTTTTAATCATTTTCAGTTAAAAAACTGTTACATCACATGTATATTTTACCTAAACTGCGCCTGAATGAATATGTTCTCGGAAATAAATAGTAGTTTTGCTGAAACGTGATGTATTTCAATGTAAATTAGGATAAACTACATGACGAAAACAAAAGACTTTACCTAACCTTCCGATGTTCTAGAGAAGTTACTCGTTTTTTTAATAGTTTTTGGTTAAAATACTGTTATATTACAATGGTATTCTATTCATACTGTGCTTGATATAATGCATTCACGGAAATGTAATATTTTTGCTGAAATGACGTAGGTATTAGTGGAAAGTGGGATAAAATCATGACGAAAACAATGACTTTCGCTTTCTTTCGTTCAAAAGATGTTACCGTAATCGCTTTTCGAATGGTTTTCAGTTAAAAAAACTGTTGCATCACAAGTGAGTTAGGATAGAATATTATTGTAATACAACAGTTTTTTAACTGAAAACCATTCGAAAAGCGATTACGGTAACATCTTTTGAACGAAAGAAAGCTAGTCATTGCTTTCGTCACTTTCCACTGTAATACGTACGTCATTTCAGCAAAATATTACATTTCCATATTCTCAGAAATAAATAGTAGTTTTGCTGAAACATAATGCGTTTCAATGTAAATTAGGATAAACCGCATGAAAACAAAAGACTTTACCTAGCCTTCCAATGTTCAAGATATGTTACTCGTTTTTTTAGTAGTTTTCGGTTAAAATACTCTTATATTAGTGATATTCTATTCATACTGTGCTTGATATAATACATTCACGGAAATGTAGTATTTTTGCAACTACAATGCTGATGTCAACACAAGCGTGGTTACAGCGAGACTGGCTGAGTGAGGGAGAGCTATGCGTGTGTGTGTGTGAGGTTGCGGGAGCGGGCGGTGTCCTGTGTTCGGTGCCGCGCGCGATTTGAATGTACTTCAATTACTTCAATGTACAGAATATTCCTCCGGCAGGGCAATATTTGCGTATTTGCGAATCCGTGAATGCTAAACCCGCGTATGTGAAGGGCCGACTGTACAGTTGTACCCCACTTAACGCGGTCAATAAAATCCAGAGGGTACCGCGTTAAGTGAAAACCGCGTTAAGTGAACAACAGAACATATGGGATTAATTCCAATAGAAACCGGCCTGACCCCCAAACTCCACTTTTTGACGACACATAACTATGTTGTAGTAAAAATAACATCTTAATTTTATGATGGTACATGCACACAATTAATACTTAAGAGAAATAGAGAAATACAGTCGCCAAGTTAATGTCCATTCAAATAATGGACTCAACTCCCTCCCCCTCTTCTCACACTACACTGCTGGCTCTTCCCTCTCTGAGAAATTTTTGGGGGAAAATCACTAAATTTTAATAAATAATACCTCAAACTGGATTCCTTGTAAGACCAGGAATATTTTGAATATAAATGTCATATATTTTGCACAAAAGATAACATATTTACTCAGAGAAAACATTTTATCTAAAATTTGTATGTCTAATGCAAAATATATGATGTTTATATTCAAAATGATCACCAAATTGTAAGAATTCCAGCAATGTAAATTATATTCTGGCCGGGTAATTTGTATTAATTTTATGAGCTAAAACAAATATCTTCAGTTAATAAAAAAAAAAAAATATTCTTCACAGGGTAACAGATGGTCGGTCGGTCCCTCCCTCCCCTCCACCAACCGTCCCAAGGAGATGTGTGGGAAAACCAGAATATTTAACTTTTTAGTAATAAATAATACCTCAAACTAAAGTTAGGATAATATAATTGACATTGCTGGATTCCTTGTAAGACCAGGAATATTTTGAATATAAATGTCATATATTTTGCACAAAAAATAACATATTTACTCAGAATAAACATTATATCTAAAATTTGTATGTCTAATGCAAAATCTATGATGTTTATATTCAAAATGATCATCATATTGTAAGAATTCCAGCAATGTAAATTATATTCTGGCTGGGTAATTTGTATGAATTTTATGAGCTAAATCAGGCAGGGTGGCGGGTGGGGTAAATCTAAAAATAGCGTCTCGAGCCGGACACTCACCGCGTATATGTGGAAAAAAATCCTTGTTAAGTGAAAGTTCGCTTCTGGCGAGGCACCGCGTATATGAAAAAACGTGTTAAGTGAAACCGCGTTAGGCGGGGTAATACTGTACTTACATTCTAATGATGACAACAGAAATATGTCAGACTTGACTAATTAACTGTAACCAGAAATTAACCTAAGTGAATTTGTCCTTAATCCAACCTTTAAAATGTGAAAGACAATACTTTATTTTATGATAGTGAAGTCAGTTTCCAGTTAGGTTAAGCTAGGTAGGTTAGGTTAACATTTTTATATAGATCATTAAAATTTTAAAGGGGTTATAATTTTTGTTCTATGAATTTCTCCAAAAAAAGGGATCAAAGTTTTGGAATCACCATAACAATATACACTACAGTACATTAGAAAAAACAATAATTTTTTTAGTGTGTTGCATATCAAACCAAACAAATCTGAGTTTCCTTTGGAATTTTTTATTTTTATTTTTTTTAACAGACAAAATTACCCTCAATATTTAGATGTTGGAAACTTATAAATATTAACCCTCATAAATATAGATGTTTCAGAATTCGCAAATTTAACTAACACAATATTATTGACTTTATTTTCACTTACAGGTAGAGATACAGCTAACTTCACCTTTCACCAATACTGAAGAAATAAATCTTGGTATCATTTGATTGATGGGGAATTTTTCCGGTTTCAGGGAAGATTTTGGAATTTGCTTTCTCACCTAACCTCGGAACTGGTTAGCAGACTCAGAACAGAAATATTTGGAGACTTCCGTAAAATCCCCAAATTACTCATAGACCAGAAAAAATGCAGTTTCTGGAATTTTCTGAACATATACCTTGGAGAAATCATAACATACTGTATGCCTTAATTATTATTATTTTTTTTTATTTTACACTCTGCATACATATGTGGATATTACGTACAGGTTGTACCTCTCTAGTCCGGCAACCTCGGGACCTGACCGGTGCCGGACCATGGAAATTCACCCTTTTCCTGGATAGATAGTGACTTGTGCTTATGCCTGGAAGCACTAGCACCACTTTCTCTGCATCATGGTCTCTTTGAAGACATATTGAAGGGTTAAATGTCGTATAGTAGCTTCTCAAATTTCGCGAGTTTTTAATTCTTAACGTATTTTATTGGAACACACACAAAAATAAATAAATAAAAATTTTGACGGCGGAAACTTGAATTTCGACGGGTTTGAACGGCCCGCCAACGTGCAGACGACGTGCATAATCGTGTAAACAGCGTCATTTCTCTTATGTACAAAAGATTCATTATTGTTTTTTATTGAATTAATGTTTATATGTGCAAAATGAGCAATACAATTCATTAATAATACGTAGAAAATTAAAACACATGAGGAAATGACACAGCATTTTTTTCGTTGATTACAAAACCAGTGACTGACTGGTTCTACATATAAAACTGAAGAAAATAAGACCTTGGTTGTAGCTGTAGTAAAATTAATATGGTTGTTTTAAGTAATGTTATTTAATGTTAATAAATGGAACAATAGAAGTAGCTAACGATAATGGTAAAGAAAAAGAGAGATCGCATACAGTATGTAAGTGCGCACACGTGAAAACATATCGTCATTACTTTACATAAGAATATGAAAGCAACACTTATTTACTGCTCATATATATTTAATTAATGTTTCTGAATTTGTTTTTATTGAATTAATGTACGTGTGTGCAAAATTAACAATACAATTTATTAATAATACGTGGAATATTAGAGGAGACGAGACGGCTGCCGTCATTGTTTATGTTAAAGCTTACGAAACCAGTGACTGATTGGTTCTACATATAAAACTGAAGAAAATAAGACCCTGAGTTTAGCTGTAGTAAAATTAATGTAAAAAATGAATATGGTTGTTTGAAGTGCCTGTAATGTTATTTAATGTTATTAAATGGAGCAATATAAGTAGCTAACCATTAATGGTAAAAAAAAAAAGTGAGACTGCTCGTATGTAAGTGCGCACATGTGAAAATATATCGTCATTACTCTACATAAGAATATGAAAGCAACACTTATTTACTGCTCATATATATTGAAGGGTTAAATGTTGTACTCTGTATAGACAAGCAGTGAGAGAGAGAGAAAGAGAGAGCAGCCGAACTGCCGGATGTAAACAAACCTTAATTTCTTGCGGCTTTTTTTTTTTTTTTTTTATTTAAGGGGATTAGCCCACCCGGGCATAGGTCACTGACCCACATTGGGGCCTGAGGGGCAAAAATTTAATACTCCTGTAATAATAATAATAATAATAATTCAGATAAGTAAAAAAAAAAAAAAAAACTACCTATCTACCTATTGGACAAACTAAAATCATTCCGGACCACAGGAGTTTCCGGACCACAGAATGCCGGACTAGAGAGGTACAACCTGTGTTAATTTATTTGTGAAATTTGTGGATGATTTTTCTTTCAAAATACTTTACTCTTGATCAACCATATATTATAACATATCCTGCTTTTAATAAAGGCTATACAGTGAGCCCTCACTTTTCGCGGTTAATTCAACCCACGGCGGCCTGCGTAAAGTGAGAAACGCGTAAAGTGAACAACATAACATATGGGATTAATTGAAACAGAGACCGGGCTGACCCCCAAACTCCACTTTTTCCCGACACAATACGTACGTTTTACTAAAAATAACTTCTTAACTTTATGATGGTATTCACACACACATAATATAGAAGGGAACAATTAACAAGAGAATAATATCCTGAAGGTTAGGTTAGAAAAAAACAAGGTTGGGGTTAACACTTACGTTAGTAGAAGAGATGGGTCAGCGTACGGGAATGGAGGCTGGTTCTGAGGCAGAGGGCAGGCTACTGGCTCTCAGGTGAGTCACCATCACTCATCCACACTTGTCAGGGCCTCCCTGACAAATCCCTCAAAGTCATCATCACTGTCTCTACCTCTGTCACTATCACTGGCTTGGGCTGGCTGTGGTGGGCTGCGGGTGAAGAACTCTGTTATGCTTTGCTGACGGCTGGTGTTTATGTTGTCATGATAAACCTTGATGTAGGGCTCCATAGTCTGCAACAGCTGGGTAGTGAAGATTTCATACCTGTTAGCGTCAGGGTCGTCGGAAAGGAGGAGCTTGACTTTCTTGATAAACTCGGTGGCACCCCTAACATTACTATGGGATAAGCGGCGTTCTTCTTGGGATGACGCACCACCTGCCTCTTCACTGACGTCATCCTCATCTACCATCTCGTCGGTAGTCACATCAGGATCCCTTATCACCTCCAGGATGTTGTCGTTGGTGGTTTCGGAGAAGCCTGCAGCTGTAACACTGCGCAGCTTCTCTGGCAAGGTCTACTGCTACAGTCTGAACCTCACTAGTCACAGATTGACTCTGCCTAACGGCCCGAATGCCTTGCAACACATGTCTCCATACGTGACGAACAGTTGCTACAGACAGCTGATCCCATGCCTCCACCAAGAAGTCCACAGCTTTCTTGATGTTGAATATTCTCCAGAATTGTTTTAAAAGTACTTCTTGCTCTGCCAACTGTTCATCCTCGTCGTCTTTGCTCTTGCTATCGGTGTTGGTGTCACTCAGGTTACGCAACTTTTCCCTGGTGTTGGTGTAGTCGTTCAGGAGCTTGAATTTTTTAGTAGAGAATGCAGCTTTTACATTACAGATTAACTCTTGGTCCGTGGGTTGTAATATAGACGTAGTGTTGGGAGGAAGGAAGACCACTTTTACATTGGGGTGACGATCTAACAGTAGGGGCGAGTGTCCTGGTGTGTTGTCCAGCAGCAACAAAATCTTGAATGGCACATTCTGTTGCTCACAGAATTTCTTCACATCGGGAACGAAACAGTCATCAAACCAGGAGAGGGACAGTGTAGAGAACATCCACGCCTTACGTGCGGTCAGCCAGAGGACATTTAGCTTGGTCATGTCCATGCTCTTGTAGGCGTGCGGCTTGCGTGCTGTGTGGATCACCGATAACTTGAGCTTACAGGTACCGGAGGCATTGGTGGTAAACAGGACGGTGATGCGCTCCTTCTGCAACTTCCGGCCCCGAATCTTGCTGGCATTCTTCACAACGAAGGTCTTGGAAGGTAGCTTTTTCCAAAAAAAAACCAGAGTCGTCCATGTTAAACACCTGGTCGTCGGTGTAGTGTCCTTCCTCCATAATCTCGCGTAAAAACGGAAGAAATTCCCTAGCCGCAACACGGTCAGCACTAGCTTCTTCACCACCAATGTTGATATTGGTGATCTTGTTCCTCTTCTTAAACCTCTGGAACCACGCGGAGGAAGCATTAAAGGGTTTGGGCTCTGTAGTTCCCATCTTTCGTGACTGCAGCATACAGTTCACGTGCGTATTCCTTAACTGAGCGCGTGTCCACCGCCATGTTCCGTCGCGCCTGACGCACCAAGTAGCTCACAAGTAATTTTTCCGTCTTGAGGAGCACCTGGTTGTGGAAATACTAGATCATAGAAGCACCTGTAGACTGTGATTTTCATGTGCTCTTTTATCTTGGCTTTAGGAACTTCGTGTCTTCTTTGGCATAGGGCGGCTGGGTCCAGGTAAGGAAAGGTTTCTCTCTGGGGGCGGTGGTCTGGCGGAAGCCATTTTACAGAACAATGGATGCACGTTTACGCGGTGTGGCCTGGAGGGATGAAACTGCCGCGGCTAGGTTAAGCGTCGTCTTTCCTCCCTCCCTCCCGCGATTGGACACGTCATATTACTTTAAACCAATCGCAGCTAGCAGCGGAGGGAGGTAAGGATGCATGGCCCAATTACAGTCCGATACATCATATGACGTCACTGATAACGCAACAAAGACACACACTGCGCAACCTACTCGCGCCGCTTACACAACATTGCGGATGGCGGGAGAGATGGCAGGAGGTTTGGATCCTAAAATGGCGCGGCTTGCCAGCTGCTCTCCGCGTAAAGGGGTACACGCACCGCGGAATGTGAGCATTCCGGTTTCGGCAGGGTACCGCGTAAATGTGGAAACACGGAATGTGGGACCGCATAAAGCGAGGGTTGACTGTACGTATTCTGAAATAAGCATTATCATCGTATTTTTATCCTTATTATTATTACAGTTTATATTAAACATTTTATATTAAACATTAAAAAATGCAGGAATCATTTGCAATTAACATTGCAGACTGTATTGAGGATATTTTTAAACCATTTAATTATCGTCTTGTTCTATGTTTAACATTATTAGTCTCTGATTAGTTGGTAGAATTTCATGACTGTACCTACTGTATATGGGTTCAATGACATTTGCTCACAAGATGAACCTAATCTAACCTAACATGTCTTCATTTCCATAATAGTTGAGTATATGCCTTGTAAACAAATGTCTGCACACTAACTATATGAAGGCTCTCTGGTGAGGATCCATATACAGTATTTACACGTAATATTTTTCCAAATAAAAGACTTTTTAAACAGCAGACTTTTCTCCAACTGTTGGTTTAGTCCATGTCTTAACATATTGTATACATTTTTACTCCTGACATTGGGAAAGTGTTCATGTCTTGTTTTTTTGAAAGGGTATTTATTGCATTACTATAATCAGGTGGAGAAAAGGAGGAAACATTATCTCAAGTTTTCATATCTTGTAGATAACTGGCCTTGTATAATATGAAAGTAAAAATTTTGGTACCTGTATACAGATAATTTCCTGTTTGATAGAAAACTAACAGTTATGGTGATATATTTTCAAGATTTTATCCCAATTCATCTGTACAGTGAGTTCATCACTGTCATAACAAAATTATAACACCTAATATTGTACTCTGGTGTATTCTACTGACTTAATCCACAGAACAGGCCATAGTTCTCTTTATTACACTCACCCAACCCCAAGTTCATGAAAAACTTATAACTTTATTGTTAGATTTAATAAGGATAAAGAAGAAAGGAACAGATATTACCCTCAATTCCTACATTTTTATGGTTGTCACAGGCTTTATTTACCTATATTCACTGTAAATGATCGTATTTTATTCCCAGAATTGGCTTATAATCCAAGAAAATAGGAAAATGAGGTGCACCTTAGCTTGGGATTCAAGTCTTTTATGCTTGTAAATCGTGTAGCAAGAGCAAACGTTTATTGGCACTGACAACGTTTTCAGGGTGCAAGCAAACCAACCCCCAAGTCTTCCGCCAGTTGGTACACCTGACTACACTATGATGACGTAGTAACAACAAACAACAGTCGGGTACCACCATGGCCCGTCTTGAATAATCACAAAATTGTCACTCCATTGTATTACCACCATCGGGATACCATGGCATGGTGTACACCACGGCTGATCTTGCATTTGGGCCTATGTTACACAAATTTATTTGTCAGTGGCCCAAGGTTAAAAATGCTTTGAAAACATTCGAGGTAGATGTAGGATAGATGATTAGTGGGTCTCATTTTGTTTACCTGACTTGGCATGAGTAGTTACATCGCCCATTCTTATAAGCTCCTCTTTTATTGCGGTGGTGGTGGCGTGTGGATTAGTGGATGTCATGTGTTTGACCTGACCTCATGTTTTGTAAGGTCACCCTTTGTACATAAGCCTCTCTCAGTCTCGGTCTCTGTAGTTCAGTTGCCTCTGATGTCTTGAATAAAGACAAACGCTAAGGTCCTCCATTGTTTCCCCCTTTTCTGTGTGATTTTATCAAGTTGTTATTGCACGGTATTTAATATTTTATATTATCAATGATAAAACATACACCATAAGTGGCTGATCATACAAGAATATATAATATAATAAGGGATTTTTCCAAAGAAATTATCCATCAATATTTGGGGTGAAATGTGTGGGTATTAGAGCTTATTGTATTGATTTTGTGTCCATTAAAGTCTCGACTAACGATGGTTCTAGATGTAGTAAAATTAGTGTAAAAACACTGTATGTAGCTTTTATTTAATGTTATGTATTGTATGTACAGTAGAAATGACCAGGTAGTCACACACATGCAGATGTGCTCTGTGTGTGTGTTGGGGGGGGGGGGGGGGGTTGACAGGGAGATGAATTGGATACCATAATGATCCTTAATAAATTCTCCTAAACATGTCCAATATGATTAAAAATTTTAGTAATTAACTTAATACATTTGAGTACAGTAAAGCCTCGAATAACGACGGTAATGTGTCCTCCAATATTGCAGTGTAAGGTGAATCAGCATATTGCGAATCATTAATTACCATTAAAATAAAGCAATAATAATGAGATGCATTCCTAAGTGTGACCTTTTCAAATCTTTTGTGTGTCTTTTTACCCTCTTTTCCCCCCAAAACAATACAATTAATGAAAATTGCAAACTATGTTCTTTAAATAATGTTTCTGACTGCACCTTATACAATATAAATGAATAATAATATGGTCACACAAGAGGAGATGGGATGCCATTATTTTCGTTTGTTTACAGCTGGGAGTCTGGGACGATAGTTTTACACAAGAAAATGAAGAAAATAAGACCCTGGTTGTAGCTGTAGTAAAATTAATGTAAAAAAATGAATATATATGTTTTAAGTAATGTTACTTAATGGTAATAAATGGAACAATAAAAGTAGCTAACCACTAATGGCAAAGAAAAAAAAGTGAGATGGATTGGGAATGCCAACATACAGGTGCTCCTCTTCTTAAGAATGTTCAACTTACAAACTTTAAGATATACAAACATCATCACTGATGGGGGTGACCTGCCAGAACAGGTGTTTAATGTGGATTATTTTGAAAAAAATTCCTGATAGAACAAACATTACCTAAGGAGAAGAGTGAACCAGGTTTTAAGGATGTATTAATGGGTATAGCTGTACTAAATATCCATAATATTTTAATTTTTTACAATATGTTTGGTATCTACAAGAGAAAAGTTGGACTTACAAACAAGCCTCGGGAACGTAACTCGTTCGTAAGTAGAGGAGCACCTGTGTACGTGCACATTTAAGGATATCGCGTCATTTATCTTTTTAAGAATATGTACAAAAGATTCATTATTGTTTATTACTAAATAAGTATTTGATTGAATTAATCTTTATATATGCAAAATGAACAATACAATTCATTAATGCCCTAACACGTAGAATATTAAAACACACAAGAGGATAAGAGACGGCATTGTTGTTAGTGTTTACTTCCATAATGTCAGTTATTCACCTGATACTGTAAGAAAATAAGACCCTGGCTGTTGTTGTAGTAAAATTAATGTAAAAAATATGTATGTTTTTATTAATGTTATTTAATGTACTGTACTGTACAGTAAAAGTAACCACTGACATTAAAGAAAAAAAGTGAGGCTGATAGTGGAACGCGAATGTATGTGTGCGCACTAGGGTTGCTCATTTTTCCCAATTTTAGAAAATTGTGGGTGGGGGTGTTTTTTCCCATTATTTCGTTCCTCCTAAATTCATTGGTGCCAGAATTAATGAAATCCAACATGTTCTAGGGGTCGCGAATCCAAATATAAAAAATGAATTTTTGCGAAAAAACGTCAAAACTCAAGCTTTTTCTCTTATAGATCAGCAATCGCGCTGCTTTTCACTACTTAACCCTAATGGCTGGCTAGAGCAGCTATTCAGCTTTCCATTGACACCTAATTCGATTGCATGCACCTCTTAGTTGACCTTCTAGTTCAGGTCAAAGGCTTTACCTGCGTTAAGGGAACCAGATTCCAAAATATTCATAGTTTTGACTTTTCCATTTATTCGAAAACACATATCAATATTTTGCCGTCACAGTCTTTTCCATGATATATTTCCCTCTTAAAAAAACAAACATCATTGAAATAGGTCAATAACTCTAGGAGGAGATGCAATTTGAAAGTTCAATCCCCCCTCTATTCAACTCTCACAGTTGCATCAGAGCAGACTTGCTGAAGCCACTCATCTGCTTCCTGTGCTTTTCCACAAGTTGCATGACATCCTGCAGCTGCTGCTCATCCTTCGTCACTGAACCAATGAAGTCCTGCATAAGCTTTATTCCCCTTTCGGCCACGTCATTGGTTACCTTCAGGCTTCTGGAGAAATCTTACAGCTTCATGAACTCTTCGTTTTTCTCCCAGTCTTCCACCGGTGACATCAGCCATGCTGTGCCGCACACATGATGCTCCTTGAAGATCATCCATGAACGTTCATCTATCAGGTCGGAAAGCCGTGTAGTCTGTTGGATGACCAAGTTGTCGTTGGCGTAGTCGTTTGTTTCTTCTAGGCAGCTCAATTTGGTCGCCATCTCCTTTTTCTCTGCCGCACTCAACTTCTCGCTGCACAGCGACAGAACGACGGTCTGTGGCCTTAGATACCACAGGTGGCAGCTTGCGACCGCCAGCGCCGCATCAGCCACCTCACAGTCCACGGCCCTGTAGCGGAGGAGTTCGTGATGCAGTTGCAGGTCATTCACAGGCGCATCCTCGGCTACTGGTGATTTCAGCCACTCCGGTGTGTACAGCAGAGACACAAAGATCACCATCCTCTGCAGCTTGACGCACAGGTCACTGCTGAGCTCTAGCTGGTGGCTAAACATGTAGATCTTGAGGTAGTATATGATCTTCGCCATCCAGCGAGCGTGGTGACATGCACCAGGACGCAGAAAGTGCGTGCCGCGCGGAGGATTCACACCGAGGACGAGGAGCGTTAGTTCTGCCGCTTCTCGGTAATCCTCTCTGGCAGGCAAGGGTGTCAGTAGAAAATGTCGACTGTTTAAGTGCTTATCAAATAATTAACAGAAATTTCAAACATTCCAAACACATTTATGGATACACTTACTTCGTTATTGGATATCCGAAGACGGTCAGCGAGTTCCTTTAATGCTGGCTCTTGGAGAATGCGACGTGGAAGCTGAACCGTCACATAAGGGTGCTTTGATGTGTACCTGCCAGGTTGTATCGCTGTGTCCTTTTTCTCCATTTCTACTTCCGTTGGGGTGTCAACCACCACAGAGGTTTGAGGTCTCGAATCACTGCTGCTTGGTTCACAGGCTGCGAACCTTCCCTGTTTCGACCTTTGCTTCTCGACTCGTTCCTTCTGCTTTCTCTTCTTAGCGGCAAAAATCTTATCGTTACCACTCATGAACGCTTTTCTTTCTCCGCGTTGGTCTTGATAGAAGGCGATGTCTTGTTGTTTGTCGGCCGGTGTAAGCAGCCGGTTCTTCTCGATGTCCTCTACGGCGTCCGGTGCTCCGATGTCCCACAACAGGTCAAGTTGAGACTTGAAGTTTTCAACCTTGTCCTTTGCAGCCCTGTCCCGACTTTTTTGTAGACTTCTCCAGTGCTCCCATAACCTTGTCAGCTTCTCCCGGCACCCCCTCTCTGAGATAGTCTTGATGCGAGCTAAATTCCAGAACGTGAGTACGTTTCTCACTGTTTCTTTAAACGTCTCCTGTCTGTCACCAGATTCATTCACTGTGTGAAAGAAGAACTTCAGGACTTGACGCATCGTCGGGAGTTTACTGCCTCCAATTGACGATGCTGGCTGGCCTACTAGATAGATTTCAGTGGCAGAACGGGTAGTGGATGATGTTGGCCTGACAGTCCCCTTAGCATTCTCCCCCGACTGCGACTCACTCTCTTCCATGATTGTATGTATATAAACAGATGAACTCTGTAAGAAAAAAACGTTTTGTAATAAAACAAAATAGGCAAACAAAATAGGGTCACATAAGAGCAATTTAATCACCTGTAGAAAATACAACATAAATAGATAACCATAAATTTACTGCCACAATATATAGCAGATTTGAGTAAATTATAAAATAACACCACAGTACCAACAACAACACAACACATGTCAAAACACTGCAAAGAAGCGCAGGGTTTTAAAGCTGCCAATGTGAACCGAGTGAATTTATAACTCCGTTAACGCAGGTAGGCTACAGCCTTTGACCTGACTTAGAAGGTCAAATAAGAGGTGCATGCAATCGAATTAGGTGTCAATGGAAAGCTGAATAGCTGCTCTAGTCAGCCATTAGGGTTAAGTAGTGAAAAGCAGCGCGATTGCTGATCTATAAGAGAAAAAGCTTGAGTTTTGACGTTTTTTCGCAAAAATTCATTTTTTATATTTGGATTCGCGACCCCTAGAACATGTTGGATTTCATTAATTCTGGCACCAATGAATTCAGGAGTAACAAAATAATGGGAAAAAACACCCCCACCCACAATTTTAAAAAAGTGTGAAAAAATGAGCAACCCTAGTGCGCACTCAAGGAAACATACTCATTTATCTTAAGAATATGTACAAAAGATTCATTATTGTTTATTACTGAATATGTATTTGAATGAACAATGAACATTAATAATACGTAGAATATTAGAACACACAAGAGGAGACAAGACGGCATTGTTTTCGTGAGTGACGATGGTTCTCCATAAGAAACTGAAGAAAATAAAATCCTGGTTGTAGCTGCAGTGAACTTAATGTAAAAAAATTGAATACCTGTATGTCTGTTTTAAGTACAGTAATGTTATTTAATGTTAATAAGTGGAACAATAGAAGTAGCTAACCACAAATGGTAAAGAAATAAAGCGAGACTATTCGGAACCCCAATGTAAGTACAGTCATGCGCCGGTCATCGTCCTAGATACGTTCTTGGAAACGTGACGTTAACCGAAATGGATGTTGTCCGATCATCACATAAACTTTGTATTTATACTTACGTGTATGTGGAATACTATATACTGTACTACATATACACTTTTACTCTTAAATCACTACTGTAATGTGATACAGGTGATTAATTTGTATCTCTTGTGCAAAATACCTGACATTTATATTAAAATTATTCACTGTTTTACAAGGATTCCAGCAATACTGGGCAGATGGGGGAGAGGGAGGGAGAGAGCGAGGGGGCGTAGGGGGAGGGGAGCGGTTTGACAATTGGCACAGGCCCAGGTCTAATGCGTGTACAGTTAACCCTCACTTTACGCGGTCCCGCATTCCTCGTTTCCACGTTAACGCGGTGCCTTGCCAGAACCTCACGTGCTCACATTACGCGGGTAGTGTCCGGCGCGACGCTATTTTTAGATTTGCGCCATCCGCCCGCCTGCCTGCCTCTCCCTCCTCCCCCCTCCGCTTGGGCAAGCGGCGCAGTAAGGTTGCGCAGTGTGTGTCTTTGTTGCGTTATCAGTGACGTCATATGACGTATCAGACCTGTGATTGGCCATGCATCCCTAACCCCCTCTGCTGCTAGCTGTAATTGGCTTAAAGTATTATGACGTGTCCACCCGGGGGAGGGAGGGAGGGAGGAAAGACGACGCTTGACCTAGCCGCGGCAGTTTCATCCCTCAAGGCCACTCCGTGTAAACGCGCATCCATTGTTCCGTAAAATGGCTTCCACCGGACCACCACCCCCAGAGAGAAACCTTTCCTTACCTGGACCCAGCGGCACTAAACCAAAGAAGACACGACGTTCCTTAAGCTACGAGGTGCAGGCTATGGAGCCCTACATCAAGGTGTATCACGACAACATCAACGCCAGCCGTCAGCAAAGCATAACAGATTTCTTCACCCGCAACCCAGCACAGCCAGCCCAAGCCAGTGATAGTGGCAGTGAAGATGACTTTGAGGGATTTGTCAGGGAAGCCCTGACAACTGTAAGTGACAGTGATGGTGATTCACCTAGTAATGGTGATTCACCTGAGGGCCAGTAATCTGCCCTCTGCCTCGGAACCAGCCTCCATCCCCGTATGCCGACCCATCTCTTCTACTACCGTAAGTGTTACACCAAATTTTTAGCTTTCTAACCTAACCTTTATTTTTCCTATGTTAACCTTTATCTTTCCTAACCTAACCTCTTCTATATTACTTGTTTTTTCATACCATCATAAAGTTAAGATAAAATTTTTACTACAACATAGTTGTGTGTCGTCAAAAAGTGGAGTTTGGGGATCGGCCCGGACTCCATTTCAATTAATCCCATATGTTATGTTATTCACTTAACGCGTTTCTCGCTTTCCGTGGTACCCTCCGGGTTACATTAACCGCGTAAAGTGAGGGTTAACTGTATATTTATCAGTTCTTAAGTGACTAAACTTCTCTCTTATAAAAAGCCAGTGAATTGACCTGGATGAATATAATTTACATTGCTGGGATTCTTGTAAGATGTTGATTTATTTAAATATAACAACCTATAATTTGCACTAGACATAACAATCTTAGTACCGTAATCAAATTAGTATATGTGCACTCCAGCTTTGCTCTAAAGCCATTTATTTCTTTTAATTTTTTTTTAGTATGGTGTTTGCATGTAAATGGATGAAAAGAAATGAAGAAATTTATGTAAATCTACCCAAAAATACAGTTGAAAAACTTATATTATAAAATGTACTACAGTACTGTACACTAATGTACTACAATTTTTATCTCTAGAGCAAAATATTTGGCGTTTATATTCAAATTAATCGCTGTCTTGTAAGGATTTCAGCAATGCAAATTATATTCTCCTATAGTCTGAGATATTATATGAAAAACTTAAGGCCTAAAACCCTGGCTTGGGCAGAGGGGGGGGGGGGGTGACAGTTGACGCTGAAGGCCTGCGTGTTTATTTATCATTCCCTAAGAGTGACTAAGCTCTTCTCATATTTTACCACCCAAACGACGTGGGTGAATATAACTTACATTGCTGGGATTCTTCTAAGATTGTGATTAATTTTAATATAAACAAGCTATATTTGCAATAGACATAACAATTTTAGTACCGTAATTATTTAGTACATGTACAGTACAGGTTTGCACTTAGGTCCATTGTTAACCGAGGGACCACTGTATTGCAGTGTACTCGTACTGTACAATATTGACTAAATTCACTAGATAACCTTACACAACTAATGAAACACAGAGGTTAGGAAGGCTAATAAAATAACATAATACGCCTGGCAGCACAATCTACAGTATAAGAATACGCGAAGCATACATGATGCAAACGTGACTGCGCCTGCTCTAGGGCCACTTACGTTCGCTACGTCCCATTATTTGAATTATAATTTTTTTCAATTTCAATTTCAATTGTTTATTCTTTGATAGAGGAAGTGGGATCCTAGTGCTGTCACTTGGTACCCCTGTACCATAACACCAGAAGCAACTGGCAAGTGTCACAAGTATATACAGTACAGTCATCCCTTGGTTATCACGTCCGTGCCCCCCCCCTCCCCCCAAAAAACCACTTTCGTTACGCCTGCTTGACCACCACTCCACGACCCCCTGACGGAGACACGATGATCCTTCCCATACTGGCCAGATATTATGTGTTAAAGGAATATCCTTCCTTAGGCTTTAGTAAGCATTTGCCTCCAGGTGTAATGTTAACCTACATCTATTGAGGATAAAATCTTTCACCTACAAATTGACAATAACATATTTGCTGTAATCAGACATATCTAGTTGCCTCAACAATTGCAACCCCAGTTGCAATTGGGGTTGCAATTTTAAATTCTGTGTCATTACTAAGGAATAACGAAGTCTGGTGCACTGCACTCTAAGATTAAGAGAAAACGGACTCAGGCATCCTGAAGCGAGAGAAAACGGACTCTTATGATGGGGGATACAAGCACTCACACGTGCCACTTATACTGACAAACTTGACACTCACTTACTTGACAAGTCTTAGCAACCATTATCTGTGTACGTTATCTAGTGAATTTAGTCAATATTGTACAGTACAAGTACACTGCAATACAGTGGTCCCTCGGTTAACAATGGAACAAACCTGTACTGTACATGTACTAAATGCTTATGGTACTTAAATTATTATGTCTATTGCAAATATATCTTGTTTATACAGGTATTCAAATATATCACTATCTTACAAGAATCCCAGCAATGTAAGTTATATTCACCCAGGTCGTTTGGGTGGCAAATTATGAGAAGAGCTTAGTCACTCTTAAGTAATGATAAATAAACACGCAGGCTTTCAGCACCAACTGTCAAATCTTATCTCAAAGAAATAAACAAACACCAGACACTCTGTCACCTCACCTCCCTTCCCTGTACCCTCCCCCCTCTTCCCACGCTCGCTGGTTACCTCCCTCCTTGTGTTCCCAGACAAAAGATTGGTGATAACTTTATGCTTTAAGGTGTTTATTATATATAATAATCTCATACTAAAGTTAGGAGATTATAATTTGCATTGCTCGAATCCTTGCAAGACAGCCAATAATTTGAATATGAACGTCATATATTTTGCTCACGATATAAAAATTCTAGTACATTAGTGTACAGTGGTCCCTCAGTTTACGAACACAATCCGTTGTAGTAGGTTGCTCGTTAACCGAGAAACTCGTTAACTGAAACCATTGTTTCAGTGGCTTTTTGGGTAATTGGTTCCAGCTCACCGAAAATTGCCTAAATTCAGCAAAAAAGGTAGAAAAGTACACTTACTTTGAGGTGTGTATGTAGAAGGCTCCTGGATGATGATGATGGGAATTAGAATGGGGGTGGAGGAGAAGGGAGAAGAGAAGGCATTGGGGTGGATGAGAGGTCACCTCATGGCGCCATTTCACCCATAAAATTTTAGTTCACTTGGTGTAATTAAAGATTATTTTCTTTAAATCAACACTGCACTGCATTATATATTGTCAATATGTAAAATATATTGCAAAATGACCAATAATTTGCTTGGAAACACAGAAAAAAAGCGTTTATGTTGAAGAGAGTCTGAAGCAAGATGTTACCTCCACTGAAAAGACACAGAGACTGACACCTGTATGGTGTGTTGACAGGCTGTTTGGCGCGCAAAAAACTAGCTTCCTATACTTCAATTTTGTTCAATAATTGTTAAAATGACTAAA
Organism: Homarus gammarus; assembly: GCA_958450375.1. NCBI lineage: Eukaryota > Metazoa > Arthropoda > Malacostraca > Decapoda > Nephropidae > Homarus > Homarus gammarus. Next base: position 268,743 of record CAUDMG010000780.1, on the reverse strand, counting down.
AAATTTAATATAAAACTTTTAAAATTATTGAATAGTACAAACGTCTTGATATTTACTAAAATAGTAAGGAATTTATGCCCTAGAATCGATTACTGTATTTGCGGACTAATACTACAGCTGGTGGGCCGCCAAATGCAAGCGAAAACATGTTGAGGAGCGCTTGTAAGAAATTTGTTAATCGAGGGATTGCTCGTTAACTGAAGTTAAGAATCTTATGGAAGGTAATTCGTTAACCAAGGCTGTCGTTAACCGAGGGATCACTGTATGTCATTTGAGCAAAAATATTACATTTCTGTGAATGTATTATATCAAGCACAATATGGATAGAATATCATTGTATATAACAGTACAGGTAGTCCCTGACTTACGACTGCTTGGACTTACCTCCATTGGTACTTACGACCTGCTCTGACCTTACGACCGCTGCAGTTGTGACCAAAAATTTATTTAATTTTTTTCCAAATGATGCGCGCATTTTCTATACCGAAACGTTTCCAGTTAATGTAGTCTCCATGTATAATTAGAAAATTATGGGGGCCCCGTGTGCATTCAGCTGACTACTGTACATTAAAGTTAAGTGCTCAGTCACACTGTATCCATTCCTCATTATTTATTACTTTTACTGTACTGTATCCATTCCTCATTATTTATTACTTTTACTGTACTGTATCCATTCCTCATTATTTATTACTTTTGCTGTACTGTATCCATTCATCATTATTTATTACTTTTGCTGTACTGTATCCATTCCTCATTATTTATTACTTTTGCTGTACTGTATCCATTCCTCATTATTTATTACTTTTACTGTACTGTATCCATTCCTCATTCTTTATTACTTTTACTGTACTGTATCCATTCCTCATTATTTATTACTTTTACTGTACTGTATCCATTCCTCATTATTTATTACTTTCACTGTACTGTATCCATTCCTCATTATTTATTACTTTCACTGTACTGTATCCATTCCTCATTATTTATTACTTTTACTGTACTGTGTTTCATTGTAGATTTTTTATATTTTTTTTTAAAACAAAAATTTTTGACAAAAATTTTTTTTATTTATTTATTTATTTTTATTTTTATTTTTATTTATGTCGGATTTACGACCATTCGGACTTACGACCTGGATTTGGGTCCCTAACCCTGTCGTAAGTCGGGGAGCACCTGTATTTTAACCGAAAACTATTAAAAAAACGAGTAACATCTCTTGAACATCGGAAGGTTAGGTAAAGTCTTTTGTTTTTGTCATGTATTTTATCCTATTTTGCATTGAAACACATAAAGTTTCAGAAAAACTACTATTTATTTCTGAGAATATATTCATTCAGGCGCAGTTTAGGTAAAATATACGTGTGATGTAACGGTTTTTTAACTGAAAACGATTAAAAAAAAACACGTGTACCGTCTAGCTGATACTCAACAGCTGGTGGTGCGTCGTGCATCGTTGTTAATGATATGAGGTTGAGGTGGATTACTGGGTATATACGGTATGCACTTGTTTTTTAAATTTTATATTATATTTTTCATTGTTAAGTGGTTGTATTTTGGGGCCTGGAACGGATTACCCCTAAAACAAACGAACGCTGTAACGAATGAGGTTCTAGAACCAATTAGATTTGTTATAGCATAGCCCGGAAGGGCGAAAAACAAAGTCATTCACTAAGTGACTTGAAAGCAGAGGATATTCGTCACTAAAGATCGACTGTCTTTCGAGATAGAAAATGAGCGTGCGTGGTCGCCATTCTTGACCTGACCGAATAAAATTTGCCCCAAACACAATATCTGAGAGACATAAACAAAATAAAAGTCACTCGATTTCCTCACATGTTAAGATGTATAAATACCAGATATAAAATCCTCATGGCACTTAGTATTTCTGTTATTACAACACAGATTAGCGGAGCTTTCTTTGTGCGTATTTACAGCTGATTCGCCAGGCAAGAAGATGACGGTGGCAGTGTGTGTGATGGAGGGTTTTGAGTATTGCAATTAAATGCCAGGTAGCGACCTGTCCTCCTAATATTAAGTATTTAAGTTATTATTAGATGTTTTAATTGCTTGTATGTTGGCCTGGCAAGTTAATGCAAGGCATTTACATACCTAGGTATAAAGCTAGATGTCGCATTGTGGACTATATCACAAAAACTGGTTTTTAGAAAAAAACATTTTTTCACGAGTGGTATCACTGACAACGATCCACCGACCATTAAGGGTAGGAGGAGGAATTTACACCTTCCTCCTTGACTGTGTCAAGAACTTTCATCTGGGACTGTACATTTTATACCTGCTTGGCCTTATATGTTCAAACTGAAATATATACCTGCAATGTCTATATACAGGCTGAATCAGTCGTAAACTTGAACTCTGCGTAACGAATTTATTGGATAAACATCTTTATTTTTTTACTGGGTATTTAATCATCTTTCTATCTATCATAATATATAACGAATGTACTTTATTAAAACCCTTTGTATTATATTTCCTCTAGTAGTGCATATACTGTTTACTGTATGGTATATGCAGAACTTGTCACCATCTTATGTACAGTACTTTGGTGTTTGCAAAGCTGGGTATTGTTTTCTAAACTGTTCATTGTTTTATAGCATGACTCTTCATTAATTTAAACTATGACTAGGATAAGTTAACTCTTCTAAATGGAGAAAAATAAAACATCACAACACTTTAACTACTGTACCATAATACTGTAGATGACAAAATTGTGATAAATGTGATAGTTGAATATTTTTGTAAATTATTGTATAAGACATTTCATCTGTTATAGGTAAGGATGCCAAAGTCAAGGGGTTAGCAGCACCGTCCAACTTGTCCATGAACCAAACACTTGAAGGTCATACTGGTACAATTCAGGTTGTTACATGGAATGAATCCCATCAAAAACTTACATCATCTGACCAGAGTGGGCTCATCATTGTATGGATGCTCTACAAGGTATGAGTATGTTTATGTATTAATTTGTATTTCTGTTTGGTGTCTTGTTTTCATCACACCCACTGAGTTGGCAGACAAAAAATCTCTTGCTTAATGCAAATTGGCATACTATAAAAGGTTCTAATTTCAGCATGAAAATGCCTCTAATTATATAACTGGGATCAAATTTTTTAGGAGACACTGTACAGGTATTATCACCATTTTACTTTTATTCACATTCATCATTAACTTTCACCCACTGTTGTACATGCCCTTCCAAACTCATTTACTAACTTGTGCAATTTTTCCTCAGAATTGCCCACTTGTACAATGTGTTATGATCACTTCCCTCTGAAATATTGAAAGGCCTCCTAAAGCACTGGAATTCCCCAAAATACTAATGATTTTAACTACCCAAACATAACCAAAGTCCCAGCACTGGGACAATGACATGATAGCTACACATGCAAAAAGTTTTCCCTGATAACCTTGCATTGAATGACCATACAGTATAGATACCCTTAAAATTATTGGTTATTTAAGGTTATATTAAATGATCAAAGTACAAGTACAGTATGCCTGGATAATTTGCGGATTTTTGTTTCTCAATGTCTTCTATTATTCGTGGATGACACCCTAGATGTACCCAAGAATGTCTAGGGGTAGTTTTAAAGTTGCTGGCAGTTTTGCGGCCGGGACAGGGAGCTATTCGTTCTAGAGACAGTAATTTCGTTGACCTGTATTGTATATATATGTGTGTGTGTGTGGACACACACACACACACACACAAAACACATACAAATAAATAATAATGGGAAAATCCTCTCGCAAATAATCAGAAAAAAATTATTAAAAATGTTGAGTCTACCCTCAAGTCCACTCGTGCTTTGTTGTTAATAAAGCACAGAGTGAACCTGAGGGTAGACTCAACATTTTTAATACAATTAGATAGTAAGTAGTAGGTAGCTCCCAAACAGAGAGGTGCTACTACCTGGGAAGATATTGGAAGCATAATGTGTTGTCTAATGGCAGACCCTGCTGCCATATGGTATCATTAAAATTGTGACCAAGTCCCAGGTTGCTGATCTGACTTTCTGTCTCATTTACACACAATTGCAGGGTCTCAATTGTTTCTCTTACTATTGACAGCACAATATACATACTGTCGTTTCTCACTACAAGTTATACCTCTCTAGTCCGGCATTCTATGGTCCGAAAACTCCCGTGGTCCGGAACGATTTTAGTTTGTCCAATAGGTAGATAGGCGGTTTTTTTTTTTTTTTTTTTTTTTTACTTCTCTGAATTATTAATATTATTATAGGAGTATTAAATTTTTGCCTCTCAGGCCCCAATGTGGGTCAGTGACCTATGCCCAGGTGGGCTAATCCCCTTAAAAAAAACAACAAGAAAGCCGCGGGAAATTAAGGTTTGTTTACATCCGGCAGTTCGGCTGCTCTCTCTCTCTCTCTCTGCTTGTCTATACAGAGTACAACATTTAACCCTTCAATGTATATGAGCAGTAAATAAGTGTTGCTTTCATATTCTTATGTAGAGTAATGACGATATGTTTTCACATGTGCGCACTTACATGCGCGCAGTCTCACTTTTTTTTTTACCATTAATGGTTAGCTACTTATATTGTTCCATTTATTAATATTAAATAACATTACTTAAAACAATCGTATTAATTTTACTACAGCTACAACCAAGGTCTTATTTTCTTCAGTTTTATATGTAGAACCAGTCAGTTACTGGTTTTGTAATCAACGAAAACAATGCCGTGTCATTTCCTCGTGTGTTTTAATATTCTACTTATTATTAATGAATTGTATTGCTCATTTTGCACACATAAACATTAATTCAATAAAAAAGACATTCAGTAATAAACAATAATGAATCTCTTGTACACAAGAGAAATGACGCTGTCTACACGATTATGCACGTCGTCTGCACGTTGGCGTGCCGTTCAAACCCGTCGAAATCCAAGTTTCCGCCGTCAAAATTTTTTTTTTTTTTTGTGTTCCAATAAAATACGTTAAGAATTAAAAACTCGCGAAATTTGAGAAGCTACTTTCCGGTATTTAACCCTTCAATATGTCTTCAAAGAGACCATGATGCAGAGAAAGTGGTGCTAGTGCTTCCAAGCATAAGCACAAGTCACGATCTATCCAGGAAAAGGGTGAATTTCCATGGTCCGGCGATTTCCATGGTCCGGCACCGGTCAGGTCCCGAGGTTGCCGGACTAGAGAGGTACAACCTGTATTGATTGATTTTTTTAATTTTTGTACCGTATTTATTTTATTAATTATACACCTTGTCGCCATGTAGGCCGAGATATATGGTACAAAGTAAAGCCAAAAAACTCATAAAGTCAGAAACACTCCTAAAATTCCCCTAAATTGCCCTCAAATCACCTTCTATATAAGTACATATACACTAGAACTCTTAAATCACTACTGTAATGTGATACAGATGATTAATTTTTTTCTCTTGTGCAAAATATATGACGTTCATATACTCAAATTATTCGCTGTCTTGAAAGGATTCCAGCAATGCAAATTATATTCTCCTAACTTTAGTCTGATATTATATAAAATAAAAACTGTAAGCCTAAAACCACCAAACCCTGGCTGGGAGGGGAGGTGACAGTGACATGTTTGACAGTTAGCGCCGAAGGTTAAGTGAAATATTTATTTGTTTATTTATGTCCTTTAGATTGAGTTTTTGTTTTTTGCTTATAAAATGTCATAGAAGTGACTGGGGAGAATATAATTTACATTGCTGGAATTCTTCTAAGTTAGTGATTACTTTGAATGTAAACATGCCATAGTTTGCACTAGACAAAAAAATCTTGGTATCCATTTTATACATTATTTTGAGTACATGTGCAGAACAGCTTTGCCCTTGGGACAATGTAGCATGTAAATGAGTAAAAATAAATGAATAAAGTTACATATATCAAGCCAAAAATATTAGTTGATAAACTTTATATAGACAGAGCTTGGATGGCTGAATTTTAGAATGACCAATTATATTAATATAAAAAATGCAAAAATATTCATGAACACAACTTTCTTGATATTTACTCCACTGGAAACAAATGTAAACATAGAACCGATTACTGTGTTGGTGGACTAGCCGATCACCTGATCAGCTGATGCGCACAACAAAGCGATTTCTCGTAAGGCTTTCGTTAATTGAAGTCTTGTTCGTTAATGGAACTGAAAATCCTTATGGGAGCTAATTCGTTTACCAAAATTTCGTTAATTGACCCGTTCATTAATCGAGGGACCACTGAATACATTTCTTTATACACAGTCAGCAAATGTTATTCACGGATCTGGCAATTCGCGGTCATTTTGAGAACTTAACCCCCACGAATTTGAAGGGCATGCTGTATCCTGTATTAAAGAATTGTCCAGTGTTAATAGAAATAAAAATTAAAAAACAAGTACGTATAAGCATTATTATTATCTTGCTTCCATATTTACTTGTCTTATGTACAGTAAAGAATACCATAAGAAATAAGTCAGGGTAACAAAAAACATTTCTACCAGTGTACACTTGGGGAAAATTCCTATACTAATATGGTAAATGCCACTCTTACTGCATGCATAGTCATATCTAGAACCTCCATGTACAAAAATGTAGGCTCCCACAAAATGCCTCAGTGCAGCTCAGTCAGAAGCAAGAAGGTAGCAGAAGAATTTCAAAGTTAAAGGGAAAAGCAGGAGCAGCTTTTCCATGTAAGGGTAGAGAGAGTTCTGCTGGCTGAATCCTTACTTCGACGGTACGAAAACCTCCTAAAACAAGTGAACATCCCTATGCTCAGTATTCCCAACATGTACACATAACCATAATGAAGCTTCATGAACCCACACTATCATTAATCTCACTATAATTATATTATTTTGAACTCATCATCCAATATAAGATTACATAAAGCAATACAATAATACATAGAACAAGTCCTGAAACTTAAACATAGAATAATTCATGAAATAGTACAGTAATACCTACAATAATACAGAGAAGAATTCGTGAAATTTACACTACAGTAATGCATAAATCATAAAGCGAGACATGGAACCTGTACCATATACAGGTAGTCGTCGACTTACGACCTATGCGACTTACGTCTGTTCGACTTTACGACCGGCGGTACGACAGTTTTGGCCCCAGCCTCCTGGCGCTGCCGGGAGCTGGAGCCGCGCGCATCCCCGCGCTCAATTACAAACACGCAGTGATTTACTTAAACCTGACGACTGTAACAATAATGAACAAAGAAAATGTTGATAAAATATGACTTAAAGATGATTATATTATCATTACACATTATAATATACGTAAGGTAATTATAACATAGGCCGACTTACGACCAGATCAACTTACGACCGGGCGGCCGTAACCAATCTAGGTCGTAAGTCGACGACTACCTGTACATGGAACATTAACAGTACATTGAATTTGGTCCAAAGATGCACTACCAAATAAGGGGGGATCCTAGTAAATGTAATTTGAAAAGAACTGGTGATTCATTTCCTGTTTACATCCCATATTCTTATTTACCAAACTTTTTCTTCCTTACCATTGCTCATGCTTTCACCTGTCTAACTACTTCACTCCCGAAAATAGTGAACAAACATGATGAGAATATCTTCATGCAGTCCTACTGTTATTGGCAACCAGTTTTCCTCCACACAACATGCTTTACTTTCCTTATGAGAATTCAGTATAATTCACTAGCTTTCCATTTAATCCATTACATGTTCAATACCTCAAAAATTACTTTTATGTCTACTCTATCACATGCTTTACCAGATCCCTAAATGTTAGGAACACATTGCTTGCCAACTCTAAAAACACCTTTTTCATATTCCTTAATAGAAACATTTGATCCATACACATCCTTTTTATATTGTGAACCCTTACTGCTCTTTCCTTAACATGATTTCCCTTGATTGTTTGAATTACAGTTTTAAAGATGGGCCTTTTTCTGGTTGACTTTCTTAAATATTTTCCATTGAAATGCTGTTTGAGACTGATTTAGTATTAATTTACACAGAAAACTGCTATTTTACTATACAGTATTTGATTCAAGTATCATGGTGAGGTTTATGTAATCAATGTTTATGTAATGTCTTGTATGCAAATATAGTTAGTGGTGATGATTTTCTTTTAGGGTTCATGGTATGAAGAAATGATCAATAATCGTAACAAGTCGGTGGTACGTGGCATGGCATGGAACACTGATGGACAGAAGATATGCATTGTATATGAGGATGGTTTGTACTAACAAGTTTGTGTAGAATTAAAATAATAGTTCTTAAACTAAATCACTTGCTTCTCTGGACAGTCTGGTAATCAGTGACTTGCCTTCTTTTAGTTTTCTCCTTTTCAGTGAGGATTGTTAATCATATCAACAACTTAAAATGCAGTAGAATCATTAGAAACTTGTAGAAAATGGATGAGATGACATATTCAACACACTCTGTGACACTGTTAGAACAATGCAATATACAGGTGCTCCCCGACTTACGACGGGGTTAGGGACCCAAATCCAGGTCGTAAACCCGACATGGTCGTAAGTCCGACATAGATAAAAAAAAAATTAAAAAAAAAAATTAAAAAAAAAAAAATCTACAATGAAATACAGTCACACCCAGTAGGTCGAGGGTTCGATTCCTTGCTGGTGAGGTCGTTGATTATATGTTCAAAGTCCGCGTGTTATATGGACTAAAAATGAAGTATATATATGTACCTCGCGTTTCATACCAGCTGGATTCGGTAAAATGCTACTGACACCACATAAGAGGCACGGGCAGTTTCCCAATGAGGTTCACGGCGCCATCAGCTCGATAAACAGGCTTTGTGTGAAATATAACAGAGTCTAGAACTGCTTTTAGTGTCCTTGTGGCCTAGCCGGTAAGCGTTCCCTAGTCACACCCAGTAGGTCGAGGGTTCGATTCCTTGCTGGTGAGGTCGTTGATTATATGTTCAAAGTCCGCGTGTTATATGGACTAAAAATGAAGTATATATATATATATATATATATATATATATATATATATATATATATATATATATATATATATATATATATATATATATAGAAAAAAATAAATGTTAAATGGATTATTTATGATGCATTAGAGTACTGGTCACTTCAGACACAAAGACTGGCTATAAATAGCCTTCTTTATCTCCCCTCCATCTCACCCTGAGCCAGAGGGAAGGGGTGGTGGTAAATAACATTTGTTTGCTTATTTTCCATTTACTTGAAATAGATTTACCGAATTATTTGTTTATTTATTTAAAAGTCATTTACTGAACATTCTATGTAAAAAATAAATTTTAAATTAATTATTTATAGGAGATAAGTATTATGATCAGTAAATATATGGTATTACTGGCCACTTCAGACACAAAGACGGGATAAAAATTAGCCCATTTCCCCCTCTTCTTACAGCTGCCAATGGGAAGCGTCTTGGTAATTAAATTTGATGTTTATTTTCATTGTCTAATTTATCATGTATCAAAGTAATATTACTAAAAATTGTGTAGGTAGTAGGCAGCTACCAAACAGGTAGATACTACCACCTGGGAAGATATTGGAAGCATAATGTGTTGTCTAATGGTAGACCCTGCTGCCATATGGCATCACGAAAATTGTGACCAAGTCCCAGGTTCAGCGCTGACCTGACTTTCTGCCTCATTTACACACAATTGCAGTTTCAATTGTTCCTCTAACTTTGACAACACAACATACATACAGTATATTATTTCTCACTTTTGATCTTTTTTTTACTTTTTGTATTTATTTATGGTTAGTTACTTAAAATAAGGCCAATTCACTTCAAGTAATGGCATCAAATGTTACCAGCTGGTGTAGTGTAAACACTAGTGACGTCACTTAAGCGTCTGTATTTAACTGTCGGTAGTTTCAAGAATTAATGCAGTCATTTACTGAATATTCCTTGTAAAATAATAAATTTTAAGTATTATTATCAGTAAATATACCGATATGCATTACTGACCACCTCCACGGCTATAAATAGCCCAATCTCGCTGTCACTTTCCCTTTCTTGTGTCCTCACTGGCAAATGGGGGGGGCGTGGGGAGGGGTGTGTGATGATAGCTGTGTTTATTACAGGGGTATAATGTTCTTTTATGGTATGTTAGACAGGTTTATAATACATTTTTATTATTTTAATATACCGGTAATCTTAATTTGAATCCAGCTTGCCAAACGTAAGTTTCAGTATAAAATAATTAGTGGTAGGAGCTTGTGAGTGGCTTACGATGTTTCCAGCACCACTCTTGACACACTAAACCACAATATTTAAGAGGTAAGAATTTTATACTGGGTGATAAGACGACCCCCTAACTTTGGGCAGATTTTTTTAATGTTCAAATTCCGTCTTATAAGCCGAGATATACGGTCGGCATGACTAGGTTTATTAAAAAGTGATGAAAAGGGTACGCTCAATACTGTAGTCCACAAAACATGTAGCTATGCTTTCTTTATTTGAGTCCCCCGTCTGAGGAGTCCGTTTTCTCATCGCTTCAGGATGCCTGAGTCCTCCGTTTTCTCTCAATCTTAGAGTGCACCCGAGACTTCGTTATTCCTTAGTAATGACACAGATATGTCTAATTACAGCAAATGTGTTATTTTCAATTTGTAGGTGAAAGATTTTATCCTCAATAGATGTAGGTGAAGCAAATGGGTAAAAACACCTGGACGCAACTGTGTGATAACGAAATTCACGGCTTGAAAAATGCGCTATTACAGCAGGTGTGCAGATTTTGATGGCGGTGTGATAACGAAAATCGGGATAACCAAGTGTGCTATAACCAAGGGATGACTGAATATTTAACCTTCTTTGTAATACCACACAGGCCATAAATTGCATTTCATGGATTAGTATTAAGTATTTTATTTGCTTGCAGGTGCAGTAATTGTCGGAAGTGTGGATGGGAACCGGATATGGGGCAAGGAGCTGAAGGGGCAACATCTAATGGGTGTTGAATGGTCACCTGATTCTTGCCTGCTTCTATTTTCACTTCACAATGGTGAAGTTCATGTCTATGATAATACTGGAGGGTTTGTTGTAAGTATAGTATAAACTTGCTAGGAGAGTGCTTTATTTAGTCTTTTGCTCTTTAACTTCCAAACAGAAATTGGACAGTTAATTACTTTATCTTACAGTGATCCCTCGGTTAACGAACACAATTCGTTCGAGAAGGTCGTTCGTTAACCGAAAATTTCGTTAATCGAAACCTTTGTTTCAATGGGATTTTGGGTAATTGGTTCCAGCTCACCGAAAATTACATAAAGTAAAAAAAAATACAGTTAAGTACACTTACTTTAGAGGTGTGTATGTAGAAGGCTCCTCGTTGATGATGCTGACGTGAATTTGAAGTGGGAGGTGGAGGAGGAGAAGGGAGAAGAGAAGGAATTGGGGGTGGAGGAGAAGCATTTTACTGCTTCTTGGAAGGCGAGTCACCTTCCATGAAAATATCAGGAACCTCTGGACTGACAGATTCTCCACCAGGAACATCCTCTCTCCTTCTTGAAGTGGAAGGCTGAGGGCTAGCATCTTGTTCCCGCTGCCTTTTACTGAAGAAACTGTCAATTTTTGTCTGTGGGGCATTTCTCCTCCTCATCATAAACTGATTTCTGAAGAAGGAGACCACTCTGTCCTCAACATTACACAAAATAGGTTCTGTTGTTTCCACATCAGGGTGCCTTGATGCCAGTTTCCTGAACATCTCCCAGTGGTAAACAACATCTTTTAAGTCTGAAGAAGACACATGGTCATCACTTTCCCTTTCCTCCTCACCACTGTCAGCTTCTAACATCTCATCCAGTTGCTGCAAGTCTTCAGTAGTAAGTTTCTGCTCATGAGACATCACAAGCTCTTCCACATCATCCTCCGCCACTTCGAGGCCCAATGACTGACCAATGGACACAATCTCCTGGTCCAACTCCATTTCTTCCTCAAATCCCTCAAAATTATGGACTACTGATGGCCACAGTGCTTTCCATGCAGAATTGAGGGTTCTAGTGGAGACTTCTTGCCATGAGGACACAATCAATTATCCAGCCTCCAGGATGTTAAATTGTGTCTTCCAGAACTGTGCCAGTGTTAGTTCAGGATCAGTGGAAGTTGCCTGATAACACCTGAACATTTTCTTCATGTACAGCTTCTTGAAGTTGCTGATCACATTCTGGTCCATTAGCTGTATAATTGATGTAGTGTTGGGAGGCAAAAACAACACTCTGACAAAGTCAAATCGAGCCTCCCAAGTGCTGGCAAGTTGAGGGTCATGACCAGGGGTATTATCCATAAGGAGAAGAGCCTTTAAAGGGAGTTTATTGGTGGTTAGGTAGCTCTTCACAGAAGGGCAAAACACCTCATCAGCCCATTCATTAAAGAGCTGTCTTGTCACCCATGCCTTACGGATGGACTTCCAATAGACTCCAAGTTGTCCAAGTTTATAATTAATGTTGTTATTTCTATTGCCAATATACAGTACTTTGTACCTGTATGTACTTCTTAATTCATATTCATAAGGTTCGTTGCAGATATATTAATGTGTTTGCTTATGGTGTGCTGCCACAGACCCTGCTAGGTTGTTACCATAATATACGGTATATGTACCATACTGCCGTTCCGAAAAATTCCGAATTCCTAAACACATCTGTCCCCAGGGGTTTCGGGTAAGGGATTGTTGACCTGTATTATATTTTTGTCTTAAATTGAATTGGGTCCTAAATTAACTAGGTCTTAAATACGAATCGTCGTAGTAGAACCGTTGTTATCGAAGGCTTTCCTGTACTCCACACTGGTCAGGTATTGAATCAAGGGCCATTTCCTTATCAGATAAGTGCTTTATCATTGAGCTACATAGTAAAAGGATTGATATACAGTCAGCCCTTAACATACGCGGCGGTTAGGTAACAAAGATACCCGTGAATGTTAAAAATCCATGTACTTTTGCTACCCCCCCCCCCTATAAAACCCCTGGCCCCCCATGTCCTTATTTATCGTATATACCTGTGTGTAGTTCAAGTTTTTCAGACCAAATTATTTTGCAAAAAATTGGGGGTCGACCTCTAAAAGGGTAATAGTTTCGTTAGGTTGAAAAATATTTACCAGTAACTACCAGTAAACAATGGAAACGATGCACCAACGCACAAGTATATTTTACCTTAACTGTAACTGAATGAATATATTCTCAGAAATAAATATGGAAATGTAATATTTTGGCTGAAATGACGTACATATTACTGTACAGTAGAAAGTGGGATAAAATTATGAAAACAATGACTTTCGCTTTCTTTCGTTGTTCAAAAGATTTTACCGTAATCGCTTTTCAAATGGTTTTCAGTTAAAAAACTGTTGTACTGTACTCGTACTGTATTACAATAATATTCTATCCTATCATTAGCCTTATAATCCCACAACTGAAAACCATTCGAAAAGCCATTACGGCAACATCTTTTGAACGAAAGAAAGAGAGAGAGTCATTGCTTGCGTCACAATTTTATCCCACTTTCCACTGTAATACGTACATCATTTCAGCAAAAACATTACATTTCTATGTTCTCAGAAATAAATGGTAGTTTTGTTGAAACGTAATGTACAGTATTTAATATTAAAATGCAAAAACAGCTATAAAAACAATTAATACACTCATCCCTGCTCCTGCGTCCAAGGTCACCTCCCAACTCGCTCCCTCCCCTCCCTCCGCACCGTCACTACTGCCGACAACAAACACAAATGCTTTGTGAATAACTGCACCTCCACTTCCTATGTACAGTACTTGTACTGAACTGTACTGTGCTGTGCATTTTTACAAATAATAAACATGGCAAGAAAAGCTATTGAAAAAAAGAGATAAGAATTTCACTTTACTGTACCGTACCTCTCCTCGGCGACAGGGCGTGGATCATCGGGCTCATGGTCCATAACAGGTGGTGAAGTGGGGGCGACTGTGGATTCAGCTGCTTCCTCACTGTCGCCAGTGATTGATGGTGTTAAATCTCTCCTTCGATGATCAAAGAACATGATGATGGGGAGTTGTCTTCTCCCTTTTTCATTTCTTCCATGATGTTTTTGTATGGAGCGAAAACGTCATCCATCCCTCGCATGAATTTCAGGGCACGCACCATGGAGGGGTCCATACTATAGGCCAGGTTTTTCAGTGCCTCAATATTCCTGGTCATCTCCCCCAACTTCTCCAACGTTATTTCTTGGTGCTCTTCCTCATCCTCTTTCCCTTTCGCTTCCTCTTCCTTGCCTGAGTCTACTAACTCCTGTAGATTCTCCTCGGTCAGCTCAGTGTCGTGCTCTTCAATTAGCTCCCTAATCTCGTCCTCTGCCATGTCCCGGAAGCCTTCAGCAGCCACTTTCCTTGACAGTGCCAGGGTCTTTCTGAATATTTTCATTAAAATCTATCAAAATCATTTTCCTTGTCATCGTCTTAAGCACCAAACAACTCCTCCCAGTCTTCTCCTTGAACAAGGCTAAAGGGTACGTGTTTTTCGAATCGTTTTCAATTAAAAAAATGTTACAGCACATGTATATTTCACCTAAACTGTGCTTGAATGAATATATTCTCAGAAATAAGTAGTTATTTTGCTGAAACGTGATGTATTTCAATGTAAAATAGGATAAAATACATGACGAAAACAAAAGACTTTACCTAACCTTCCAGTGTTCAAGAGATGTTACTCGTTTTTTTAATAGTTTTCGGTTAAAATACTGTTATATTACAATGATATTATATTCATACTGTGCTTGATATACTACATTCACGGAAATGTAATATTTTTGCTGAAATGACGTACATATTACAGTGGAAAGTGACAAAAGCAATGACTCGCTTTCTTTCGTTCAAAAGATGTTACCGTAATCGCTTTTCGAATGGTTTTCAGTTAAAAAACTGTTGCATCACAAGTGAATTAGGATAGAATATTATTGTAATACAACAGTTTTTTAACTGAAAACCATTCGAAAAGCGATTACGGTAACATCTTTTGAACGAAAGAAAGCGAGTCATTGCTTTTGTCACTTTCCACTGTAATACGTACGTCATTTCAGCAAAATATTACATTTCCATATTCTCAGAAATAAATAGTAGTTTTGCTGAAACATAATGCATTTCAATGTAAATTAGGATAAACCACATGAAAACAAAAGACTTTACCTAGCCTTCCAATGTTCAAGATATGTTACTCGTTTTTTTAGTAGTTTTCGGTTAAAATGCTCTTATATTAGTGATATTCTATTCATACTGTGCTTGATATAATACATTCACGGAAATGTAATATTTTTGCAACTACAATGCTGATGTCAACACAAGCGTGGTTACAGCGAGACTTGACTGAATGAGGGAGAGCTATGCGTGTGTGAGGTTGCGGGAGCGGGCGGTGTTCGGTGCCGCGCGCGAGTTGAATGTACTTCAATTACTTCAATGTACAGAATATTCCTCCGGCGGGGCAATCCGCGTATTTACGAATCCGTGAATGCTAAACCCGCGTATGTGAAGGGCCGACTGTATTATCTTTATTTAATAAGAGACTGCTGTTGAGAGTTATATTTAGAGGCTCCATGGCTCAGATGATCATTGCTCTGGACCTTCCATGTTTGTGCCTTCTATTAATATAACCCACCTTTCTGTAAATGGTGGATAATGGCAGACTGTTTAGCCTTTTTAACATTGAACTTTATCATTTTTTAGCATGAATGTTGCAAATGATGTGGTATCCCATAAATCATTTCAGAGTCGGTTGAACATCCAGTGCTTAGGAACCATGGGCTTGGGGGCCATGGTTGTTGGACTTACCTGGTACAATGGACGTAATGGCTATGTTGAACCAGATTGTCCTACATTAGCCATATGTTATGATAATGGAAGAATGCAGATAATGCGTAATGAGAGTGATGATGGTAAGTTAACTTCCAGTTTTACAGTTGTACTTATTCTTCTGATACTTAACAGTGTCTAGAGATTTTACTTGCCTGATTGTCTATGTTGGAATGCACATATCTTTCATTCACAGCTTCATAATACGTATACTGTTTTGGCCCATGTCTTGATATTCTTCCTCTCTTGTACTGAATTTTCTCTTACACTTTTTCTTCGTATTCATGATTTACTGTACTTAAACAGTTAGTTTCTCACACTCATTGCATATTATTTAATAAAGTACTTCTAATTCTGATATTGTCTTAAGCATCCTAATACAATGGTTTCCAACCTATGGTCTGTGGAGCTATCCTAATCTGTGTCTTAAGATTTACTGGTCTGTTGGATATTTTTTACAGTACTGTAGATTCTTATATTTATTATTTCTGAATAAAATTTTATTCTCTTAAACAATGTGATCATAAACAATAATAGTGTTCATAATTGGTAAATATTAATTCATATTTAATCTGTGGCAGCTGCCAGCTGTTGCAATTTATCCTTTTTTTTTTATTACCCCTCAACATTTGCGAGGGATAGGTTCCTGGGATGCTCACAAATGTAAAATTTCACGAATAACATTCTTATATACCCTATCTTTAATTAGGGATCAAAGGCAAAAAAATCATAAATACAGTCGACCCTCGTTAATTCGGACCCCTTTAATCCTGATTTCGGATAATTCGGACAAAATCTGAACTTTTTTTTTTTTTTTTTTTTTTTTTAGATTTGTAGGAATATTACCTACGCGGACCTTAAGCTAAAATGCTGGTCCACCCACTGCTGGGATAAAACACCAGCGTCTTTTTGGTTAAATGTAACATCACCACCACTAGTGTGGCGGGGGATGCAACTTTTAGCTTCAGACATGAAAAATATTTACCATTTATTGCCAGTAAACAATGGAAACATAAAATATGTGCCAATTAGTAATGAAAAGTTGTGCAGTTCCTTCAGCAAATGAAGCTCACCAACTTACATTACAATAAATTACCGTACAATGTGCTTTCAGCAGCCTATTGTATATTGAAGTTCTTAGCACAGGCTAACTTATCATATCATATACGGTATCACAGTTCTCATTGATCTACAAAAAATACCGGTAATAAAAACCTTTTTGATATTTCACATTTAATATAATCCCCGGTAATCTACTTCAACCTCCTATTGTTTACGACACATGACGCACCACCAGCTGTTGAGTATTAGCTACACGGTACACGTGTTTTTCGAATCGTTTTCAGTTAAAAAACTGTTACATCACATGTATATTTTACCTAAACTGCTCCTGAATGAATATATTCTCGGAAATAAATAGTAGTTTTGCTGAAACATGATGTATTTTAATGTAAAATAGGATAAAATACATGACGAAAACAAAAGATTTTACCTAACCTTCCGATGTTCAAGAGAAGTTACTCGTTTTTTTAATAGTTTTTGGTTAAAATACTGTTATATTACAATGGTATTCTATTCATACTGTGCTTGATGTAATGCATTCATGGAAATGTAATATTTTTGCTGAAATGACATAGGTATTAAAGTGGGATAAAATCGTGACGAAAACAATGACTTTCGCTTTCTTTCGTTCAAAAGATGTTACCGTAATCGCTTTTCGAATGGTTTAGTTAAAAACTGTTGTATTCTATCCTAATTGACTTGAATAAATACTACGATACCATATTTCTGAATATTTTCATTAAAATCCATCCAAATCATTTTCCTTGTCATCGTCTGCAGCACCAAACAGCTTCTCCCAGTCCTTTCCTTGAACAGGGCTAGAGGGTACGTGTTGTTTGAATCGTTTTCAGTTAAAAAACTGTTACATCACACGTATATTTTACCTAAACTGCGCCTGAATGAATATATTCTCGGAAATAAATAGTAGTTTTGCTGAAACATGATGTATTTCAATGTAAAATAGGATAAAATACATGACGAAAACAAAAGACTTTACCTAAGCTTCCGATATTCTTGAGATGTTATTCGTTTTTTTAATAGTTTTCGGTTAAAATACTGTTACATTACAATGGTATTCCATTCATACTGTGCTTGATATAATGCTTTCACGGAAATGTAATATTTTGCTGAAATTCCGTACGTATTACAGTGGAAAGTGGGATGAAATCGTGACGAAAACAATGACTTTCGCTTTCTTTCGTTCAAAAGATGTTACCGTAATCGCTTTTTGAATGGTTTAGTTAAAAAAACTGTTGTATTACAATAATATTCCCTCCTAATTGACTTGAATAAATACTTGAATGGAAATATACAATATTTTTGTTGAAACTACCCGCATTTCAGTGTAAAGTGTCGTAATAATAAATGGTAAACAATTTGCCTTCAGCACTCGGTGTTTGAGGCACGGCGAGCCTCAGTTTATAGGACGTAGAGTGTTTTTACTGAAGGTTTTGTTGTTCCATTACCCTCAAAAACGTGGGTCGAACTATAAACGAGGAATATCGTAAATTAACGATTTCTTGGTCAAAAAATGAGGGTCGACCTATAAACGAGGGGGGGTTATAGACGAGTACTGTATATACGATAGTTCCCTGTACTGCATATATCATCAATATGCTAAATAAATGTTGAAATGTCTAATAATTTTAATATGAAAAATGTTAAAGAGCACAACTTTCTCGATATTTACTCCACTGGAAACGAATGTAAGCATAGAACAGATTACTGAATTGGCAAACTAGCCCATCAGCTGATCAGCTGATGCTTGCAACAAAACGTGATGTTCGTAAGGCTCTCGTTCATAAAATTTTTGTTAGTTAACAGAATTGAAGATTCTTATGGAAGGTAATTCGTTAACCGAGGGATCACTGTATATTTTGAATAATACTTACTCATGTAAAAAAAAAAATTCTACTCACCAATGATGGTAAAGTCTGAAATATAAGGACAGCCAGTGGATAATGTGTGAGGTTTTACTCAGATGACAAAGTCATCATGTTCAACACTGGTTGAAGCTTTTGGCTTTGGAGTCATGAGTTATGAGGTGAAAGAAGATTATTAAAGATTGAAGAAAAGGTGGAGAAACTGAAATACAGTAGGAGTAGAAAGAATCTGGGCTTAACCAGATTGCATCATCTTTCCTATTGGTGTTTTTTCTTTGTTTTGCTCTCTTGGGTCGTCAGACCTTTGTATTAGTATTGGTTTATTTATATAGTGCTGCTTATTGTTTATATAGTGCTGGGTGAAGCTGTAGGTTCAACTCTGGCTGAAAGTTTTAGCTTTCCATAAAGATGTCATAGCGGTTGCTGAAACTGTTACTGAACCTGATGTTGTTGCAGAAGCTGATTATGATGCTGAATTTGATGGTGTAGCTGAAGTTGATGGTTTAGGCCTACGAATAATAAAGCTTTCGAAAGAACCGTGCACAACTGCTTTCTTTTCTCATTATGCATCTTTATGTAGAAGTCATATGCATTTTTCACATCCCTATTAATTTTAATGCTTTTTTCTGTTAATGGATCCACTTCAGAAAATATGTTCATTGCTTGCATCATATAATATCCACAGACCTCTCACCTTTTTCGTCTCGTTTTACCACATCTAGTTTCTCGGCTAAGCTTATACATTTTCTTTTAGCTTTTGAACCAGCATTACCACCTCTTGCTCTCTTGCTCATGTTGAATATGGATGCAAAAATGCCATAGGAAATCTGAGAATGTTTTTCTACTTTTCCTGTTCACATGCATGAAAACAAAAGGCCCTCCAACTGCAACTTTTTATACTAGTGATGCTGGCGTCACCACTCACTATCCCTGCAGCCTCCGTGCTTAAGGCGTGTTTTTTTTGTTTTTTGTGTAATACATATCGGAATTTAGTTATTATTTATATGAAAATATATATTTTTTCTTTCTATTTTCGTTGTAAATATGAAGAAAATAATGGTTTAAATTGAATTGGGTCCTAAATTAACCAGGGTCTTAAATATGAATCATCGTTAGTAGAACTGTCATTATCGGAGGCTTTACTGTATATTGATAGTTTTTAACAAAGTGTGCTGAAAGGAAATTTAATGTTTTCAACAGTTTAACACTTATGTAAACACCTTTTTTTTCCATCATGTGAGCCGCTCTGATAATGGGTGTTGTTCCCAGTAACAGGTCTTATTGCCTCAGTCCACTATTTATACCAGACAATAAGATGTCCATTATTGGGAATATCTGGTATTGGGAAGTCCATTATTGGGAGAATTTACTGTATTTAGTGATGAATGCTATTGTAGATATCAATCTTCTTCTGAGGATGAACTTAAGCATGACCCCATGGAGGAGGGCCAAAGACGACACTGAGGATAACATTAAATGATGTAAGTAGAAAAAGGGGGATACTGTATGTTAACATTGCTTTTATTCATTGAGACTTTATGCTGATTGACTTTTTTAACTTTACAGTGCCAGTGTTAATAGACACTGGAATGAGTGTTTGTGCATGCCAGTGGAACCATAATGGAAGTGTTATGGCTGTGGCTGGTACCCTCCATCTCTCTACTGTGGGGGAGAAGGACTGCAATGTTGTCCAGTTTTATACTCCCTTTGGTGAGGTAAGACATGTTCAAAACAATCCACAATATTTCCTGTTTTTGAAGAAATTTATTTTGAATTGCTAAAACAAACAACCTTTTTAACTTTAATGAATGTGTAAAAAGGCTGTTTTAAGGCAGTGCTTCTGTTAACCCATCATTAGGGATGTGAAGTTACAAGATTCTATTTTATATGAAAATTAGTTATGGGAAAACAGTATTTTTGTTCAAGCTCGGAATGCGACTTCAACATATGTTACCTACCGTATATCTCGGCCTATAAGGCATCGGGGTGCATAAGACGGCCCCCCCCAAATTTCCATTTAAAAAGTAGCTTTTGAGCTCTATTCGCTGTATAAGACCAGTACCCCAAATGTGACACTTACCCACTGACTCAGTAGTCCTTTACCAACCATCCTTGGTTTTTTAAAATAAGGCCAATTCACTTCAAGTAATGTCATCAAATGTTACCCACTGGTGTAATGTAAACACTAGTGACGTCACTGAAGCGTCTGCTATTTACCGGTAACTGGAACTAATGTCTGTGTTGAGTAAAATTTTTCCATTTACTTGAAATATATATATATATATATATATATATATATATATATATATAATATATATATATATATATATATATATATATATATATATATATATATATATATACACTACATCCTTGACCACCGAAGGGTCAAGACGGACCTGGCGCTCCTCTCGGAGCAGCCAGGTCAACTGTTAAGTTGGCCCATACCAACCCCCTCCCCTGAACCACTACTCCCCACCGGAGTATCAACAGGTTCTCGCCAGAAGTTACAATTTCATTTGGGAAAGGAATGGAACCAGTGTTAAACAGAGGTGAACATTGGTGAACAGTGCTTGAGTCAGTGAGAACAACTCAACAGTAAAAGTCGTATTCAAGTTAACCTTCACACAGTGAGGTCCCAGGTACCCAGTGATAACGGCCCGTGAGACCCAACAACCGGCGATGTGTTAATCCGTCTACGATAGGAAGGCCTGGGGCCACACCTCACTCATATAACACCATCTGTGAGGGAATTACTACACCACGTGAGGTCCCTCATAACACCATCTGTGAGGGAATTACTACACCACGTGAGGTCCCTCATAACACCATCTGTCAGGGAATTACTACACCACGTCAGGCCCCTCATAACACCATCTGTGAGGGAATTACTACACCACGTCAGGCCCCTCATAACACCATCTGTGAGGGAATTACTACACCACATCAGGTCCCTCCTAACACCATCTGGGAGAGAGTTACTACACTACTTGTTTGCTGTTCAACACCTACATTAATCTGAATGTTTACTGTATGTTCCTTTACCTTTCTCTAATGAAGGCTTTTGTTAAACCACCAATGTATGTAATAAGTCATTTATGTCCAATGTACATTTTCAGCCTTCGGGCTGCAGAACTTTTTCAATAAACCGTTAATTATTATTATTATTATTATTATTATTATATATATATATATATATATATATATATATATATATATATATATATATATATATATATATATATATATATATATATATATATATATATATGCAAGTAAATCACTGTAGGTGCGCGTGATCTAGGTATATGCTGATAACCACCAGGAAAGAAGAAAACACGAAGTTCCCAAGCGCTTTCGTGTAATTCACATCTGTGTATATATATATATACACACAGTTGTACCCCACTTAACGCGGTCAATAGAACCCAGAGGGTCCCGTGTTAAGTGAAATCCGCGTTAAGTGAACAACAGAACATATGGGATTAATTCCACAGAAACCAGCCCGACCCCCAAACTCCACTTTTTGACGACACATAACTATGTTGTAGTAAAAATTTTATCTTAACTTTATGATGGTATGAAAAAACAAGTAATATAGAAGAGGTTAGGTTAGGAAAAATAAAGGTTAACATAGGAAAAATAAAGGTTACGTTAGAGAAACTAAAAGTTAGGTGGAACACTTACGGTAGTAGAAGAGATGGGTCGGCATATGGGGATGGAGGCTGGTTCCGAGGCAGAGGGCAGATTACTCGCCTTCAGGTGAATCACCATTACTAGGTGAATCACCATCACTGTCACTTACAGTTGTCAGGGCTTCCCTGACAAATCCCTCAAAGTCAACTTCACTGTCACTATCACTGGCTTGGGCTGGCTGTGGTGGGTTGCGGGCGAAGAACTCAGTTATGCTTTTTTGACGGCTGGTGTTTATGTTGTCTTGGTACACCGTGATGTACGGCTCCATAGCCTGCACCAGCCGGGTATGGAAAACTTCATAGCGGTCATCGTCATTGTGGCGGGAAAGGACGGACTTCATTTTCTCCGCAAACTCTATGGCACACTTAATATCACTATGACTTAAACTGTGTTCTTCGGAGAATGACACACCTTCTTCCTCCTCTTCACTGACGTGTTCTTCTTCCAACATCTCGTCGGCAGTCACTTCAGGATCTCTGATCACCTCCAGGATGTCTTCGTTGGTGGTCTCGGAGAAGCCTTCAGCTGTAATATTGAGCGCAGCTTCTCTGGCAAGGTCCACTGCTACTGCAACAGTCTGAACCTCACCAGTCACAGGTTCACTCCTCCTCTCACCTGGTATGCCATGCAACACATGTCTCCATGCGTGATGAATCGTAGCAATAGTCAGCAGATCCCATGCCTCCACCAAGAAATCTACAGCTTGTTTAACGTTAAACTTCTTCCAAAATTGTTTGACGAGAAGTTCTTGAGTCACCGCCTCTTGTTCCTTGTTCTCGTCGCTTTTGCTCTCGCCATCGGTGTCACCCAGCTTATGCAACTCATCCTTGGTGTTGGTAGAGTCGTTCAGGAGCTTGAACTTCTTTGCAGAGTACGCAGCTTTAACATTGCAGATCAACTCCTGGTCCATGGGCTGGATTAATGACGTAGTGTTGGGAGGAAGGAAGACCACTTTTACGTTGGGGTGACGATCCATAAGTAGGGGCGAGTGTCCAGGTGCGTTGTCAAGGAGCAACAAAATATTGAATGAAACATTCTGTTGCTCGCAGAATTTCTTCACGTCGGGAACAAAACAGTTGTCAAACCAGAAGAGGGACAGAGAAGAGGACATCCACGCCTTACGTGCGGTTAGCCAGTGGACATTAAGCTTGTTCATGTCCATATTCTTGTAGGCGTGCGGCTTGCGGGCTGTGTGAATCACGGATAACTTTGGTTTACATGTACCAGAGGCATTGGTGGTAAAGAGGACGGTGATGCGTTCCTTCTGCAACTTCCAACCCCTTACCTTGCTGGCAGACTGGACAACGAAGGTCCTGGAAGGTAGCTTTTTCCAGAAAAGACCAGATTCGTCCATGTTAAACACCTGGTCGTCAGTGTACTCTCCTTCCTCCATAATCTCACCTAAGAACGGAGGAAAATCTCTAGCCGCCACACGGTCAGCACTCGCTTCCTCACCACCAATTTTGATGTTGGTGATCTTGTTCCTCTTCTTGAACCTATGCAGCCAACCAGAGGAAGCATTGAAGGGTTTGGGCTCTGCAATTCTCAGCTTACGTGACACTGCTGCGTATAGCTCACGTGCGTACTCCTGCACTGAGCGCGTGTCCACCGCCATGTTGCGTCACGCCTGACGAATCAAATAACTCGCCAGCAAATTTTCCACTTTTGCCAGCACCCTGTTCTGGCAATACCTGATAGATGAAGCACCTGCAGACTTTGTGATTTTCATGTGCTCTTTGATCTTGGCTGCATCCTTCTTGATCGTGCGAATTGTAGATTCGTTGACGCCATGCTGGCGTGTGAGATCTACTTGCCGTGTTCGTTTCTCCAAATCTTGAACAATTTGGTGCTTCACCTCGTAGCTTAAGGAACAACGTGTCTTCTTTGGCTTAGTGCCGCTGGGTCCAGGTAAGGAAAGGTCTCTCTCTGGTGGCGGTGGTGGTCCGGCGGAAGCCATTTTACGGAACAATGGATGCGCGTTTACAGGAGTGGCCTTGAGAGATGAAACTGCCACGGCTAGGTCAAGCATCGTCTTTCCTCCCTCCCTCCCTCCCCGGGGTGGTCGCGTCATAATACTTTAAACCAATTACAGCTAGCAGCAGAGGGGGGTAGGGATGCATGGCCAATCACAGTCCGATACGTCATATGACGTCAGTGATAACGCAACAAAGACACACACTGCGCAACCTTACCGCGCCGCTTGCCCAAGCGGAGGGAGGAGGAGGGAGAGGCGATGAGTGCAGGCAGGGTGGCGGGTGGCGTGTGGGGCAAATCTAAAAATAGCCTCTCGAGCCGGACACTCGCTGTGTATATGTGGAAAAATCCGTGTTAAGTGAATGTTCAGCTCTGGCAAGGCACTGCGTATACGGTAAAACGCGCTAAGTGAAACCGCGTTAGGCGGGGTAATACTGTATATATATATATATATATATATATATATATATATATATATATATATATATATATATATATATATATATATATATATATATATATATATATATATATATATATACATACATATATATACAGTGACCCCTCTGTTAACGAAGTCAATCCGTTCCAGAAGGTCGTTCGTTAACCGAAAAGTTCGTTTACCGAAACCATTGTTTCAATGGGTTTTTGGGTAATTGGTTCCAGCTCACCGAAAATTTCCTAAATTCAACAAAAATGGTAGAAAAGTTCACTTACTTTGAGGTGTGTATGTAGAAGGCTCCTGGATAATGATGATGGGAATAACAATGGGGGTGGAGGAGAAGGAAGAAGAGATGGCATTGGGGTGGAAGAGAAGTCACCCCATGGCACCATTTCACCCATGAAATTTTAGTTCTCTTGGTGTATTTCAAGATTATTTTCTTTAAATCAACACTACACCGCATTATATATTGTCAATATGTAAAATATATTTCAAAATGACCAATAATTTGCTTGGAAACAGAAAAAAAGCGTTTAGTTGAAGAGAGTCTCAAGCAAGATGTTACTTCCAGTGAAAGCAGAGAGAGACTAACGCCTGTTTGCTGTGTTAAGAGGCTGGATGCCGCGCATTAAACTAGTCACTTTACCTTCAATTATGTTCAATAATTGTTAAAATGACTAAAAAATTGAATATTAAACTTTTAAAATTATTGAATAGTATAAACTTCTTGATATTTACTAAAATAGTTAGGAATTTAAGCCCTAGAACCGATTAATGTATTGGCGGACCGCCCCAGTTGTACCAAAAATTTTTCAAATTTCGTATTTTTGAGTCCCGACGTTAGTGATTGCACTGTGTACTGACAAAATTTATGTTTGTAATTCCCTTTACAATGGCTGGCATGCTTAAAAGTGCGAGTTTTGTGGTGCTGAGAAGAAAAAAAGACACCCATTTTGATTGTCTATATATTATTTTTGCATTTTCGACTTACGACCAATTCGACTTACGACCTGGAATTGGGTCCTTAACCCCGTCATAAGTCGGGGAGAGACTGTATACACAAATATTACATATTCACATATTTGTCCGTGAAGTATTTGGATGAATTTTCTTTTAAATTACACTTGATCATCCATTTATTATCATATACAGTAGAAGTCCAAAAATCCGGACTGCTTGGGGATTGGGTCGGTCCGGATTTTCGGATTTTCCGGATTCTCAGGCAGTACTTTTAAAATTCAAATTTAAGGAGGAATAAAGAAGGGATGAACAGGTACATTTTGATAGTTTATTCATTAGCAAATAAAGCATGCTTCATTTATCAAAACGAGCAGTTTTAATGAAAAAGCTGTGAATTCTAGAACTTTATTCTTTGCCTTTTTTATATCATAAATTGTAGACTTTCCAATGTCATATGTTTCCATTAGAACAGTATTGCTCACACCACGCTCTAGTTTCTTAATTATTTCAAGTTTGTCACTCAATTTCAACGTGTTCTTCTTTCTCTTCACACAACGAAGTTTATCTACTTTAGGAGCCATTATTATGGGCTTGTACAGTAATCTGTAAATGGAAAGAGTAGGAGTCAAAATATTGTTATATTACAATGGTATTCTATTCATACTGTGCTTGATATAATGCATTCACGGAAATGTAATATTTTTGCTAAAATGACGTACATATTACAGTGGAAAGTGGGATCAAATCGTGACGAAAACAATGACTTTCGCTTTCTTTCGTTCAAAAGATGTTACCGTAATCGCTTTTCGAATGGTTTAGTTAAAAAACTGTTGTATTACAATAATATTCCTTCCTAATTGACTTGAATAAATACTTGAATGGAAATATACAATATTTTTGTTTTTACTACCCGCGTTTCAGTGTAAAGTGTAGTCATAATAAATGGTAAACAATTTGCCTTCCGCACTCGTGTTTCAGGCACGGCGAGCCTCAGTTTATAGGACATAGTGTGTTTTTACTGAAGGTTTTGTTTTTCCCTTACCCTAAAAAACGTGGGTCGAACTATAAACGAGGAATATCATAAATTAACGATTTCTTGGTCAAAAAATCAGAGTCGACAGATAAACGAGGGGGGGTTATAGATGAGTATATACGGTATGTTGTCACAGTTTGATTGCTCGTTTTAAAGTGGAGACCACGTGGTCACTTGTTGTCGCTGTGCAGCTGTGGCGCTCACGCATGCGCACATACACACAAAAGCCCGCTAAAAAAAAAAAAATAATAATAATTATTAGTTTTCCAAAAGTCCGGATTCTCGGGTGGTCCAGATTTCTGGCATCCGGATTTTTGGACTTTTACTGTATCCTGCTTTTAACAAAGGCTAAAGTCTCCTTAACATTATAATTTTCCTTCCTACTTAGCCACATACAGTAAATATAATCTGACATTAGCATGATCATTATATTCTTATCCTTGTTATCACTACAGTTAATATTAAACATTAAGAAATGCAGATATAATTTGCCATTGACATTGCAGACTGTATTCAGGAAATTTTTAAACCATTTAATTATCTCTTTTTTATGGAAAAAGAAGTAAAATGCATGTAACGGATATTCTATCTCACCACATCTTACACAACTATCATATTGTTTTATGTTTAACATTTTTAGTCTCTGATTTGTTGGTAGAGTTTCATGAATATACCTATATATGAAGCCTCTCTGCTGAGGATCCATATATTTACATGTAATATACAGTGAACCCTCACTTTACACGGTCAATTGAACCCACGGAGGCCCGCGTAAAGCGAGAAACGTGTAAAGTGAACAACATAACATATGGGATTAAATGAAATAGAGACCGGCTGGCCCTCAAACTCCACTTCTTCCGACACAATACCTATGTTCTAGTAAAAATAACATCTTAATTTTATGATGGTACATGCACACAATTAATACTTAAGAGAAATACAGTCGCCAAGTTAATGTCCATTCAAATAATGGACTCGACTCCCTCCCCCTCTTCTCACACTACACTCACTGGCTGTTCCCTCTCTGAGAAATTTTTGGAGGAAAACCACTAGATTTTAAGGTATAGTAATAAATAATACCTCAAACTAAAGTTAGGATAATATAATTGACATTGCTGGATTCCTTGTAAGACCAGGAATATTTTGAATATAAGTGTCATATATTTTGCACAAAAGATTACATATTTACTCAGAGTAAACAAAATATTTACATTAGATCTAAAATTTGTATGTCTAATGCAGAATCTATGATGTTTATATTCAAAATGATCATCAAATTGTAAGAATTCCAGCAATGTAAATTATATTCTGGTCGGATAATTTGTATGAATTTTATGAGCTAAATAAAAAAATTATACTTCACCCGCGTATATGAGTAGATGCACCGCGTAAAGTGTAAAGTGAAACCTCGTAAAGCAAGGGTTCACTGTATTCCCAAATAAAAGGCCATTTAAACAGTGGATACTTAACACAACTGCTGGTTTAGTCCATATCATTAACATATTGTACACATCTTTATTCTTGACATTGGGAAAGTTATGAAGCCTTGTTATCCTTCTTAGGGTATTGATTGCATTACTGTAATAAGGTGGAGACAAGTAGGAAATATAATCTGAAGGTTTCATTTCTAATAGATAACTGGTCCTTATACAGTACTGTAGTTCAAATAAATGGATATGAATGATTTATGCTGTACACCACTTAGGGTGTAAAGAAAAGTTGATTCTGTAATGTTAAGTATGCATTTATTAGGAAAAAATTATTGAGGAAGTTTTCAGAAAGACAGATAGATGAAATAAGAATTAGATATAAACATGTCTAATGTATGAGTGATAGGTTTGTAATGAAAGTTTGGCTCATTGATTCTGAAATCCTATTTTCTTGCTAAGATTTTAGGTACTCAAACTATCCAACCAGGAGCGAACTCATAGCAATGGTCTTAAATTAGACAAATTCAGATTTAGGCACGAGGGAGGTAAACATTGGTTTGGAAACAAAGAAGTGGATGAGTGGAACAAGTTACCAAATATCATCATCAACTCAATTATGACTGGCTAGCTCCAAATGGCTCCCGGCCCCTTGGCCGACAGACGTTTGGCCGACGGATATTTTACCGACGGACATTTCACTGGCGGACATTTGACTGAACGGACATTTAACTGAATGGACAAATGAACCTTACCTAACCTAACTTAACCTAACCTAGTCTATCCTTTAGTAAATGTGCAAAAAAAAAATTTCTATGATGGAAATGTATCACATTGCAATTATGTTATTTTTTTATCCTGTGTTTTATAAAGCAAATACATTGCAAAGAAGAAAGAAAAAAATTAAAAAGGCCTTATGTCCATTCGCCCAAATGTCCATTCTGCTAATTGTCCGTTCGGTCTATTGTCCGTTTGGCCAAATGTCTGTCGGCTCAATGTCCATTCGGTCAAATGTACGTCGGTGAAAAGTCTGTCTGCCAAATGTCCTTCGGCCATCTGTCCGGTCATGGCTTCAAACATAGATTGGATGGATATTCAGTGAGTCCTTGCTTAACTTCAGCCCACTTAATGTTATTTTGGTACTACGTCGCTAACCTTTAGAGACCAAAACTTCGTTTAATGTTCTGGTGACTCGGCACAAAGTCATTTACTTCGTCACGGACTACTTCTCTCCCTACCCTCTCCCTAAGGACAAATATTTCATTAACCTTTTTCACAATACTTGTACTGTATGTATTTAGGATGGTGTGTGCATATAAATGAGTAAAAATAAATTAAGAAAAATAAGTTTAAAAACATGTACGGTACTTAAATGTATTTGAGGGACTAAAATTTTTATCTCTTGTGCAAAATATATGATATGTATATTCATATTATTGGCTGTCTTGCAAGGATTCCAATAATGCAATTTATAGTCTGCTAACTTTAGTCTGTGATATTTTATAAGATAAAAACTTTAGGCAAAGAAAACCACCATCACCCTTACCAGAAGTTGGAGGGGAGTTGATTTATTATGACAGCTGGGTCGGAGCACAGACAACGGTTACTAAGTGGTATTTATTTATCTGTCGTGTAGAAGAGTTTTAAGTTTTTCTCTTATAAAAGCTTAATGAATTGGCTTTCTAGTAATGCATACAAGTACCTCACCAGGCAACACACAAGGAGCTTTGAATTTATTTATAGTATATGTAATGTATTTCATGAGGCAAAGGGAGGCTCAGGAACGTAACTCCCGTATTTTATCTATTTCTTATGTGTCAATTGATCTGCTTAACGTTGTTTCGTATAACTTCGCATTTTCAGGAACATAACCCCGACGTTAAGCAAGAACTTACTGTATGAGCAATAGGGTTGGGTGTAAACTGGACTGCCCAGTATGTAAGTGGCTTTTGTTCTCTGCATACATGGTTGAGGGTTTAGTTCATCATACCTGTAAAAGCAGTGGATCTCAGATCGTAATATCTCAGTTTGCCAGAATCCCTTTTGTAGAATTTGAAGGTTACTGAAGAGCATGTTCAGGAGACAGGTGGTTAGGTGACATGCCAAGACACTTACACAGCACACACATTAACAGCACTACTAAACCATTGTCTTATAACATTTTACATTATAGTTTCTATTTTAAAGTTAATTGATACATGATGGCTCGACTTGGCTACATTTGCACTTAGACAACTGATCAATGAATAAACCAGGGCATATGGAGACTCATTATAGACAAGTGTTGTCGCTAAGCTTTGAAAATTCAACCACAATTTCTGAGCAACCATATAAATTATCACAATCTGTATTCAAATGTACTAAGTTAATTACTAAAATTTTTATGTATAGTGCAAACTATGGGATATTTTACAAAAAATTATTGCTATCTTGTAAGAATTCCAGAAATGCAAGTTTTATTCTGTTAAATCAAGTCAGTGACATTTGTAAGCAAAAAACTTAAACTCCCTACCTTTTATAATCCTTGAGTACATGTTAATCACTCCTCCTCCCAGCCAGCAGTGGGGGGCTCATGGCAGTGATAATGATTAATAGGATGAATTTTGTTTTAGGCTTAAAGATTTCTCTTATAAAATGTCACAGACTTGACTTAAGATAATATAACTTGCATTGCTGGAATCCTTGCAAAATAGCAATTAATTTGAATATAAACATCTCACAGTTTGCACAGGAGATAAAATTTTATTCCTCTAGCATATTACATTGAGTACAATAAAATGCTGCTCAAAATTATGGCTTTTTCACAGGGAAAAGTCTGTATAACTAGCCCCAGTGATCAGGATATTATGGTATCAAATGTTACAGAGTAGCCGCTCCTCGACTTACGACGGGGTTAGGGACCCAAATCCAGGTCTAAAGTAGAATTGGTCGTTAGTCAAAAATGCAAAAAATAATATTTAGAAAATCTAAAATGAAATACAGTACAGTACAGTAAAAGTAATCAATAATGAAGAATGAATACAGTGTTACTGTGCACTTACCTTTAATGTAGTCAGCTGAATGCACACGGGGCTCCCATAATTTTTTAATTATACATGGAGACTACATTAACTGGATGAAACAGAGGAGGAGATAGGGCTGGGTGGGTCATCAATGTCGCTTTCTAAAGACAGGTTAACATACAGGGGAAACTTGTTTGTTGAAGGTATTAGATCATCTTTAGGGAGTGAAGAGGCAGCACTGGTGGGGCGTGAGGAGACAGCAATGGGGGGAACTTCTTAAAATAGATGTCCAATTTAGACTGCACAGTTTGCCTTTTCTTTTCATTGTAAATCTCCCTGTAGCAAGCAAGTGCATCTTGGATCATTCTGTCAACTTGTGCAAAATGCTCAACATTTTGATCATTCCATCAAACATTTGCATCCCCTTATTAATTGTAGCAAAGGCCTCTGCCATTTGTTTCTTCTTCTACATTTTGACTCTCTTCTTCCTCTGCAATTTTCTGTGCATCCAGTTCAATAAGATCCTCGTTACTTAGTTCTTCTGCTACACTTTCAACCAGCTACTCAACATCTTCAATATCAATTTCTAACTCCAGCTGTTTACCCAACTCCACTATCTTGTTACTAATCTCAGAAATTACTTCATCTTCATTAAATCCTCTGGAACTGTTCACATATCTTTTCAGGACTTTCTTCCATATTCCATTCATGCACTGACCTGTAACCTCATCCCATGCTGCAGCTATGTTCTTTACACATTTCAAAATCTTGTAGTCCTTCCAAATCTCTCTTAGCGTTTTCTCACCTTCAGTGGCAGCAACAGCCTGAGCGAAGGTCGTATGTAAATAATTCGCTTTAAAAGCAGCAATAGCACCTTGATCCATGGGTTGGATGATAGAGGTAGTGTTAGGTGGAATGTAGACTACCTTAACATCAGGGTGCAGGTTGTCCAGTTGTGGTGGGTGTCCCGGAGCATTATCCAAAATTAACAAAATCTTGAATGGAATCCGTTGTTACAGACAATACTCCTTGGCTCGTGGAATGAAACAAGTCAGAAACCAATCCTCAAACAGTACTAGGGTCATCCATGCTTTTTTATTACTGCGATAATACACTGGCAGTGTGTGCTTGCTGACATGTTTAAAAGCCCTTGGGTTCTCTGAATGATATATCGTGAACGGCTTTATCTTGAAACCAGCTACATTCCCTCCCAACAGACGTGTGATTCGGTCCTTGAATGCCTTGAATCCCGGCATTGTTTTTGCCTCTTTGTAGATATATGTCCGTTCTGGCATGCGCTTCCATGATAAGCCAGTTTCATCCACTTTAAATATCTGCTCAGGTAAATAATTTCCCTCCACGATGACACGATCTAGCTCCTCCTTAAAAGCTTCAGCAGGACCCACATCAGCACTTGCTGCCTCTTCACTCATCTTAACACTATGCAAACTGTAGCGGTTCTTAAACCTTTGGAACCACCCATGACTTGCTGTGAAGGTTTGGTCGCTCACATCTCCTGCCTACTCTTTCAGGCTTTCGAAAAGGCTTCTTGCCTTAGCCTGTAGGGTTAGAAGGCTTAAGGGTACACGCTTTTGTATCTGATCTTCCATCCATATCACAATTAATTTTTCCATCTCATGAATAGGACCTTGTCTTTTTTCGTTATTTTTGTTCCCTTTATAGGTGCTGATCCTTTCACTACTTCACGAATACGTTCCTTGTCCTTCAAAATTGTAGATATGGTCAACTACGAGAAGTGTAGGTCGCTTGAAATGGTTGCTACTGTTTTTCCATTTTCATACTGCATTATTATCTTCATTTTCGTCTCAAAAGTAATTGACTGCCTCCTTTTCTTCTGAGCACCACCAGCACCCTCACTTCTACGCTTGCCAGTCATTTTAAAGTGAATTAGAAACGAAAATATTGCAGTACACAGCGCGATCACTATCGACAATAACGACAGCCAAACACCAACTAAGCGCTCTGCGGTGTGGATGCTGTAGCCACGCGGCGACCCAGCCCACGCGACGCTCTCATACAGGACGGAAATGTTTCGGTCTAGAAAATACGTGCGTCATTTGAAAATTTTTGGTACCGACTGCGGAGGTCGTATGTGCGGGTGGTCGTACCGACTGAGGCGGTCGTATGTGTGGATGGTTGTAGGTCGAGTATGTCGTAAGTCGAGGAGTAGCTTTCGAATATATTGTTTGTTTAGTTCTTTATGTAGAGACTTGGGGGTAGAAACTAATAAGTTGAGCTTATTAATGCCAATACCCTTCGGTTTGTCATTTAAGGATATCATATTGGAAATGTCTCATAGAGGATCATTATGGTATCAAATTTATCTCTTTAACACAAATAAAAATTGTAACGAATGCTTTGAAGTAGGGAGGGAGAGGGAGAATGGTCTATTAGGGGTAAATATGACTGCACCATCCTCCTCTACTATACAGCCTCATTCATGATACAATATTGTATATCTGTTTTTCAGTAATTAATAAAGATACGTTACTGTTGTAAAGGCCTAGGACTTAGGGATATGAATCCCTTGCCAGCCCAATGAGGATCAAATAAAAGGAAAGTCAAGAACCATGGTTTTTTTGAGGGATAACAAACAACCGTTCGAGATGGACATCTCTTTACTATGAAAATAACACAAAACTCTGACACCACTCACACAAATATCAAATAACAATTACGGGAGTTAAACGATTAGGGTAGTCAAACAATTAATTGAGTCAAACAATTACGGGAGTCAAACAATTAAGGGAGTTAAACAATTAATGGAATCAAACAATTAAGGGAGTCAAACAATTACGGGAGTCAAACAATGAACAGATATTTCCTATGGCGGCGGCCCTGGGGAAGGTTCTGGAAAGCAGTGATCCACTCTCAGGGGGAAGGTCAAGTCAGCTTCCTCACTTGGCGCCGGCGAGCGATGTCTTGCTACACAGGAGAGACACCTGCACAGACGGTGTGGAGGAAGTGGCGATGATGTGGCAGCCGCGGTAGTAGCTGGGATAGGTGTCCGGAGATTGACAGTCGATTTGTGAAGGTCTGGGGAAACAGCCCACGAGTCCAGGACCTATGATATCACAATCAGAATTTGAGCGAACAGCGGGGTGCAAGTACAGCTGTGACTGATGGCTGGGTAGTGTCTGATTTGTGTGTCGAGGCAGCAGTGACGTTCTCACCTCCATCTATCACCTCAAGTGGGGGACGCGAACAAGCTAACAAGCGGCGGGCAACCATCCTGTTCGTTACAACTGTAATAATCTGTGCTTATTAATATCTGTACCCTTTATAAACCATACAGAATAGTACTATGTATATATCTCATAGGTAAAATATAATTTAATTCAAGACATCTTCAGGTCATAAGACCCTCTAATCACCCAACCAACAGTGGGTGACCTGACATTGCATCAGGTCAGGTTAGTAACATGACCCAATAATATCTGACCCAACTTTCATCACATGATTACAGCATGTATTACAGTCAATTGAGTTAAGTGTCTGTCTATTCTAGACTAAAGATGAAAGATCTGCTGCTGATTACAATATATACAGTACAGTAGTATACATTAATGTTAACCCCTACGCCCCGGGCTTAGGTGCCGCTGGCCGTATCCCCCACGTGGGGTAAATCGAGAAAAAATCACCTTTTCCAAAAATAATTTGTTACCTTTTTAAATGATAAAACAATAAATAAGAAATAAGAACAACTATATATTGACCCCCTAGAAACTTTCCTGGGGCCGCAGTGGCGACGGAGATATGGGGACAGCTTGTTTGACGGTGAGCGCTTGTGGTCACTACGCACTTAGCGGCCATTTTCTGCTTGCCTTTGTGTCCAGGATGGCCAGTAATGCATATATTTACTGACCATAATACTTATTTCCTATAAGTAATTCATTTAGAATACTGTATTTGATTTGCATTATTTTTCATAAAAAGTGCTCGGCGACACACTCAGTCTGTAGCTAGGCTGTCTGGCTGTCTTTGTGTTTGGTAGAGCAAGTATAGGTTGTACCTCTCTAGTCCGGCAACCTCGGGACCTGACCGGTGCCGGACCATGGAAATTGCCGGACCATGGAAATTCACCCTTTTCCTGGATAGATATTGACTTGTGCTTATGCTTGGCAGCACTAGCACCACTTTCTCTGCATCATGGTCTCTTTGAAGACATATTGAAGGGTTAAATGTCGTATAGTAGCTTCTCAAATTTCGTGAGTTTTTAATTCAACGTATTTTATTGGAACATACACACAAAAAAAAATAAATAAAAATTTTGACGGCGGAAACTTGAATTTCGACAGGTTTGAACGGCCCGCCAACGTGCAGACGACGTGCATAATTGTGTAAACAGCGTCATTTCTCTTATGTACAAAAGATTCATTATTATTTATTACTGAATGTCTTTTTTATTGAATTAATGTTTGTGTGCAAAATGAGCAATACAATTCATTAATAATACAGTGACCCCTCGTTTAACGAACGCCTCGGTTAACGAAATTTCGGTTAACGAACTACCTTCCATAACGATCTTCAATTCGGTTAACAAACAAAAATTCGGTTAATGAATTTCTTACGAACCGGCCTCAACATGTTTTCGCTTGCACTGACCAGGCAACCAGCTTTAGTGTCAGTCCGCCATTACATTAATCGGTTCTAGGGCTTAAATTCCTTACTATTTTAGTAAATATCAAGAAGTTTATACTATTCAATAATTTTAAAAGTTTAATATTCAATTTTTTAGTCATTTTAACAATTATTGAACATAATTGAAGGTAAAGTGACTAGTTTAATGCGTGGCATCCAGCCTCTTAACACAGCAAACAGGCGTTAGTCTCTCTCTGTTTTCACTGGAGGTAACATCTTGCTTGAGACTCTCTTCAACTAAAGGCCTTTTTTCTGTGTTTCCAAGCAAATTATTGGTCATTTTGAAATATATTTTACATATTGACAATATATAATGCAGTGCAGTGTTGATTTAAAGAAAATAATCTTGAATTACACCAAGAGAGCTAAAATTTTATGGGTGAAATGGGGTGACTTCTCTTCCACCCCAATGCCTTCTCTTCTTCCTTCTCCTCCACCCCCATTCTAAATCCCATCATCATCATCATCATCATCCAGGAGCCTTCTACATACACACCTCCAAGTAAGTGAACCTTTCTACCATTTTTGTTGAATTTAGAACATTTTCGGTGAGCTGGAACCAATTACCCAGAAACCCATTGAAACAATGGTTTCGGTTAACGAACTTTTCAGTTAACGAACGACCTTCTGGAACGGATTGAGTTCGTTAACCGAGGGGTCACTGTACGTAGAATATTAAAACACACGAGGAAATGACACAGCATTGTTTTCGTTGATTACAAAACCAGTGACTGACTGGTTCTACATATAAAACTAAAGAAAATAAGACCTTGGTTGTAGCTGTAGTAAAATTAATATGGTTGTTTTAAGTAATGTTATTTAATGTTAATAAATGGAACAATAGAAGTAGCTAACGATAATGGTAAAGAAAAAAGAGAGATCGCGTATGTAAGTGCGCACACGTGAAAACATATCGTCATTACTTTACATAAGAATATGAAAACAACACTTATTTACTGTTCATATATATTTTAATTAATGTTTCTGAATTTGTTTTTATTGAATTAATGTTTGTGTGTGCAAAATTAACAATACAATTTATTAATAATATGTGGAATATTAAATCACACGATGAGATGAGACGGCTGCCGCCATTGTTTATGTTAAAGCTTACAAAACCAGTGACTGATTGGTTCTGCAGTAAAAGTCCAAAAACCCGGATGCCAAAAATCCAGACCATCCGAGAATCCGGACTTTTGGAAAACTAATTATTTATTTATTTTTTTAGCGGGATTTTGTGTGTATGTGCGCATGCGTGAGCACCACAGCGACAACAAGCGACCACGTGGTCTCCACTTTAAAACGAGCAATCAAACTGTGACAACATACCGTATATACTCATCTATAAACCCCCCCTCGTTTATCTGTCGACCCTGATTTTTTGACCAAGAAATCGTTAATTTATGATATTCCTCGTTTATAGTTCGACCCAAGTTTCTGAGAGTAAGCGAACAACAAAACCTTCAGTAAAAACACTCTACGTCCTATAAACTGAAACACGAGTGCCGAAGGCAAATTGTTTACCATTTATTATTACGACTCTTTACACTGAAACGCGGGTAGTTTCAACAAAAATATTGTATATTTCCATTCAAGTATTTATTCAAGTCAATTAGGAGGGAATATTATTGTAATACAACAGTTTTTAACTAAACCATTCGAAAAGTGATTACGGTAACATCTTTTGAACGAAAGAAAGCCAAAGTCATTGTTTTCGTCACGATTTGATCCCACTTTCCACTGTAATACGTATGTCATTTCAGCAAAAATATTACATTTCCGTGAATGTATTACATCAAGCACAGTATGAATAGAATATCATTGTAATATAACAGAATTTTAACCGAAAACTATTAAAAAAACGAGTAACATCTCAAGAACATCGGAAGCTTAGGTAAAGTCTTTTGTTTTCGTCATGTATTTTATCCTATTTTACATTGAAATACATCACGTTTCAGCAAAACTACTATTTATTTCCGAGAATATATTCATTCAAGCGCAGTTTAGATAAAATAGACGAGTGATGTAATAGTTTTTTAACTGGAAACGATTCGAAAAACACATACCCTCTAGCCCTGTTCAAGGAGAGGACTGGGAGAAGCTGTTTGGTGCTGCAGACGATGACAAAGAAAATGATTTTGATGGATTTTAATGAAAATATTCAGAAATATGGTATCGTAATATTTATTCAAGTCAATTAGGATATTATTGTAATACAGTACAACAGTTTTTTAACTAAACCATTTGAAAAGTGATTACGGTAACATCTTTTGAACGAAAGAAAGCGAAAGTCATCGTTTTCGTCACGATTTGATCCCACTTTCCACTGTAATACGTACATCATTTTAGCAAAAATTTTACATTTCCGTGAATGCATTATATCAAGCACAGTATGAATAGAACAATATTTTGAGTCTTACTCTTTCCATTTACAGAGTACTGTACAAGCCCATAATAATGGCTCCTAAAGTAGATAAACTTCGTTGTGTGAAGAGAAAGAAGAACACGTTGAAATTGAGTGACAAACTTGAAATAATTAAGAAACTAGATCGTGGTGTGAGCAATACTGTTCTAATGGAAACATACGACATTGGAAAGTCTACAATTTATGAAATATAAAAGGCAAAGAATAAAGTTCTAGAATTCACAGCTTTTTCATTAAAACTGCTCGTTTTGATAAATGAAGCATGCTATATTTGCTAATGAATAAACTATCAAAATGTACCTGATCATCTCTTCTTTATTCCTCCTTAAATTTTAATTTTAAAAGTACTGCCTGAGAATCCGGAAAATCCGAAAATCCGGACCGACCCAATCCCCAAGCAGTCCGGATTTTTGGACTTTTACTGTACATATAAAACTGAAGAAAATAAGACCCTGATTGTAGCTGAAGTAAAATAAATGTAAAACGATTAATATGGTTGTTTGAAGTACTTGTAATGTTATTTAATGTTAATAAATGGAACAGTATAAGTAGCTAACCATTAATGGTAAAAAAAAGTGAGACTGTGCGTATGTAAGTGCACACATGTGAAAACATATCGTCATTACTCTGCATAGAATATGAAAAGCAACACTTATTTACTGCTCATATATATTGAAGGGTTAAATGTTGTACTCTGTATAGACAAGCAGAGAGAGAGAGAGAAAGAGAGAGAGAGAGAGCAGCCGAACTGCCGGATGTAAACAAACCTTAATTTCCCGCGGCTTTGTTGTTGTTTTTTTTAAGGGGATTAGCCCACCCGGGCATAGGTCACTGACCCACATTGGGGCCTGAGGGGCCAAAATTTAATACTCCTGTAATAATAATAATAATTCACATAAGTAAAAAAAAAAAAAAAAAAAAAAAAAAAAAAAAAAAAAAAAAAACTGCCTATCTACCTATTGGACAAACCAAAATCGTTCCGGACCACGGGAGTTTCCGGACCACAGAATGCCGGACTAGAGAGGTACAACCTGTAATGCATATAAATAATTGTTGAAATAATAATTCCACAAATAAATACATTTATAACATAATCATAGCATTATTTACCAGTAATACTACACTACAATACAACTACACTACTTTTAACAATATTACTTTGATGTAACATGACAAAATGGACAAACATTGAAAATGAAACAAACAAAAGTAGGTAATTATGTTCAGGAAGCTTCCCTGTGGCCGAGTGTGTGGTGTAACAGGCAAATAGTCACTTGGAACCTAATAACCCACGCTGGGCATTAAGAAAATCCCATGAAAAGCCACGCCTTCCAGAACGTCAACCGTGGCATGCCGGACAGACGTTCCGTAACGTCAGCTGGGGCGTAGGGGTTAAGCTGGATGGATGGTGGAGGTGTGGCTGAACCAGCCAGGGGCAGGCTGAAAGAGAATCTGAGTCTTATTTACACTCACCTCAAGGCTGAAGTGTGTATACGCATCTGAGTAGGTGTTCACGATCTCCTGTAGGTCACGTTCAATGTGAGCGACAAGGGTGAGGTCATCTCCATACTGAAGATCAGTAATGGAAGCTGCTGACACTTTTGTTCCTGCCTGGAGTCATCTTATGTTAAAAAGACCCTTCATCCAGTACTTGATGTTCACCCCGCCGGCTAAATTGGCACTGGCATGAGTAAGGAAGGCAACCAAGAAAATGGAAAAGAGAGTTTGTGCCAGTACACAACCATGTTTAACCCGTTTGGATGGGAAAGAACTCAGACCGGGTGCCGTTGTGCAGGGCACTGCTGTTCATGCCATTGTGGAGTTGCTTCACAATAGGGATGAATTTTGGTGGGCAGCCAAAACAGTCAGAGGGCTCCCCTGTTGACTGAGTCGGCAGCCTTAGTTTGGTTGATGAAGGCCATGTATAGGTCACAACGCTATTCTCTGCACTTTTCCTGTACAATAAGTCCTCAATTAATGTTGCCTCCATTATCGTTGTTTTGTTATGACGTCGCAAATCTTTAGATACTCATGTTTCAGATAACGTCCCGCCCATTCATTATAACGTCGTCACGGACTACTTTGTACCGCGCATTTTTTGGCGCGCTACAACGCTCTCAGCTAGGCATGCTACGCTCTCACTCGCGGAGCGTCACAGAGTGTCCCCACGTGTCCCCAAGCGCCGTCAGTCTTTGTTAGGCTTCCACAGCGTTCCTGCGTGTTTAAGTGTTTTGCTCTTAATACTGTACTCTAACCATTCAAAATGGCTTCCAAGCACCCAACAAGTGCTAGTGATGCTAGTGTTGTGAAGAAGCAATATAAGACCATTAGTTTTGCTATGAAAATGGAGGTTTTAACCCGTTTTGAGAAAGGTGAACGTGTGGTGGACATTGCTGCTTCCTTAGGTCAAACCCCACAACAGTGCGCACTATCCGGACCAGCACGGACAGGATTAAGGTTAGTGCTGGAAGTGATAATTATCTGAGTGCGTCAAAGACAAGTCGTACTCGAAGTTCCTTGGTAGAAAAGATGGAAAAGATGCTGGCTATGTGGATGGAGGACCAGAATCAAGGCAATGCCCCTGTGAACCTTAAGGTTATCCAGCATAAAGGAAAATCCTTGTTTGATGACTTAAAGGCAGCAGAGGGTGGAGGATTGAAGGATGAGACCTTTACGGCTAGCCAACGATGGTTCCAACACTTTAAGCACCGTTATAACTTTCATAACATTAAGATGACTGGTGAAGCTGCTAGTTCAGATGCGGTTGTTGCCGAGATATTCCTCCCGGAGTTCAAAAGCATTATCCAGGAAGGAGGTTACTCAGCTAAGCAAGTCTTTCAATGTGGATGAGAATGGTCTCTTTTGGAAGAGGATGCCTGAAAGAACATACATCTCAAAGGATGAAAAAAGAGCGCCAGGTTTTAAAGCAGCAAAAAACTGCTTGACGTTGCTGCTTGGCACAAACGCTGCTGGTGACTTCAAGCTGAAGCCTATGCTAATATGTCGCGCTGCCAACCCACGGGCCCTGAAAGGTTACTCTAAGGATCAGCTTCCTGTTATCTACAAGGCAAATAAGAAGGCATGGGTAACCGGTGCCATATTTAGCCAGTGGTTAAATGTGTATGCCGTCCCTGCACTGAAGGATTATTGTGCCAAGGAGAATCTGGACTTCAAAATTCTTCTTGTCATTGACAATGCTCCAGCTCATCCTCCCAGTCTCGTCGACTTACGTGACAATGTTTGAGTTGTATTCCTGCCTCCCAACACGACAGCACTGATCAGCCTATGGACCAAGGTGTCATCGTCTCACTTAAGGCGTATTATCTACTGCGTACCATGGACTAACTGCTAAAGGTTACTGCCGGAGAAAATAAACCTATGATCCAAGAAAATTGGCGGGGCTTCAACATTCTTCATGCAATCGACAATACAGTCGTGCGCCGGTTAACATCCTAGATACGTTCTTGGAAACGTGACGTTAACCGAAATGGACGTTGTTCGATCATCACATAAACTTTTTATTTATACTTATGTGTATGTGGAATACTATATACGTACAAGTTACCAAATATCATCATTAACTCGAATACGCTGAATTGCTTCAAACATAGGTTGGATGCTCATATGAGCAATAGGGGTTGGGTGTAAACGGGACTGCCCAGTATGGGCCAATAGGCCCGCTGCAGTTTCCTCCATTCTTATGTTCTTATGTTCTTATATTCACTTTTACTGTTAAATCACAACTGTAATGTGATACAGGTGATTAATTTTTATCTCTTGTGCAAAATACATGACGTTTATATTAAAATTATTCACTGTTTTACAAGGATTCCAGCAACGCCGAGCAGATGGGGGAGAGGGTGGGAGCCAGCGAGGGGGCGTGGGAGGTAGTATGTTTGACAGTTGGCACAGCCCCAGGTCTAACTCGTGTATATTTATCAGTTCTTAGGTGACTAAGCTTCTCTCTTATAAAAAGCCAGTGAAATGACTTGGGTGAATATAAATAACAAAGCTGGGATTCTTGTAACATACTGATTAATTTGAATATAAACATGCTATAATTTGCACTAGACATAACAATGTTAGTACCGTAATCAAATTAGTATATGTGCACTCCAGCTTTGCACTAAGAAATCTATGTAAATCTACCCAAAAATACAGTTGAAAAACTTTTTTATAAAATGTACTACAGTACTGTACACTAATGTACAACAATTTTTATCTCTTGAGCAAAATATATGACGTTTATATTCAAATTATTGCTATCTTGCAAGGATTCCAGCAATGCAAATTATAATCTAACTTTAGTCTAAGATATTATATAAGATAAAAACTGTAAGCCTAAAACCCTGGCTGGGGGGGGGAGGGAGGGAGGGAGGGACGGACAGAGTCAGCCACCCAGCGAGGGGTTGGGGGATTGGGGGGGTTGAGGTGATAAGTTTGAGCCGAAGGTCTCTGTGTGTTTATTTTACAGTCCTACTAAGCTTCTCTCATTTTAAAATGCCAGTGATATGACCTAGGAGAATATAATTAACAATGCTGGCATTCTTGTAAGATACTGATTTATTTGAATATAACCATGTTGTAATTCGCACTAGACAACAATTTTAGTACCGTAATCAAATTAGTACATGTGCACTCCAGCTTTGCACTAAGGTCATTTATTTCTTTTACGTTTCTTTTAGTATGGTGTGTGCATGTAAATGGGTGAAAATAAATGAAGAAATATATGTAAATCTACCCAAAAATACAGTTGAAAAACTTTTTATAAAATGTACTACAGTATTGTACACTAATGTACTACATTCTTTATATCTTGAGCAAAATATATGACGCTTATATTTAAATTAATCTCTGTCTTGCAAAGATTTCAGCAATGCAAATTATATTATCCTAACTTTAGTCTGAGATATTATATAAAATAAACATAAAGAAATCACCAATCTTTTGTCTGGGAACACAGGGAGGGAGGTAGCCAGCCGAGCGTGAGGTGAGGTGACAGAGTGTCTTTATTTATTTGAGATAACGTATGCCTGGCAGCACAATCTATAAGAATACGCGATGCATACGTGACTGTGCCTGCTCTAGGGCCATTTAAGTTTGCTATGTCCCATTATTTGAATTTTTTTTTTTCAATTTAAATTTTAATTGTTTATTCCTTGATAGAGGAAGCGGGATCCTAGTGCTGTCACTTGGTACCCCTGTACCATAATGCCAGAAGCAACTGGCCAGTGTCACAAGTGTATACAGTACAGTACAGTCATCCCTTGGTTGTCGCGTCTAATTGGGACCCCGCCGATAACGAAAGTACAGAACCTATGGGATTTATTCTAATTGGTTCCAGGCACCCAAGACCCAACCCTAAGTTTCCCATTTTGCGACCATTTAGACCCACTAAATATATACAGTGACCCCTCCGTTAACGAACTCAATCCGTTCCAGAAGGTCGTTTGTTAACCGAAAAGTTCGTTAACCGAAACCATTGTTTCAATGGGTTTTTGGGTAATTGGTTCCAGCTCACTGAAAATTTCCTAAATTCAACAAAAATGGTAGAAAGGTTCACTTACTTTGAGGTGTGTATGTAGAAGGCTCCTGGATGATGATGATGATGATGATGGGATTTAGAATGGGGGTGGAAGAGAAGTCACCCCATGGCGCCATTTCACCCATAACATTTTAGCTCTCTTGGTGTAATTCAAGATTATTTTCTTTAAATCAACACTGCACTGCATTATATATTGTCAATATGTAAAATATATTTCAAAATGACCAATAATTTGCTTGAAACACAGAAAAAAAGCCTTTAGTTGAAGAGAGTCTCAAGCAAGATGTTACCTCCAGTGAAAACAGAGAGAGAGACTAACTCCTGTTTGCTGTGTTAAGAGGCTGGATGCCGCACATTAAACTAGTCCCTTTACCTTCAATTATGTTCAATAATTGTTAAAATGACTAAAAAATTGATTATTAAACTTTTAAAATTATTGAATAGTATAAACTTCTTGATATTTACTAAAATAGTAAGGAATTTAAGCCCTAGAACCGATTAATGTATTGGCGGACTGATACTAAAGCTGGTTGCCTGGTCAGTGCTAGCGAAAACATGTTGAGGTCGGTTCGTAAGAACTTCGTTAACCGAATTTTTTTTCGTTTACCGAATTGAAGATCCTTATGGAAGGCAGTTTGTTAATCGAAATTACGTTAACCAAGGTGCTCGTTAAACGAGGGGTCACTGTATATATAATGTTATGGTAAATATCGTAAACACACATAGGCATGGCTAGGTTTATTACAAAGTGATGAAAAGGG
Source organism: Homarus gammarus (assembly GCA_958450375.1). Classification (NCBI taxonomy): domain Eukaryota; kingdom Metazoa; phylum Arthropoda; class Malacostraca; order Decapoda; family Nephropidae; genus Homarus; species Homarus gammarus. The sequence goes on along the minus strand of CAUDMG010000780.1, from coordinate 224,061 downwards.
TACGCTTAATACTGTAGTCCCCAAAACATGTAGCTATGCTTTTTATATTTGGTCCCCCATCATGCGAGTCCGTTTTCTCTCGCATCAGGACGCCTGAGTCCTCCGTTTTCTCACTTAATCTTAGAGTGCATCAGAGACTTTGTTATTCTTAGTAATGCCACAGAATTTGAAATTGCAACCCCAATTGCAACTGGGGTTGCAATTGTTGAGGCAACTAGATATGTCTGATTATAGCAAATGTGTTATTGTCAATTTGTAGGTGAAAGATTTTATCCTCAATAGATGTAGGTTAACATACACCTGGAGGCAAATGCTTAAAAATAGCCTAAGGAAGGAAGCATATTCCTTTAACACATAATATCTGATCAGTATGGGGAGGATCATCGTGTCTCCGTTAGGGGTTCGTGGAGTGGTGGTCCAGGAGGCGTCACGGATTATTTTTTTATTTTTTGGAGGGGGGCAGGGGGGGGGGCACGGATGTATATGCGAGCGGACGTTGTTCGGTCGGACGTTAACTGGCGCATGACTGTATATATTCCTCACATTTACTGGTACTGTATATATTATTTTAAGAAAACTATGGCTACAGGAGGAAAATTCACATAAATGTTTATCCTGCTGAAATGGGGGGGTGCATTTTATATGGCCATGTTTCTTATATGCTGTTATGTCCACTCTCATACACTCACTGTTTTTTTGCCTCAGCCAAGTGCGTAAAGTTGAATGAGCAGTAAGATGCGACACCCCTGTAGTATTAATTTGGGTGATGGATGAGGAAGATCATGAGAAAATGTGTTAAAAAGAGTGAGAGCAAACACAGGTCCCTGATTGAAAAGCTTTTGCCGCTAGTAAGGAAATTATGTTTTTGAACTGAGCTATGCATCCAGACAAAATTTTGTAGACCTTTTATGTCACAGCTGTTTATTTTTCTCATTTATTACTCATAAATAATGCTATTTTCATTGCAGCATCTCCGAACCTTGAAAGTACCTGGCAAACAGATAACTGCCTGTTCTTGGGAAGGTGGATCACTTCGCATTGCATTAGCTGTGGACTCTTTTATCTATTTTGCTAACATCCGTCCTGATTACCGATGGTGCTTCTTTGCCAACACAGTTGTGTACACATATACTAAACCTGAGCGTTCTGAGGCTTGTGTTACGTTCTGGGATAATTGCAACAATGAGGTGAGTGAATGACTGTTCTTTAGCTATGCATAATAAGATAGGCCAAAACATAAATTTTATAACAAATGCAACTGACCAGCCAACTCACATCCTGCATCAGCAAGTCTGTAGGTTGACACCCCAGGGTTCCTAGGACCCCAAACTTATGTGAATGGGACAATATTCCAGAAATGTAGGAAACTTTTGAATAATATCTCTTAACTGTACAGTAGTGAGTAAAAAGTTGGTTATTTTAGGTGATAGTTGCCAGTGAGGCAAGTTGCCACACAGTCCTAAGTATTTATGTTATATTTTAAATGTGTTGTTCATGTTGCAAGAGAGATTAAAATAGCTTAACAACCAGGTTGGTAGTTTAACAGTGGGCTTTGATGGGGATCCAATGTTACAAAGTGTAATGCAGCTTTGTTTTATTAGGTACAGTGTCTGGCCCAAGGTTTCTGGGAGGATGTTCTTGTTCCCTTCACTGGTACTTTATGATGTGCAAAAAAATTTCAGGAAAGTTATGTTTTGGTAGAGCACATTTGTTACTCTACGAGAGAGGTAGTCAGATACGCTCATAAGATGTCTTTTAAGGAGTTATTATGTCCTCTCTTATGCACTATCATATTGCTTATTGGAAGTTTTCAGAAGACCTGACAGATGGTTAACTACATCTTGGTTGTTTAGTGGGGGTGGTTGGGTTTTTGCAGTAAGACTGAGTTGCCCACATCCCTAAAGTGCCTATTTCTACTGTTAGAATATTCTAAGTGCAATTTTTAAAGGATTATTCCCCATTTTGTATATGTACTGGTAATTGCTTCCATTGCATCACAATTTTTTTTTTACTAAGTTTCCTTGTGCAACGTGACTCATAGTCAGGTAAATGGCATTCCAGATGAGTTGTCAGGAAAAGGCTTAAAGAATTCCCATCTTGAGTTGGGGCTCCACTTATGTGGTAACCATGATATTTGCCCAAGTCATAATGACTGGTATATGCTAATTTCCTTTATGAGAAAACAAAAAAGTACTTAAGAGTTGGTCTTTTCCTAATTGCTCTAAATCAATATATAAATATAGATTAGATTTGTTTTCTTAAGGTAAAGAAGTAAACTGGGACCTTTGCCCCCTGTTGGTTAGGTTACGCTTGTTGAAGTTAGTTCAGATGCCACTAACAATGTACAGCACATATTGGCTCTGGACTGGGTTGTGAAGTCCTTTTCCCAAGGAGACAATAATGCTTCAGTTTCTCATCCTGTCCTAGTGGTTAGTGCAACATCAGATGGATCCCCTGGCACCTCCTCTGTAATTTCTTTGAGTACTAGTCCTGATGAATAGTCATCGTTTATTCAAAGTTGATAACATGCTGCAAGTGTCTATGGAGGTCCAATGTTTGACTGAACAAAGTGTTGGGAGAGGGCCACTCAAATGATTCAAATATGGAGAGTGACTGAGATCTTGCTCCACTCTGACAGTCTTATGACCGTGACAGTCTTATGACCGTTGGTAATTTATTCACTGTTGTTGCTTTTAATCTCTGGAAAAATTGTTGTCCAGTGTGTAATTGCCAATTAAGGCGACTATGGGCTTGCAGGATAGCGAAACTTGTTACGATGGACTCGAACAATATAATTCGGTCATAACCTGTCAATACAAATTACATATCAATGAATCACTTCCTTAACACATGATATAAAGTCTTAACATAATTATTGTAGACACAGTAATCATAGCAGGATGCAGTAACACAACCACATTTAGCTATCAATGAATCACTTCCTTAACACATGATATAAAGTCTTAACATAATTATTGTAGACATATATTAAAGAATGTGTAATTATAAGATAAGTATTTCTCATATATGTAAATTATTTAATGCGTCACAATCACACTTACGTGTTACGAGTCTAATGCCAGCAGAGGTTTTTAGCTGTTCACAGTATGTCTATAAGAGGTAGTCTGACCGGGTAGTCTCAGTGTATCCCTTGCGTAGACGGCCACTCTCCATCTGCAGAATCGTTTATTAAGCAAATACCAGGGTAGCTCAGGGTAAACACCCACATAGCTCGCTTCACTCCCTCTCTTATATCTTCTCTACTTAGTAACTAAAAATATTTTCAAACAAGTTATTAATACTGTCCACTTGATTTACGGTGGGCGGTAGCATAGTGTGTTTAACCTGCCCTTATGGCAGGGGGATTTCATAAGGTCTAACGTGTTTTAGAACTATCTGTTCTTTATTTCAAGGACTAGACCTCTCAGGCAAGCATTTGTGGTACCTTTTGAAAAAGAACAGCTTTCTCCCCTCCCCATCCCATCCAGGGGAGAAGGGCAACCACTTTACTTGCACATGACTGTGCCTGGGGGAGGGGGGATTAAAGGAAGGGTGATCAATTAAGGATTAATAGATCAGCCCCAATTCACTAATGGCCTAATCCAAGTACAGTACTCAATGACTCCCTATTAGGCCTCCCAGTATTTCAGGAACTGCCTGGCTATGAACTTTAATCAATAAAACGATATCAGGATTAATCCTTCATTTATGTTCAAATTTTTTTTATTATTGATTTAGAGCAGTTTTCAAGGAAGGTTTTACTTAACCCTTTGCTGGCTGCTCGTGCGGTCCAAATCTCACTCATTGACCGGCCGATGATACAAATTGTGTCATCTAAAATGCATAGATTTTTCTATTAATTTATTTTTTCATTCACCATTTATGGGTAAAATTATGCAAAATTTTTTTCTTCCTTTTTAATTGAGTAATAAAGATAAATTAACTGACTAAGTGATAAAAGAACAAAATAGTTTATGAATGGGATGGGATGGATGAAAATGAGTTGTGGAAAGAGAATATCTTATGCACTAGGGTCATGGGAGACATCTCACTTCTAATGGTCTGCATATTGATACAAATAGTGTCATTGAACAGCAAAAGGGTTAACATTTCAAGCGAAAATAACAATTATTTGGAGATTTAATTGAAATTTTGGGTAATGCGTTGGGACTTGAATGTGACCTTATTTTAACCATAGGTCCAATTAATTTACACCTAACATGGGGAATAGGTGAAAAACAGTGTGCTGTATTTGTATTTCTCCTGTTAAAACAAAGAGAAATACCTGTACCTAGAAGGTGCTGGCTCTGTTGATATTCTAATAAAAATATCTTCCTGAACAGCACTTCATCAAGCACATCAAATATTTAATGGGAATGGCTTCATCTGGGGATCATTGTGTACTGGCAGTGCGCACAGATGATGGATCAGGACAATTTGGGCTCATTATCTGCAATGCTATAGGGACACCTGTTGACAGTAAGTGTTATGTTTCTCCTTCAATGATTTTCATTATATTATTAATTTACAAATTACTTTATTTTAATTTTCTGGTTAGTATATATCTTTGTGCTGATAACTGATGCTTATAAAACTCTCATTTAGTAAGTCTGGTTGATTAAAGGAATTATGAATAGTTATGGAAATGTGTTCTTACTCCCCCCTGTGGTAACCTGTGTCTTCAAACAGCCAATCTATATTACCAATAGCAAACCTATCCACAAATCACATCTGTCATTACATGACTAATACCCATTCATTCATAAATAGTGATACTACTACTGTGACATTGCCGTTTGGAGACACAGCTTACCATAGGGGGTGCAGGAACACATTTCTGCAACTGTACCATCAAGAGACTCCTGTGCACCTCACTTTCAAAATCTATTGTGGGATCTTTGATTCATTGTTCTTAATAGGCCACCGGTCTATAATTTGTGGCTCATTGTTTTTGGTGATTTTCAAAGAATTCTGTGTCTTGATACTAATATAGATAAAATGTTTTTATTGATGCTCTTGATTTCAAAGTTGGTTGTCCCCATAGTAGAAAGGTCAATTTCTGGCATTTCTCTCTTCTGCATATGAGCTTTTGAAGACCAGGATATGTTCATAGATTGTGTTTGAGTTTGAAAATAGACCACATGTGATGGAGAAGAATTGTTCATGTTAGGGGAAGAGTGAAAGGCAGTAAAACATTTGTTGATAGATCTCTGTAATGAGCAAAATTTATAAATAGAGAATTGTTTCAGCAGCGGGGGAGTCTTCATTCTCTCTTTCTCACTGAGGTGAATTGAAGAGAAGTGAATTTTCTTTGAACATTGATTTTCTTAATGCAGTATATCTAATCTACTTTTCCTTTTTGTTGTGAGGTTAAATATTCCTATCCCACGACTTGGTTGGGCATGTATCATGCTTTTAGGATAATATAATGGACAAAATCCAAGGAAGAAATTAGTACACTATGTTGAGGACAAACCTTACTTACTAGACATTATTATATCCTTGAGAAGAAGAATAACCCTTAGCTGCCGAGTACACCAGTACCTCAACATATGCGAGTTAAACTCTCGTGAATTTGACTATCCCCAAAACAACTTCAGAGGTTTTTATCTATTACAATGGCATAAAAAGGTAAGGTACTTAATTTAAAAATTACGAGCGTCTGCCATGATGTGGTGTCATGCTGCATCCTGTGCGACTGTTCTCTCCTGCTACTCGCCAGTCTCATCTCAGTTGTCTGAGAGTTCTCCCGCATCTCCTGCCAGTCTCGTCTGAGAGCAATTCTACCGTTAATTATAACTGTCATGGCTCCCAAAAGGCCATTAACTGGTGGTAGTGCATCTGATGCAAATAGAGTAAAGAAAGTCATGACATACAGAAAATTGAAGTGGTAGATAAACTTGATATCAGCCAACATGAGTGCATCAGAGGTTGGCCGTGTGTTTGAAGAGAATGAGTCAACTGTTGGTTCCATAAAGATGAAAGACAAGGAAATTAGAAGTAGTGTACCACTCAGTGCTAGAGTTACACATCAGATACTTGATAAAGGTATGGAGAAGATGGACAAGGTGTTAGGTGTATGGATTGAGGACATGAGTCAGGTGTGCCAAAAAATTAACAGATGATTTACGACTATGACCCGTCAATGGAATTAAGCTTCAAAATAAAGCAGGATGCCGAGAATGTTTTACAACCTTATCAAGAAATTTATAAAGAACTAAAAAAAGAAGCCAAACAAATGCCAATAATAATGTTTTCAACGCCAAGATCCAACCCCTCCTCCTCTCTCCTCACCAACCAGCCTGGTGTCGTCTGCATCACACCTGCCACACTCACAGCCTGCCTCTCCCCTTCGCTCCACCGTAATGAATTACTCACCTGCCAGCCCTTCATCAGGCATTGTGGATGATCCCAGTCGAGAGACCTTAAAGGAGGAGCAGTAATACCTTCAGTATAATTAATGAGGCCTCTACAGCAGCCATTATGAGGTAAGAAAAGTACCGTACACTTTATATACATAAGTAACACTGATATTTATTTTGCTCCCAAAAGGTTGATATTACACTTATGACTGGGATAAATTATGTATTCTTACCAGTCATAAGTTTGTTAAAAGAAAACATAATATTCAGTATGTACGTATGTTTCGTTCACAGTGTAGTGTGGCAGCCGTACGTGTGTGTGTGTGTTGATGGCACAGTGGTGATGGTACCAATGCACAGGCCATGTGAGGCAGGCAGCAGACGACGAGTCACCGCTACTGCAATCCAGTTGACTTCCCACATCTACTTGCTTCTCATTTAATTTATTTTTGATTAACACACAATACAACTGTATAAAGTAACTGTACCTGTGTAGTATTTAGATGGCTTAAATAAAGTATTTTTTCTCATTAAATTTTTTGTCCCTAATTTATGGTAAGCTATAATATTAGAATATTGAGGAATTTTATACCCGAAATTCTACATTCGCGGATGTCCCAGGATCTTTTCCCTAGCGAGTGTTGAGGTAGTAGTGTGTGCTAATATTGTAACTAGGGATTGTAGAAGAAGGAGACCAGGTCTCAGCCTGAAAGGCTGTATGAAAATTAATTTGGATGGATAAGTTATGTTATCCTCATCAATGAAGAATACCTATACTATAGTACTTATCTTTTCTATTTTTTTATAAATAAACATGTTCATAAATCTGTCATCTTTGTTACGTAACATGAAACTCATGCAGTAGGAGTTATTGACAGCAGGCACTAATATCTCCCTGTGGAAGATTTTGTTTAGTATATAATTAAGAGACTTGATGTTTTATGCACAGTATCGGTAAATATATTTATGAAACCATTGATGTGTTGTAAAGCTTGAGCTATTGATATTGTTCACTGTGAAAGTGAGTTCTATAAGCCTGCTGGTGTGTGGATACAGCTCACTGAATACTAAACCTTTGTTGTACTGTACAAGGAGGCAGTATACCAAATTCCTTCACTTCCTCAGAACAGGAGGTGAATTCAGTACCCACTCAGCTACCACACCCCTAATTAAATGAAAACTATCAGATTAGTCATGAATATGTCAGGTACACTCAGGGCACGGGGAATTGAGTGCCGGATAATCGTTTTTTCGGGTGCATGAGAGTTACTCTTTTAAATACACATCTCAAACTCAAGAACATCACCATAGTAAATATTGTAAGAGGAATAAAAGGACATAGTAAATATATTATAAAAGGAATAAAATAGCTGTACTCATTCGTTATCTAGCACTGCAATGGCGTGTGTAATCCTGTTGTACAGTAGCAGATACAGTTACTTGTTGAGCTTTAGTAGGGGCCAGCATGGGTGTGGTGGAGTGTCCTCCCTGATCTAAAGTGTTTTTGGAGGGGACATATTAGGAGTGTGGGAGCGGGAATTTCACAGTGTGTCGGTGAATATCAGATCTCACCCTAAGCATTGTCACTAAAGGTTCTTCTCATCCATTACGGCATTAATCGCAAATAATCCGTGTGTTCACCGGCGATCACCAAGCGCCTCTGTGAGTATTTGGATGGTCGGCTACTGCAGGTGCCAGCTGCCAGTGCTAGTGTCGATAGGCCTACTTTGGCAGGGGTGGCATCGAGACTCTCGCCCTTATGGGGTCAAGTGCCCCACGCTTGCGGTCGCCCCACACCCCATGTAACGATCATTTCATGTAGTGTCGGCCGTCCAAGTGAGTATACAGGTATTCGTCGACTTACGACCTATGCGACTTACGTCTGTTCGACTTTACGACCGGCGGTACGACAGTTTTGGCCCCAGCCTCCTGGCGCTGCCGGGAGCTGGAGCCGCGCGCATCCCCGCGCTCAATTACAAACACGCTCGCTGGTACAGCACACTTCCCTCCGTGTCTGTTTGCCTTGTGCCTTTCTTTTGTCTTGGAAATTTTTCTTGAACCACCACCCCCCCCAAGATGTCTACCAAGAGGAAACTGTCTTCATCTACTGTACTCCTCAACCTGCCAAGAAGCAAAGAAAGGCCATTGATTTAAACACTAAAATGATGGTGATTAAACAGCACGAAGGAGGTAAGAAAGTGAATGTGATTGCACGTGATCTGACGCTATCACACTCTACTGTGTCGACGATTTTGAAGGATAAAGAAAGGATTCGTGAAGCTGTGAAAGGTTCTGCACCCATGCAAGCGACAGTTATAACGAAGCAACGGACTGGGCCTCTCCACGAAATGGAGAAATTACTTTACATTTGGATGGAAGATCAGATCCAGAAACAGACACCATTAAGCCTTTTTACTGTGCAGACGAAGGCTAGAAGTCTATTTCAGACTTTGAAGGAGCGCGCCGGAGAAGACTACAATCAAGAATTTGCAGCAAGTACTGGCTGGTTCAAGAGATTCAAGAAAAGATTTAAATTTCATAATGTTCGAGTGACTGGGGAAGCAGCGAGTGCAGACGAGGAAGGAGCACGCAAGTTTGTTGACAGTCTGGATGAATTAATTACGGATGAGGGATATCTAGCAGAGCAGATATTTAATGTGGATGAAACGGGATTGTATTGGAAACGGATGCCAGAACGCACTTACATCCAAAAAGAAGCCAAAAGCATGTCTGGATTTAAAGCATTTAAGGATAGGCTTACTCTGCTGCTTGGCGGGAACATCGCGGGGTTTAAGCTGAAGCCTTTCCTAATCTTCCATTCAGAAAACCCGCGGGCGTTGAAAAATGTAAACAAGCACACGCTGCCCGTTTACTTTCGTTTTAACCGTAAAGCATGGATGACACAGGCACTGTTTGAAGACTGGTTTGTAAATTGTTTTATTCCTCAAGTTCGTGAACATTGTTTGACGAAAGAAATTCCTTTCAAGATTTTATTGCTACTGGATAATGCGCCTGGACATCCACCTCATCTATCAGATATTCATCCGGACGTGAAAGTGATTTTTATGCCGCCAAACACGACTTCAATTTTGCAGCCTATGGACCAAGGTTCAATTGCTACTTTCAAGGCTATCTATCTCCGAACCACCTTTGCCCAAGCCATAGACGCTATAGATGCCGACCCAGAACTATCGTTGCGTGACTTTTGGAAACAGTACAACATTCTTAAGGGTATCAAGAATCTGGCAAACGCCTGGGAGGCTGTGACGGAGAAGTGCATGAATGGCATCTGGAAAAAGTGTGTTAAGCGCTATGTTCATACTTTTGCAGGATTTGACAGTGAAAATGAGCTTGAAGTTATTCGGGAAAAAATAGTAAAACTGGCAAAAGATCTTTCTTTGGAATGTGAAGTGGAAGATGTTGAGGAGTTGCTAGACCAAGAATCAGAGGAACTTACAAATGAAGAGCTAATCGAATTGGAAGAAGAAAAAGTAGCAGAAGAAGAAAGGAGAGAAGCAGCGGATAAAGAAGAGGAGGAGGAGCCACAAAGGACGTTCACCACTAAGGGATTATCAGAAGGTTTATCTCTACTGAATAAACTTCTTGCCCATTTTGAAGGAATGGACCCAAACATCGAACGACTTGCAAGGATTGAGCGGATGGCACGCAATTCGTTTCGTCCGTATCAAGAAATTTACGAGGAGAAGAAGAAACGAACAATTCAGACAAAGCTCACCATGTTCATGAAAAAAACAACTCCTCCGGCTACCCCAAAGGCTGCCCCAGCTGACGAACCCGACGATCCACAGCCAAGCACCAGCGGCCAATAAGATGTTTTTTGTATGTTTGTACGTGTTTGTATGTTTTGCAACTAAAATGTTTTATATGTTTTGCACCTGTATTTTTTTTTTTTTTTGTATGTTGTGTAAATAATAAACCAATTGTACTGTAGTATGCAGTGATTTACTTAAACCTGACGACCGTAACAATAATGAACAAAGAAAATGTTGATAAAATATGACTTAAAGATGATTATATTATCATTACACATTATAATATACGTAAGGTAATTATAACATAGGCCGACTTACGACCAGATGAACTTACGACCGGGCGGCCGTAACCAATCTAGGTCGTAAGTCGACGACTACCTGTATATAACTAATATTACATCAGTGTGACCATAGAAATAGTGGTTATGTCTGCCAAGGATATATAAACAAGTGTTAGGTGTGACAATTCTTGCTCCCAGTGTATTATTCTGATGTGTGGATTGTCGCCCACAGGGGGAACACGTATGCCTCTACTACCCGGACACAGCAGTCCAGCCTGTCACCTTTCTGCCCTTTACTCATAAGAACTAGATCCTTCTTATGTATGGGACCAAAGCAGATGTCGGAGGTGGATATAACTGTCGCCGAAGGTGCAGAACACTATGCCGGGTAGCAGACATTGCTGTGTCTGTGCTAGCCAGTACCAAAATTGCACTAGCTGTGAGTGTGCGAGAAACAACCGACCTGTGGTTTGCAGAAAGTGATACAATTGTCGAAACCCACAAGGCAGGGAGCCGACACAGGAGGCCGCAGTGGATATCTCCGGGACCCAACCGCCCGACGATATCCTAAATGATAGCAGTGAGTCTACTCAACCTGAAAATGTAGTACAGTACTTATAAACGCTGCTCCAATAGTAGCAGATGTCCACGAGGTGAATGAGAGACAGCCGTCACAGTGGAATGGCATGTCGATGGAAAATGCGGACATATGGGTTAAAGAAACTTACTCAGAAATTGTCCGGTGGTAGCCAGCTAACCTGTTTGAACCACCCAAGTGTGCGGCCACCAAAGAAATCATATGGGAGATGATTCGCCTTATAACTGAGTACACTCAGGACTGCTTCCTTGTCCCTTTAGCTCTTCAAATACTGTCAATAATACCACATCTATTCCATCAGAGGACACACACAAAGACTAAGCACAAAGAAAATGCGGCAGCAATGAAGAGAAGATTGACAATGTGGCAGAATGGACCTCTTGATGATCTCCTATGCGAAGCAAGAGCACTGCAGGAGAGACTAAAACTTACAGGAGACAAAAAGCAAAACACCGATGACATTGCAAGAAAGTTTGGAAACAAAATGCGTGTGGGAAAAGTGTTTTTGGTGGTAAGATTTCTCACAGAGGAATCCTCCGGTGGGGTTCTGCCAATAAACAGAGAGACATTAAAACAACTGAAAGAAAAACATCCCCCTGCAAGTGAAGATGAAGGCATCAAGTTCCAGGGTGTCTATATCCCACCAAATGCTGTTCCATTTGAGAAAATAACAGGAGGGATGGTGTGGAAAAAGGCACTGAAGACTCAGGAAGGTGCCGGCCCTTCAGGTCTGGATGCAAACGGTTGGAGAGTCATCCTCAGCACTAACAAGTTTGGCCCCGAAGCAAGTGATCTCTGTATGGCCATTGCCGTCTTTGCAAGAAAGCTGGCATCCTCATGCTGTCAACACCTCCATGCTCTGACAGCCTGCCGCCTCATTCCCCTGGATAAGAATCTAGGATGTACGCCAATAGGAGTGGGGGAAGTGTTGAGGCGGATCATTGGAAAATGCATAATGGAGGTGGTAAAGGATGATGTCAGGGCAGCTGCAGGGAACCTGCAAGTTTGTGTTGGCCACCAGGCTGGAGGGGAAGCGGCCATTCATGCCATGAGAACGATATTTGAGCAGCGCGATTGTGAGGCCGTTCTCCTGGTGGATGCTTCAAACGCATTCAACATACTTAACGGCAAGGCCGCACTGCACAACATCAAGATCAAGTGTCCAAACTTTGTAATGTATGTTGAAAACTCCTATAGGAATCCATCAGACCTTAGTAACCAACAAGGCTCTAAGAGGGGATTCCATCATACAGTCAACAGAGGGAACAACGTAGGGGGACCCTGTTGCAATGGCAATGTACGCAATAGGCCTATCCGTGCTCCAACACTCAATAAAATTTGAAACAACTGGGGTCAAGCAAGTGGCGTATGCTGATGACCTTACAGGAGCAGGAAAAGTGGTGGGACCTGGTAACATCATGAGGCCCACAAATAGGGTACCACCCAAACAACAGCAAGTCCTTCCTCATTGTGAACCCAGAACATTATGAACGGGCAATGGAGGTGTTCGGTGGAAGTGAGGTCAAAATAACAAAGGATGGCCAAAGACACCTAGGCGCCGTAATTGGCACGATGGACTTCAAGACCGAGTACATAACGGGAAAGTTGAATGAATGGGTTAGGGAAACCCCAAGCTCTGTCTGAGATTGTTAACACAGAGCCACATGCGGCTTTTACGGCATTCACCCATGGAGTCAAGCATCGCTGGAACTACCTGATGCGCACTATCCCTGATATCGGACCCCTCCTCCACCCTCTGGAAGACACTATCAGCATCAATTTCTTTCCCAAATTAGTGAAAAACCCTCACTTAACCCCAGCAGAAAGATCACTTTCTGCACTACCACCGAGACTGGGACTGACCAATCCAGAGGAGATTGCTGCCACCGAACATCAAAACTCAGTTAAGGTCACCGCCGCCCTCACGGATCACATAATAGCTCGGAACGCAACAGGGGAGATGGATACCAGTGAAGTAAACATGATTCGAAGGTGCATTATGACAGAACAACAGCACGGCCAACGTGATAAGTTGCAGGAACTGTTGCTGCAAGTACCAGAGAATTTGAAAAAAAAAAGTAGCTACAGCACAGGAGGTGGGCGCCTTGAACTGGTTAACTATGTTACTGATGAGGGCAAATGGTTTCAGTCTCAATAAACAAGAATTTACAGATGTCAATTCTCTAAGGTACGGTAGGCCAGTAGAAGGTTTGCCCTCCCAATGTGTGTGTGGCTCTTCCTATGACGTCGATCACACCATGGTGTCCAAGAAAGGGTGTTTCATATGTATGAGGCATGACGAAGTAGGGATCTCACAGCAGATAATTATGTTGAAGGAAATTTGCCGTGATGTCATGGTAGAACCGACCCTCCTCCCATTGGACGGTGAGATCTTCCAACATCAAACACATCCAGCGAAGCCCATGTTGACATCAGTGGTTGAGGATTCTGGGCGCGGGGACAGCGAACTTTCTTCGACATCAGAATTTTTGATCCCATGGTCGCATGTCACTGTAACTTAGCTCTCGATGCTTCACACAAGCGGAACGAGAACGACAAGATAAGGGGATACGGGGAGAGAATTCAGAACTTTGACTAAGGCAGCTTCACTCCTCTAGTGTTCACAACCTCTGGTGGGATGGGACCAAGTGCAAGATGCTTCTACACCAGACTCGCGGAGGTGATATCCGAACAGAAGCAGCAGCCCAGAAGTTATGTTACAGCCTGGAGGAGATGTTGACTGTCCTCTCTCCTTAGGTTGGCTTTGCTCTGCCTAAGGGGATCTAGAGCATCGGCCCCAAAGCCGACAACAGTTGCAGATATTGACTATGAGGCTACAGTCACTGAATGCCACATAGGACTGCGGCTCAACTTACTCAACACAGCTAGGATAGCTACTTATGTATAAGGATATTTAATATTAAGGTAATAAAATGTTGGCGAAGGAATTGCTATTGGGGGAGGCTGGAGGCCATATTAAAAAAAAAGAAAAAAAGTAAATGTAGGTACAGTAATCACTTCTCTTCACTGTTCATTTTCAGGCTTGTTAAGTTCCTTTAGATTTCACTTTAAACTATTTTTTCTTCATTAAGGGGAGTGTCCGGCTGAAAATATGATGAAAATAGGAAAATTACAGAAATACAGTACGTACTGTACTCGGAAAAATTCCAGCCGAAAACTGTTGGTTACGGCTATCTGCTGACATATTTTGATCGAGTACCGGGTAATTCATAATATTTATGTAGCTATGCATGATTGTTCTACCCCCCTTCATTTAGAGGGCCCTTCTCTTTACGCAGCAAAAGCTGTAGGAAAATATTTATAATAATATTTTGGTGTAAAGTAATACCAATCACTTGGTAAAAATCAGTATCTGGCACCTTTATCAGCTAGCTAGCAGCAGAACCAGAGTCTGAGGCTGCTTGTGTTGCAGTTACCCATCATTAATTACCATTAAAATAAGGCAATGATAATGAGATGAATTCCCCAGTGTGGCCTTTTCATAAGAATTGTGTGGCTTTTTACCCTCTTTTCCCAAAAAACAGTACAATAAATGAAAAATGCCAACTATATTATTTCAATAATGTTTATGAATGCAATATAAATCAATAGTGTAATAATATCACACAAGAGGAGATGGGACGCTATTATTGTTGTTGGCGTGTTTACACTCATAACTTTAGTTATCCATCTGAAACCAAAAAATAGGACCTTGGTTGTTGCCATAGTAAAATTAATGTAAAAAAAGCCATTTTTTTCTAAAAAACAGTTGTTGTGATTTAGTCCAGAATGCGACGTCTACTGTAACTATATTCGTTTGAATTACAATGGAGTCTGCATTTACGAGGTCAATTGAACCCATGGAGGCCTGCGTAAAACGAGAAACATGTAAATATGGGATTAATTGAAATAGAGACTGGGCCGACCCCCAAACTCCACTTTTTCCTACACAATACCTACGTTGTAGTAAAAATAACATCTTAATTTTATGATGGTATGCACACAATTAATATTTAAGAGAAATACAGTCGCCTGGTTAATGTCCATTCAAATAATGGACTCGACTCCCCCCCCCCCCCTCTTCCCACGCTCGCTGGCTCCTCCCTCTCTGAGAAATGTTTGGGTGAAAACAGTAGGCTTACATTTTTAGTAATAAATAATACCTCAGACTAAAGTTAGGATAATATAATTGACATTGCTGGATTCCTTGCAAGACCAGGAATATTTTGAATATAAACGTCATATATTTTGCATAAAAGATAAAATTTTTGCTCTTTCTAATCAAAATTCTTACATTAGATCTAAAATTTGTATGTCCAATGCAAATTCCATGATGTTTATATTTAAAATAATCACAATCTTATAAGAATTCCAGCAATGTAAGTTATATTCTGGCCGGGTAATTTGTATGAATTTTATGAGCTAAAACAAATACTTTCAGTAAATACAGTAAACAAATTATACTTCACCCGCGTAAATGACCAAATTTACTGCGTAATTAAAGCATTTCATTCTGGCAAGGCACCGCATAAATGACCAAACGCATAACCAAAAGCCGCATAAACGCAGACTCCACTGTAATGTTATATAATGTACAGTCATCCCTTGGTTATCTCGCCTTATTGGGACTGCGCCAAGTGCGTGATAACGAAAAACGCGATAACGAAAGCACAGAACCTATGGGATTTGTTCTAATTGGTTCCAGGCACCCAAGACCCAACACTAATTTTCCATTTTACGACCATTTAGACCCACTAAAGATATAGATAATGTTATGATAAGTATCAGAAACACACATAGGCATGGCTAGGTTTATTACAAAGTGATGAAAAGGGTACACTCAATACTGTAGCCCACAAAACATGTAGCTATGCTTTCTTTATTTGAGTGCCCCGTCTGAGGAGACTGTTTTCTCATCGCCTCAGGACCCCTGAGTCCTCCGTTTTCTCTCAATCTTAGAGCGCACCCGAGACTTCGTTATTCCTTAGTAATGACACAGAATTTGAAATTGCAATTGGGGTTGCATTTGTTGAGGCAACTTAGATATGTCTGATTATAGCAAATGTGTTATTATCAATTTGTAGGTGAAAGATTTTATCCTCATTAGATGTAGGTGAAGCAAATGGGTAAAAACACCTGGAGGCAACTGCCTAATCACAAAATTCTCGGCTTGAAAAAATGCACTATAACAGCAGGTGTGCAGATTTTGATGGAGGCGTGATAACGAAAATCGCGATAACCAAGTGTGCTATAACAAAGGGATGACTGTATAGTAAAAGTAACCATTGATGTTAAAGAAAAAAAGAGAGCGATAGTGGAACGGCAATGTATACCGTATATACTCGTCTGTAATTCTACCTCGTTTATAGGTCGACCCAAGTTTTTGAGGGCAATGGAACAGCAAAACCTTCACTAATAACATTCTACGTCCTATAAACTGAGGGTCGCCATGCCTGAAACACCGAGCGCCGAAGGCAAATTGTTTACCATTATTATGACACTTTACACTGAAAAGCAGGTTAGTTTCAGCAGAAATATTGTATATTTCCATTCAAATATTTATTCAAATCAATTAGGAGGGAATATTATTGTAATACAACAGTTTTTTTAACTGAAAACCATTTAAAAAGCGATTACGGTAACATCTTTTGAACAACGAAAGAAAGAGAACGTCCGTTGTATTCGTCATGATTTTATCCCACTTTCCACTGTAATAAGTATGTCATTTCAGCAAAAATACAGTATTACATTTCCGTGAATGCATTATATCAAGCACAGTATGAATAGAATATCATTGTAATATAACAGTATTTTAACCGAAAACTATTAATAAAACAAGTAACATCCCTTGAACATTTGAAGGTTAGGTAAAGTCTTTTGTTTTCGTCATGTATTTTATCCTATTTTACATTGAAATACATCACGTTTCCGCACAGCTACTATTAATTTCCGAGAATATATATTCATTCAGGCACATTTAAGGTAAAATATACGTGTGATGTAACAGTTTTTTAACTGAAAACGATTAAAAAAAACACGTGTACCGTCTAGCTGATACTCAACAGCTGGTGGTGCGTCGTGCATCGTTATAAACAATACGAGGTTGAGGTGGATTACCGGGTATTATATTCAGTGTGAAGTATCGAAAAGGTTTTTATTACCGGTATTTTTTGTAGATCAATGAGTACTGTGATACTGTATATGATATGATAAGTTAGCCTGTGCTAAAGACTTCAACATAGACTACTGAAAGCATGTTGTAAGGTAATTTAGCCTTTTGTAAGTTGGTGAGCTTCATCTGCTGAAGGCACTGCACAACTTTTCATTACTAATTGGTACATATTTTATGTTTCCATTGTTTACTGGCAGTAAATGGTAAATATTTTTCATGTCTGAAGCTAAAAGTTGCTCCTCACCCGTCCCATCATGCACGGATTCAACCTAACAAAACTATTACCCATGTAGAGGTCAACCCCCAATTTTTTGCCTAAAAATTTGGTCTTAAAAACTCGAACTACACATGAGTATATACACGGTACTTGTGCCCTCAAGGAAACCGCGTCATTTATCTTAAGAATATGTTCAAAAGATTCATTATTGTTTATTACTGAATATGTATTTGATTGAATTAATGTTTGTATATGTGAAATGAATAATGCAATTCATAAATAATATGTAGATTATTAAAACACACTTAAAGGAGACGAGACGGCATTGTTTTCGTTCGTGTTTACAACAACCTTAAAGAATGACGATGGTTCTACTTCTACAAAAGAAACTGAAAAAAATAAGACCCTGGTTGTTGCTGTAGTAAAATTAATGTAAAAAATGAATTTGTATGTACAGTATTAAGTAATGTTATTTAATGTTAATAAATGGGACAATAGAAGAAGCTAACCATTAATGGTAAAGAAAAAACAAAATACGTAGATTGGAAACTCCATCGTATGCAAGTGTGTACAGTAATACCTCGCTTTACGCGGTCAATTGAACCCACGGAGGCCCTCGTAAAGCGGGAAACAAGTAAAGAGAACAACAGAACATAGGGGATTAATTGAAACAGAGACTGGGCCAACCCCCAAAATCCACTTTTTCCCGACACAATACGTACGTTTTAGTAAAAATAACATCTTAACTTTATGATTGTATGCACACACACATAATATAGAAGAGAAATATCAATAAGAGAATAATATTCTGTACCAGGTAAAAGAAAAATCAAGGTTTAACACTTATGTAAGGTTAGGTTATGTTTTAAAAAATCAAGGTTTAACACTAACCTAAGGTTAGGTTATGTTAGGAAAATCAAGGTTTAACACTTATGGAAGGTTAGGTTATTTTAGGAAAAATCAAGGTTAGGTTTAACACTTACGTTTTTAGAAGAGATGGGTCGGCGTACGGGAATGGAGGCTGGTTCCGAGGCAGAGGGCACACTACTGGCCCTCAGGTGAGTCACCATCACTGTCATCCACACTTATCAGGGACTCCCTGACAAATCCCTCAAAGTCACCATCACTGTCTTTGTCTCTGTCACTATCACTGGCTTGGACTGGCTGTGGTGGGTTGCGGGCGAAGAACTCAGTAATGCTTTGTTGACGGCTAGTGTTGATATTGTCGTGATACACCTTGATGTAGGGCTCCATAATCTGCAACAGCTGGGTAGTGAAGACTTCATACCGGTTATCGTCAGGGTCGTCGGAAAGGAGGAGCTTCAGTTTCTCTAAACACTTGATGGCACCCTTTACATTACCATGTGATAACTTGCGTTCTTCTCCGGATGACACACCACCTGTCTCTTCACTGACGTCATCGTCTTCTAACATCTCGTCAGCAGTCACATCAGGATTCCTTATCACCTCCATAATGTTGTCGTTAGCTGTAACACTCTGTGCAGCTTCTCTGGTAAGGTCCACTGCTACTGCAACAGTCTGAACCTCACCAGTCACAGATTGACTCTGCCTCCCACCTGGAATACCTTGCAACACATGTCTCCATGCATGACGAATTGTTGCTACAGACAGCTGATCCCATGCCTCCACGAAGAAGTCCACAGCTTTCTTGACGTTGAATTTCCTCCATAAGTGTTTCACAAGAATTTCTTGCTCTGCCAACTGTTGTTCCTCGTCCTCTTCGCTCTTGCTATCGGTGTCACCCAGGTTACGCAACTCGTCCTTGGTGTTGGTATAGTCGTTCAGGAGCTTAAACTTGTTTGCAGAGAATGCAGCTTTCACACTGCAGATTAATTCTTGGTCCATGGGCTGGATTAATGACATAGTGTTGGGAGGAAGGAAGACCACTTTTACGTTGGGGTGACTATCCAACTTAGGGGCGAGTGTCCTGGTGCGTTGTCAAGCAGCAACAAAATCTTGAATGGAACGTTCTGTTGCTCACAGAATTTCTTCACGTCGGGAACGAAACAGTCATCAAACCAGGAGAGGGACAGAGTAGAGAACATCCACACCTTACGTGCGGTCAGCCAGTGGACATTTAGCTTGGTCATGTCCATGTTCTTGTAGGCGTGCGGCTTGCGGGCTGTGTGGATCACCGATAACTTGACTTTACAGGAACCGGAGGCATTGGTGTTATAGTAGGGTGTGTCATACGGAGGCGAATTTTTTTTTTTTTTGGGTTTGAAAAATCGGCCCATGGTATTAATGATGTAGTTCTATGTGCAGAATCATGTGATATCTTCAGATTTGAAAAGTTTTCATTTTTTGCTAGGTAAACTTTAACTTGAAATCTTATGAAAATTCAGTATTCCCACCCTTTTACCAACACCACTAAATAGCTTATTTAAAGTAAAGTAAATGTATCAGGTTAATTTATTAGGATGAAAATGATCCAGAATAGTGAAACGAATGATCTTGGCACATTTATTAAATTTAATTTTCCTTTAGAAAACAAAATCATCAAATACAAAAACCGGTTTTACTACTACGACCCGGTGTTGCTGCACACCATAGAGAACATGTCTTTCTTGCTTCTGTTTCTACTCATCACCTCCCTGCTGACCACCTGAGCTCGGATGTAGCCTTCCCTCCTCTCCTGGCTGTACACGTGACTGCTGGCCTCGCTCACTTGCTGTACACAACGCTCTATACTCTGGATGTGCGAGGGCCAGGCAGGGACATGCATGGGGTTGTCCAGGAAAGCTCTGACTTGAACATTGGTGAGGCTGCAGGTAAGAGGGGGCTCATTGCCAGCCTGGATGTTATCCAGATCTATGAGATCAGTGAGGGTCTTGGCACCTAGATTGACTTCAGGAGTCTTCCTGACCCTGAAGGAATCGTCACCAACTGATTCGTCATGCCCAGATCCTCTCATAAGTCTCATATCCAAGATCTTTTTGACTGCCGCTCTTCTCTCCTCCTCATCCTTACTGCAGAGCATTGTCTGCAGAACTGCCGTGGGATGAGCATACCAGGAAGATCTCCTCACAGTCTGCTCCACAATCTGAACAACCTTCCTTGGCTGACTCCTCAGGAGCTCAAGCTGGAAGAGAACATGCCTCGGACCTTCGGAGAACGATGACTTGACCTTGGTGTTGAACCAATTTGGCAAGTAGACACTCAAGATGAATTGGACAATAAGTCTCAGGTTGTGAAGCTGGTTCCCTTTCAGTTTATGATGAGCGACCCAAATTCTGCAGAACCTGAGAGCCGTTGTGAGCCACCTACAATGTGAGACTGGACCTATCTGCGGGTAAGCAAGTCTATCAGGCATGACCCCAGTTTTGATGGCACTGCAAATCATGTAACCATAGTACTGGTCAGTACTCAGGTCGTCAATGACAGTATGTGCAAGCTCAACGAGTGGAGGGCCAACTGTGATTTTTTCAAAGCTCGGATTTATTTCTAACTCAGTGGCAGAGTCCAGCATCTTGCCAAGAGGACCAGACCATCTGTTGTTTGAAAGAGTCTTGCCATCCAGCTCCTGGATCAGATGTCTGAGTGGCAACTCGTTGGTGTGGAGGTCACAAACAATCCAGACCAGCTTCCTCCCAATCTTCCGCTCTATCCACTGTATGACCCCCCCTTGCCACCCTGTGTTCGTGTTGGTGCTGTCCCCTCCAATGGCCTGCAGGGTCTGGTCTATGTTCCTCTCCCTGAGCCAGTTCACAATGTTATCTGCCACTATCTCAGCTGGTTTCTTGATGTCATCTTTCTCTGGAGTGAAATGCCACAAATACTTCCCTCCTGGTTCACTGCAGCAGGAGTAGTGTTCCTCCTTCACCATGGCAGGGAACAACTTGTCAGAATCTCCAACTTTCATGAACACTTTAGTGTCATCCCTTCTCCCATCAAAGAACAAACAATTGATTCCATTTTCTCTTATCCCCTTATCAAACTCCTCTTCTAGGTTACTGACAAGTTTCTCCTGAGCTCTCCTTACTTTGTTATGATCTATCACCAGGTGAACATCATCAGGTGTTATCAAACCACCGTCAATCCAGGCAGCTGTTGCTATCTCTGCAGTTTCTCTGAGACCAGTGTGGTGTCGCATGCTGGCCAGAGCTATGCTCAGGATATCTTTCCTATTTCGAATCTTATGCCTGGAAGGTTTGGGATCATTATTTTCTGGGTTAGGGACAAAGTCACCATACTCCTGGTCAGCACTCGGATCAGCCATGGGGAAGTCATTAAACTCTGAATCAGCTTGACTCCAATCATCGGCCTTTTTTACCTCACCCTGGGCCTTCTCAAGTCTCTTTTCCTCGGCAACTCTTCTTCTCTTCTGTCTCTCTGTGGCAGCCTCCTGTGTCTTGGACTCCGGAATATCTTGGCTAGAAATCATGAGAGCCCCTATACTGCCAGTCTTCTCTCTCTGTGCTTTAACAAATACCAGTTCGATCACAGGAATCTTCAGTTCACGCTTGCAAATACAGGAGATGTGGGCCTCGGATTTGTAGTCACGATCGCATCCAAACTCAGGACAGAGAACAATTGGGCACTTGCAAGTAATTATGTCAAATAACTGGTCCAGTTGCTTGGCAAAGCTGTCCTTAACTGCAAGTTTTCCTCTCCCAAGAGAGATATCTCTTGCCTTTTCCCAACTGGCTAGCAGTCTCTCACTAATCTTCTTCTCACTTGTTATGACTGGAGGCTTGAACTGAGCGTTAGACAGAGTGTACTGTACCAAGACAGCTTTGGTCATATCACTGGCAATGTTTTTGTTTGTGAAGTTCTTTGGTTCTTTTCACTGATTTGCCTGATTAAAACACCTTATCTCAAAGCATCTCTCAATGTAGGCAACTCCGACTTCAGGAGCTCTCTCCCAGACCCAAAATAGTGACTGAGATGGCTGGATTTTTGGTTCCTAGTCCTGACACAAGCAGCCATTGCAAATATTATCAACTTATAAATGCATCAGAATCTGAAACAGAAAAAAATATTGTTAGTTGGGTTGTTAAAGAATGAAGTCAGAAAGCAATGTTCACTATTTAATTGTAATGCACTAATGTACGTTAGATTTTCGATAAATTTCACGCTAAAATTTACCAAGCAAAAGGTTGCAAAATATTGAAACTGAAATTATTTTCTGTTTATATACACTAAAATCTACCAAAAAAGTGATGGGCCATTAGTTTTAGCTGATCTTCCCTCCTATGACACACCCTAGTGGTATAGAGGACGGTGATGCGCTCCTTCTGCAACTTCCGGCCCCGACACTTGCTGGCAGACTGGACAACGAAGGTCTTGGAAGGTAGCCTTTTTCCAAAAGAGACCGGATTCGTCCATGTTGAACACCTGGTTGTCGGTGTACTGTCCTTCTTCCATAATCTCACATAAAAACGGAGGAAAATCCCTTGCCGCAACACGGTCAGCATTAGCTTCATCACCACCAATGTTAATGTTGTTGATCTTGTTCCCCTTCTTAAACCTCTGCAACCACCCAGAGGAAGTATTGAAGTGTTTGGGCTCTGCAATTCCCATCTTACGTGACACTGCTGCTTACAGTTCATGTGCGTACTCCTGAACTGAGTGCGTGTCGACCGCCATGTTCCGTCTTGCCTGTTGAATCAAGTAGCTCACAAGTAACTTCTCCGTCTTGAGAAACACCTTGTTGTGGCAATACTTGATCATTGAAGCACCTGTAGACTTTGTGATGTTCATGTGTTCTTTTATCTTGGCTGCATCCTTCTTGATTGTCCGGATCGTAGATTCGTTCACACCATGCTGGCCCGCCAAATCAACCTGTCTTGTTCCTTTCTTTAACTCTTGGATGATCTTGTACTTCACCTCATAGCTTAGGGTACGTCGTATCTTATTTGGTTTAGGGCGGCTGGGTCCAGGTAATGCAAGGTTTCTTTGTGGTGGTGGTCTGGTGGCAGCCATTCTTATGAATCAATGGATATCGATATACACGGTGTAGCCGGGAGGGATGTAACTGACTCGGGTAGGTCAACTGGCTTCATCGCTCCAGCGGCAGTTCATGTCATATTACATTAAGCCAATCACAGCGAGCGGGGAGGGAGGTAAGGATGCTTGGCCCAATCACAGCTGGTTCTTTCTTGAAAAACATGGTGATTGGTAGTTGTAACCTCTTGGCTTTGAGTTCTTTAAACATTTCCTGGTAGGGAAACAATACCTGTTTAATTCCTCAGACCATCTTTAGGCTGCATTCCATGGAAGGGTTGTAGTCAGCAATGGAATCATTCACCATCTTTACCTGATGAAATAATTCACCCGAATTTTCAAAGCTCCACCTTATTGTTGTAATTCCATAATGTCTTCCTCTTCATCTTCCTCGGCATTTTTTACCAACTCTTCCAAATCCTCCTCTGTAAATTCCTCTCCATGCCCATCAGTCAGCTCTTCCACGTCTTCAGCAGCCATGTCCACAAACCCATCACCACCCAACTGACGTGCGACACTCACAATACCATTCACATGCTTTACTATGGACAGAAATCCTTGAAAGTTATTCACACACTCAGGCCATAAGGTGCACTAACAAACATTCACTGTCTCTGGTTTGAGCTCATTCAATGCTTCACTGAAGTTGGTAATGCAGTCTGCAATTTTGTATTACTTTTAACACTTGCTAACATCAAGGTCAGGGTCTACATCCATGGCACTATGGATATGACGAAAAGAGCAGCTTGTATAATATGCCTTGAAGGTATGTGCTCTCGTTCCTCTGAGGCAGAGCAAAGCAGACCTAAGGAGAGAGGAGGACAGTTGACATCTCATCCAGGCTGTAACATAACTTCTGCGCTGCTGCTTCTGTTCAGATAGCACCTCCGCGAGTCTGGCGTAGAAACATTTTGCACTTGGTCCCATCCCACCAGAGGTTGTGAACAATAGAGGAGTGAAGCTGCCTTTATCAACGTTCTGAATTTTCTCCCCGTGTGCCCTTATCTTGTCGTTCTCGTTCCTTCTGTGTGCACCATCGAGAGCTAAGTTACGGTGACATGCGGCCATGGGATAAAAAATCCTGATGTCGAAGAAGGCTCACTGTCCCTGCGTCCAGAATCCTCGAGCACTGACGTCAACACGGGCTTTGTTGGATGTGTTTGAAGTCCTATGTTGGAAGATCTCACCGTCCGATGGAAGGAGGGTCGATTCTACCATGACATCACGGCAGATTTCCTTCAACATATTTGCTGTGTGATCCCTTACTTCATCATGCCTCATGCATATGAAGCCCCCTTTCTTGCACGTCATAGGGAGAGCCACACACGCATTGGGAGGGCAAACCTTCCAATGGCCTACCATACCTTAGAGCATTGGCATCTGTAAATTCTTGTTTATTGAGACTGAAACCATTTGCCCTTATTGGTAACGTAGTTAACCAGTTCGAGGCGCCCACCTACACTACAGCTACTTTTTTCAAATTCTCTGATACTTGCAGCATCAGTTGCTACAACTTATCACTTTGGCCGTGCTGTCGTTCTGTCATAATGGACCTTTGAATCTTGTTTACTTCACTGGTAGCCAACTCACTTGTTGCATTCTGAGCTATTATGTGGTCAGTGAGGGCTGCCGTGAGTTTAACTGAGTTTTGATGTTCGGTGGCAGCAATCTCCTCTGGATTGGTCAATCCCATTCCCCCAAGTCTCGGTGGTAGTGCAAGGAGTGATCTTTCTGCTGCGGTTAAGTGAAGGTGTTTCATTAATTTGGGAATGAAATTATCGCTGATAGCTTCTTCCAAAGGGTGAAGGAGGTGGTTCGATATCAGGGATAGTGCACATCAGGTAGTTCCAGCGATGCTTGACTCCATGGGTGAATGCCGCTAGAGCCGCATAAGGCTCTGTGTTAGCAATATCAGACAGAGCTGCATAAGGCTCTGTGTTAGCAATATCAGACAGAGCCGCATAAGGCTCTGTGTTAGCAATATCAGACAGAGCCGCATAAGGCTCTGTGTTAGCAATATCAGACAGAGCCGCATAAGGCTCTGTGTTAGCAATATCAGACAGAGCTGCATAAGGCTCTGTGTTAGCAATATCAGACAGAGCCGCATAAGGCTCTGTGTTAGCAATATCAGACAGAGCTGCATAAGGCTATGTGTTAGCAATATCAGACAGAGCCGCATAAGGCTCTGTGTTAGCAATATCAGATAGAGCTTGGATTTTCCTAACCCAATCATTCACCTTTCCCGCTACGTACTCAGTTTTGAAGTCCGTCGTGCCGATTACTGCCTCTAGGTGTCTTTGGCCATCCTTTGTTATTTTGACCTCACCTCCACCGAACACCTCCATTGCCCGTTCATAATGGTCTGGCTTCACAATGGGGAAGGACTTGCTGGCGTTTAGGTGGTACCCTATTTGTGGACCGTGTGATGTTACCAGATCCCACCATTCTTTGATGTCCTCCACTTTTCCTGCTCCTGTAAGGTCGTCAACATATGCCACTTGCTTGACGTCGGTTGTTTCAAATTTTTTTGTGTGTTGGAGCACTGATAGGCCTATTGCGTACATTGCCATTACAACAGGGTCCCCCTGCGTTGTTCCCTCAGTTGACTGTATGATGGCATCACCTCTTAGAGCCTTATTGTTTACTATATAGAGGTCTCACGGATTCTTAAAGGTGTTTTAAACATACATTGCAAAGACTACTATTACTACTACTACTACTACTGTAAGAGCGCCGGTTGCTACTACTTACTGCTGAACCACTGAGGCCATCAATTGTAAGAATGCGCAACACAAGCTGCCCCCCTGTGAGGGCTTGTCACTCTTACAACTTATGTTGATACTCTGACCTGGTAGCGTGATGTGAGAGGAAGGCCCATGGGTACATGTAAATATAGTATCGAGTACAGGCATCCCTGCGTTACGGAAGCCCGGGTTACGGAATTTTGCACTTTCGGAATTTGTAAGTTATGACCAATAATTTCGCGTTACGGCCCGTAAATCTGCCCTTACGGAAATTGGGGTAAATTTTAACAATTTAAAAAAAAATCACTATATAAAATTATAATATGTTGTTAAAAATTATAAATTGTTTGGTGTGGATTTCTTGGTGTTTGCTACCGCCAAGCGTGGCATCTCCACGAGGAGTCAGTCCATTGTTTACATCCAGTGTGCACTCATGTTTCTCGCCCCAGCAGTTGAATTTAACTTATACAAACATACAGCAAGTACAGTATAGTGCATTACCCTTATTCAAGATGACTGGAAAGAGGCCATCAAGTGGAAGTGACCGCAGTAGTGCAAAAACAAGCTGCAAAGGTATTACATTGGATATTAAACTTGGTGTTTTAAGAAGGTATATCATAAATTATTTAATGTACTGTTTTGTATGTGTTTATAAATGTTTATTTTCATTAATAAAAGTGCTTGAATTACTTTTTGGGGGCCGAAAAAATTCCTTAGGAACGCATCTACAGTTTTATAATGGAAGTCAATGGGAAAATAAGTTTCGCGTTACGAAATTTCGCGATACAGTCAATTTTCCAGGAAGGGAACCCTTCCGTAATGCAGGGGATGCCTGTATTAGGGAGAGAACAACGGTGAATACTATAGGTGAATCATAGACCCACATACAAATACAATGTTTATTAAACACAAAAATGGTTACAGAAAAGACGTTGTATTCACCCATAACAGGAACTCCTGGTACCATGCCCTCAGGCTCAATTTACTTGCATCACTACTGGGTGTACCCACATCAAAACAAACACAAACTCTTACAGCACCTTAGTACCAATAAAACCAGTGGCACCTGCCAGTACAACACTCAATACCCCAGGGGGCCATACTCCAGCGGCCACCCTGGGAGTCTCATCACCATGTGACACCTTCCAACAAACTCCGATAATTCCGGTGGACTAACACCACCACACCAACAGCCCCGAGTTATGTACTGTACTCATCCACCAATGATGGGGCTGGCAGTAAGTTTGGGGGCTTGAAGATCCGGGTTCACCACAGGGGCAGGGCATTAGAGGAATACTACCCCCTATGGGGTCCATGGGTGGTAGTGGAGCTTCTGACGGCCGGGGTTCATGGGGACACCCGACTCCACTGGACCTCAGACATCTCCCAAGACTAGTGGATGCGTCATCCACACTACAGACACGGCCTAGGCTGCGTTAGGGACCTGTGGGAGGGAAGGGTGGCGGCTCACTGGGTGTATAACGAACCTCAACGTTTCAAAGGGGCATTAACTAAGGACATAAAATACCTCACTCAAAGCACATTAACTACGTTACTTTAACACTTGCACAAACAAACTACAGGTTGTACCTCTCTAGTCCGGCATTCTGTGGTCCGGAAACTCCCGTGGTCCGGAACGATTTTAGATTGTCCAATAGGTAGATAGGCGGTTTTTTTTGTTTTTTTTGTTTTTTTTTTTTTTTTTTTTTTTTTTTTTTTTTTTTTTACTTATCTGAATTATTATTACAGGAGTATTAAATTTTTGCCCCTCAGGCCCCAATGTGGGTCGGTGACCTATGCCCGGGTGGGCTAATCCCCTTAAAAAAAAAAAAAAAAAAAAAAAAAAAAAAAAGAACAATGCCGCGGGAAATTAAGGTTTGTTTACATCCGGCAGTTCGGCTGCTCTCTCTCTCTCTCTGCTTGTCTATACAGAGTACAACATTTAACCCTTCAATATATATGAGCAGTAAATAAGTGTTGCTTTCATATTCTTATGTAGAGTAATGACGATATGTTTTCACATGTGCGCACTTACATACGCTACTTATATTGTTCCATTTATTAACATTAAATAACATTACAGGTACTTCAAACAACCATATTAATTTTTTTACATTAATTTTACTACAGCTAAAATCAGGGTCTTATTTTCTTCAGTTTTATATGTAGAACCAATCAGTCACTGGTTTTGTAAGCTTTAACATAAGCAATGCCGGCAGCCGTCTTGTCTCCTCTAATATTCCACGTATTATTAATAAATTGTATTGTTAATGTTGCACACACAAACATTAATTCAATAAAAATAAATTCAGAAACATTAATTAAAATATATATGAACAGTAAATAAGTGTTGCTTTCATATTCTTATGTAAATTAATGACGATATTTTTTCACGTGATCTCTCTTTTTTTCTTTACCATTATCGCTAGCTACTTCTATTGTTCCATTTATTAACATTAAATAACATTATTTAAAACAACCATATTAATTTTACTACAGTTACAACCAAGGTCTTATATTCTTCAGTTTTATATGTAGAACCAGTCAGTCACTGGTTTTGTAATCAACGAAAACAATGCTGTGTCATTTCCTCATGTGTTTTAATATTCTACGTATTATTAATGAATTGTATCGCTCATTTTGCACACATAAACATTAATTCAATAAAAAAGACATTCAGTAATAAACAATAATGAATCTTTTGTATACAGTAGTACCCCGATTTACGCGGTCAATTGAACCCACAGGGTACCGCGTTAAGTAAAATCCTCGTAAATGGAACAACAGAACATATGGGATTAATTCCAATAGAGACTTGCCCGAACCCCAAACTCTACTTTTTCCGACACAATACCTGTTCTAGTAAAAATAACATCATAATTTTATGATGGTACATGCACACAATTAATACTTAAGAGAAATAGAGAAATGCAGTCGCCAAGTTAATGTCCATTCAAATAATGGACTCAACTCCTTCTCCCTGTTCTCACACTACACTGCTGGCTCTTCCCTCTCTGAGAAATTTTTTTGGGAAAACCACTAGATTTTAAGGTATAGTAATAAATAATACCTCAAACTAAAGTTAGGATAATATAATTGACATTGCTGGACTCCTTGTAAGACCAGGAATATTTTGAATATAAATGTCATTTATTTTGCACAAAAGATAACATATTTACTCAGAGTAAACAAAATACTTACATTAGATCTAAAATCTGTATGTCTAATGCAAAATCTATGATGTTTATATTCAAAATGATCATCAAATTGTAAGAAGTCCAGCAATGTAAATTATATTCTGGCCGGGTAATTTGTATGAATTTTATGAGCTAAAACAAATATCTTCAGTTAATAAAAAAAAAAAAATATTCTTCCCGACACTATCTGTCAATCAAAGTACCCCACCTTGCCGCCCCCCCTCTTCCAACCGCGCCAGATGGTCAGTCGGTCCCTCCCTCCCTCCCCCCCACCCCCCCACCCCCCCACCCACCCTCCCTACCAAAGAAATGTGTGGGAGAAACCAGAATATTTACATTTTTAGTAATAAATAATACCTCAGACTAAAGTTAGGATAATATAATTGACATTGCTGGATTCCTTGCAAGACCAGGAATATTTTGAATATACACTTCATATATTTTGCACAAAAGATAACATATTTTCTCTGAGTAAACAAAATACTTGCATTAGATCTAAAATTTGTATGTGTAATGCAAAATCTATGATGCTTATATTCAAAATGATCATCAAATTGTAAGAATTCCAGCAATGTAAATTATATTCTGGCCGGATAATTTGTATGAATTTTATGAGGTAAATAAAATTATACTTCACCCACGTATATGAGTAGATGCACTGCTTAAAGTGGGAATTCCGGTTCTGGCAGGGTACCGCGTAAATGTAGAAACGCGTAAAGTGAAACCGCATAAAGCGAGGGTTCACCGTATATAAAAAAGTTGTATTTATGATGTCTGAATTTTTTTGATAAACAGCACATTCTTTAATTCCTGATTCTGTCCAAATTTCAATTTTCTTTTTCTATTTTTCAGGTAAATACATAGATATAGAGCCTCACTATCTGGCCATGACAAACAACTATGTGTTTGCTGCCTCAAAGGAGAATTTTTATCTGTGGCATTTCAAGACACCAAAGGCCCATAGTTCCATGGAATTATCAAGTAAAGTGATGTATTTATTCTTAAAATTAGTATGAGTGAACAATACCTGCAGAAGTAATACTTCTTGAATACCAATCTAGATTTACTATGTTTCAGTCAGCTTTAGTTGATGACAAATATTTGAATTTTTCTTTAAGTCAGTTTATGTGTCTTATCTTGTAATAAGTGATAAACCTTATCTTTCCTGATTAATTGAAGGTGGGGGAGGGGTGAAAGGTAAGTTAGAATTTGCATAAAAAGGAAGATTGCTAGTTAGAAAAATATTAAAGTACTAGTATGAACTTGTGCAGCATCTTAAATACTGTACATGAAACATGCATTAGTCATCCACAAGAGTGTAGAAATCTGTAGTCTGCATTACAAATTCATTGATTTTTTGACACTTGCACCTAACTGTGGTTTTCACAAAATGATAAGAATTATTATTATTATTTTGTTTACAGTTTTGCAGGTATCCCTCATTGAACAACGGGGTTGCGTTCCTGAAAAACCTAACGTTAAGCAAAATTATTGCTAAACAATGGATAATGAGGAATAATATCTGTGGAGATGGCATGTTGCCATTCTTACATGTAATTAAACTAAGAGTTGTGGAATAACCATTACAATGCTCTACTGTGGCTTAGAAATAAAGAAACTGTGATATAAAACTACAGTATAAAATAAGAAAAGTTAAGAGTATGGTTGTGTGGCAAGTGATTATATGCTTGGGCTTTTGGAGTCAGTGGACTGTAACTGTGTCCCCGACTTGCCACCCACTAGCACTCAGAGCGGGTGAGGCTGAGCTGTGAAATATGTTATGGTTATTTTTCAACTTGTAATTTTGGGTAGATATTCATAATGTTTTTACTCTGTTATATGCAAAGACAATCTTCATACAGTATATGAAAACAAAAAATAAAAAAAATAATTATCATATGGTCAAAAATAAAAAGGGAATAAACATTTTTTATGTGCACGGGCATTAGCACACACAGAAGGGGAGGGGGGAGCAGCCTGAAGGATCTCAGCTGTTTGCTGTCTTCTGTGTCCCGTGTCTAGTGAACTGATTGCCAACTGGCAACCCAATATTTTTTCTGTTATTTTATTTATTATTATAATTTTTATTTATTCCTCACATTTACATTTACATTTACTTGTAATTTTACATTTACAAGTAGACACGACACAGTTCAGCCAAGCTGTCACCCAGCTGACTCATAAAGAAGTGTGTGGCTGCTGTCTGTATGCCGTGACGTTACATTGGGGGTAAGGAGAGTGTGGCTGGCCGCAGTTGGACTGCGCGGTCATTATAAATTCCCGCATTTGAGCAATTCTTTGGACTCTTTCTTATTCTAGCACTTGTGAGTGAACAGTCTATTCCCCAGTCTTAGAATGGACTCGCCCTTAATGCTGCACTGTGATTGGTTAGTTATAAGTTCAACACACATTCAGCCACAGAAAAATATTAAGATTTTAGGTAAAATAATTCCAATAATGGTGATGGTAATCCTCCCAGGAAGAGAACAGAAGATGAATATGTATTACATTATCCATGT
Source organism: Homarus gammarus (assembly GCA_958450375.1). Classification (NCBI taxonomy): domain Eukaryota; kingdom Metazoa; phylum Arthropoda; class Malacostraca; order Decapoda; family Nephropidae; genus Homarus; species Homarus gammarus. Next base: position 192,231 of record CAUDMG010000780.1, on the reverse strand, counting down.
CACACACACACACACACACACCTGTTGCAGTTCATCTCACCCTCCATTATTTTGTAGTCAGTTTACAAATTATGTATTGTATTTTTTCTATTATTTAATATTTTATGTTGTTAATGATGAAACATACACTACAAGAGGCTGATCATGTGAGACTATAATAATGAATAAATAAAAACAAACTGGCAAACACGGCAACATCTTTTGAACGAAAGAAAGAGAGAGAGTCATTGCTTTCGTCACAATTTTATCCCACTTTCCACTGTAATACGTACATCATTTCAGCAAAAATATTACATTTCCATGTTCTCAGAAATAAATGGTAGTTTTGTTGAAACGTAATGTACAGTATTTAATATTAAAATGCAAAAATAGCTATAAAAACAATTAATACACCCGTAATGTACTGGCTGGCATCTCCACTCGTCCCTCCTCCCACGTCCAAGGTCACCACTTCTCCCAACTCGCTCCCTCCTCCACCTCCTCACCGTCACTACTGCCGACAACAAACACAAATGTTTTGTGAATAACTGCACCTCCACTTCCTATGTACAGTACTGAACTGTACTGTGCTGTGCATTTTTACAAACAATAAACATGGCACGAAAAGCTATTAAAAAAAAAGAGATAAAAATTTCACTCTACTGTACAGTTCCTATCCTCGGCGACAGGACGGGGGTCATCGGGCTCATCGCCACTCAATTCCATAACGGCTGGTGAAGTGGGGGCGACGGTGGATTCACCTGCTTCCTCACTGCCGCCAGTGATTGATGGTGTTAAATCTCTCCTTCGGTGATCAAAGAACATGGTGATGGGGAGTTGTCGTCTCTTTCATTCATTTCTTCCATGATGTTTTTGTATGGAGCGAAAACGTCATCCATCCCTCGCGTGAATTTCAGGGCACGCACCATGGAGGGGTCCATACTATAGGCCAGGTTTTTCAGTGCCTCAATATTCCTGGTCATCTCCCCAAACTTCTCCAATGTTATTTCTTGGTGCTCTTCCTCTTCCTTATCCTCTTTCCCTTTTGCTTCCTCTTCCTCTTCCTTACCTGAGTAGGGTGTGTCATTGGAGGGAAGATCAGCTAAAACTAATGGCCCATCACTTTTTTGGTAGATTTTAGTGTATATAAACAGAAAATAATTTCAGTTTCAATATTTTGCAACCTTTTGCTAGGTAAATTTTAGCGTGAAATTTATCGAAAATCTAACGTACAGCTGCATTAGTGCATTACAATTAAATAGTGAACATTGCTTTCTGACTTCATTCTTTAACAACCCAACTAACAATATTTTTTTCTGTTTCAGATTCTGATGCATTTATAAGTTGATAATATTTGCGATGGCTGCTTGTGTCAGGACAAGGAACCAAAAATCCAGCCATCTCAGTCACTATTTTGGGTCTGGGAGAGAGCTCCTGAAGTCGGAGTTGCGTACATTGAGAGATGCTTTGAGATACGGTGTTTTAATCAGGCAAATCAGTGAAAAGAACCAAAGAACTTACACAAACAAAGACATTGCCAGTGATATGACCAAAGCTGTCTTGGCACAGTACACTCTGGCTAATGCTCAGTTCAAGCCTCCAGTCATAACAAGTCAGAAGAAGATTAGTGAGAGACTGCTAGCCAGTTGGGAAAAGGCAAGAGATATCTCTCTTGGGAGAGGAAAACTTGCAGTTAAGGACAGCTTTGCCAAGCAACTGGACCAGTTATTTGACAAAATTACTTGCAAGTGCCCAATTGTTCTCTGTCCTGAGTTTGGATGCGATCGTGACTGTAAATCCGAGGCCTACATCTCCTGTATTTGCAAGCGTGAACTAAAGATTCCTGTGATTGAACTGGCATTTGTCAAAGCACAGAGAGAGAAGACTGGCAGTATAGGGGCTCTCATGATTTCTAGCCAAGATATTCCGAAGTCCAAGAGACAGGAGGCTGCCACAGAGAGACAGAAGAGAAGAAGAGTTGCCGAGGAAAAGAGACTTGAGAAGGCCCAGGGTGAGGTAAAAAAGGCCGATGATTGGAGTCAAGCTGATTCAGAGTTTAATGACTTCCCCATGGCTGATCCGAGTGCTGACCAGGAGTATGGTGACTTTGTCCCTAACCCAGAAAATAATGATCCCAAACCTTCCAGGCATAAGATTCGAAATAGGAAAGATATCCCGAGCATAGCTCTGGCCAGCATGCGACACCACACTGGTCTCAGAGAAACTGCAGAGATAGCAACAGCTGCCTGGATTGACGGTGGTTTGATAACACCTGATGATGTTCACCTGGTGATAGATCATAACAAAGTAAGGAGAGCTCAGGAGAAACTTGTCAGTAACCTAGAAGAGGAGTTTGATAAGGGGATAAGAGAAAATGGAATCAATTGTTTGTTCTTTGATGGGAGAAGGGATGACACTAAAGTGTTCATGAAAGTTGGAGATTCTGACAAGTTGTTCCCTGCCATGGTGAAGGAGGAACACTACTCCTGCTGCAGTGAACCAGGAGGGAAGTATTTGTGGCATTTCACTCCAGAGAAAGATGACATCAGGAAACCAGCTGAGATAGTGGCAGATAGCATTGTGAACTGGCTCAGAGAGAGGAACGTAGACCAGACCCTGCAGGCCATTGGAGGGGACAGCACCAACACGAACACAGGGTGGCAAGGGGGGGTCATACAGTGGATAGAGCGGAAGATTGGGAGGAAGCTGGTCTGGATTGTTTGTGACCTCCACACCAACGAGTTGCCATTCAGACATCTGATCCAGGAGCTGGATGGCAAGACTCTTTCAAACAACAGATGGTCTGGTCCTCTTGGCAAGATGCTGGACTCTGCCACTGAGTTAGAAATAAATCCGAGCTTTGAAAAAATCACAGTTGGCCCTCCACTCGTTGAGCTTGCACATACTGTCATTGACGACCTGAGTACTGACCAGTACTATGGTTACATGATTTGCAGTGCCATCAAAACTGGGGTCATGCCTGATAGACTTGCTTACCTGCAGATAGGTACAGTCTCACATTCTAGGTGGCTCACAACGGCTCTCAGGTTCTGCAGAATTTGGGTCGCTCATCATAAACTGAATGGGAACCAGCTTCACAACCTGAGACTTATTGTCCAATTCATCGTGAGTGTCTACTTGCCAAATTGGTTCAACACCAAGGTCAAGTCATCGTTCTCCGAAGGTCCGAGGCATGTTCTCTTCCAGCTTGAGCTCCTGAGGAGTCAGCCAAGGAAGGTTGTTCAGATTGTGGAGCAGACTGTGAGGAGATCTTCCTGGTATGCTCATCCCGAGGCAGTTCTGCAGACAATGCTCTGCAGTAAGGATGAGGAGGAGAGAAGAGTGGCAGTCAAAAAGATCTTGGATATGAGACTTATGAGAGGATCTGGGCATGATGAATCAGTTGGTGACGATTCCTTCAGGTTCAGGAAGACTCCTGAAGTCAATCTAGGTGCCAAGACCCTCACTGATCTCATAGATCTGGATACCATCCAGGCTGGCAGTGAGCTCCCTCTTACCTGCAGCCTCACCAATGTTCAAGTCAGAGCTTTCCTGGACAACCCCATGCATGTCCCTGCCTGGCCCTCGCACACCCAGAGTATACAGCGTTGTGTACAGCAAGTGAGCGAGGCCAGCAGTCACGTGTACAGCCAGGAGAGGAGGGAAGGCTACATCCGAGCTCAGGTGGTCAGCAGGGAGGTGATGAGTAGAAACAGGAGCAAGAAAGACATGTTCTCTATGGTGTGCAGCAACACCGGGTCGTAGTAGTAAAACCAGTTTTTGTATTTGATGATTTTGTTTTCTAAAGGAATATTAAATTTAATAAATGTGTCAAGATCATTCGTTTCACTATTCTGGATCATTTTCATCCTAATAAATTAACCTGATACATTTACTTTACTTTAAATAAGCTATTTAGTGGTGTTGGTAAAAGGGTGGGAATACTGAATTTTCATAAGATTTCAAGTTAAAATTTACCTAGCAAAAAATAAAAACTTTTCAAATCTGAAGATATCACATGATTCTGCACATAGAACTACATCATTAATACCATGGGCCGATTTTTCAAACTCAAAAAAAAAAAAATTCGCCTCCGTATGACACACCCTATATGCCTGAGTCTACTAACTCCTGTAGATCCTCCTTCGTCAGCTCAGTGTCGTGCTCTTCAATTAGCTCCCTAATCTCGTCCTCTGCCATGTCCTGGAAGCCTTCAGGAGCCACTTTCCTTGACAGTGCCTGGGTCTTTCTGAATATTTTCATTAAAATCCATCAAAATCATTTTCCTTGTCATCGTCTTAAGCACCAAACAGCTCCTCCCAGTCTTCTCTTTGAACAGGGCTAGAGGGTACCCGGTACGTGTTTTTCGAATCGTTTTCAATTAAAAGAATGTTACAGCACATGTATATTTTACCTAAACTGTGCCTGAATGAATATATTCTCAGAAATAAATAGTAGTTTTGCTGAAACGTGATGTATTTTAATGTAAAATAGGATAAAATACATGACGAAAACAAAAGACTTTACCTAGCCTTCCAGTGTTCAAGAGATGTTACTTGTTTTTTTAATAGTTTTCTGTTAAAATACTGTTATATTACAATGATATTATAGTCATACTGTGCTTGATATACTACATTCATGGAATTGTAATATTTTTGCTGAAATGACTTACATATTACAGTGGAAAGTGGGATAAAATCGTGACGAAAACAATGACTTTCGCTTTCTTTCGTTCAAAAGATGTTACCGTAATCGCTTTTCGAATGGTTTTCAGTTAAAAAAACTGTTGCATCACAAGTGAATTAGGATAGAATATTATTGTAATACAACAGTTTTTTAACTAAAAACCATTCGAAAAGCGATTACGGTAACATCTTTTGAACGAAAGAAAGCGAGTCATTGCTTTCGTCACTTTCCTCTGTAATACGTACGTCATTTCAGCAAAATATTACATTTCTATATTCTCAGAAATAAATAATAGTTTTGCTGAAACGTAATGCATTTCAATGTAAATTAGGATAAACTTCATGAAAACAAAAGACTTTACCTAACCTTCCGATGTTCAAGATATGTTACTCGTTTTTTTAGTAGTTTTCGGTTAAAATACTCTTATATTAGTGATATTCTATTCATACTGTGTTTGATATAATACACTCACGGAAATGTAATATTTTTGCAACTACAACGCTCATGTCAACACAAGCGTGGTTACAGCGAGACTGACTGAGTGAGGGAGAGCTATGCGTGGTGTGAGGTTGCAGGAGCGGGCGGTGTGCAGTGTTTGGTGCCGCGCGCGTACGTTATCTAGTGAATTTAGTCAATATTGTACAGTAACAATGGACGTAGGTGCAAACCTGTATTGTACATGTACTAAATGATTACGGTACTAAAATTGTTATGTCTATTGCAAATATAGCTTGTTTATACAGGTACAGTGGGGTATGCTATAACGAGCGGATCCTACTACGAATTTCCCTATAACGAACGGTTTTACCTGTGGGAGACTCGAGTGCTCCTTACAATCAGGGGTTAAGGAAACACACTGATGTCAAGTCCGTAAGTTCTATTTCTGGGACAAACACAAAAAGGAGTTAAGACTGGGGGAACAGCGTCCTGTCTTGAAATCTCTCTGGGTATCTCTATCTGCGCATGCGCGTACAGCGCGCATGTGCCCAAAGTCTGAACTAACACTCAATGACAAAAGGAAGTATGATTATAAACATATAATACAGAGACCTGAATCAATAATGGTAAATAGTACAGAGTTACATATTACAGCCATATTCGTCTCATGTATCTACACCTCCCTCCCCCCTCACGCCCTTAGTGCAATCTCGAGCGGACTCTTTTTCCAGGAGCCTTTGAGAGTGACGTGGGAAAACTGGGGGGTCACTGAATGAGGACTTACTTTTCTCGTCCAAGCAAGGGTTCACAGGGATGTGGGGGAGGGGTTCACCACTAGGGGACGGTACTGAACGAAAGAAGCGGCGATTCCGCCACCATACCCGACCACTAGGACCTCGTAATCCCTGGTCTTGCCGCAGCCCATGACAACCCCGACCTTGTCCCAGCGGTGAGACGTCGGGTCTTGAATCCGAACTGTTTGCCCGATACTCAATCTGGGAAGGGGTCGGGCGTGCTGATCGTACTGTGCCTTTACCTGGTCAGCACGGACGGCTGCACGACGATCGCAGTCCTCGGTCTTGGCCTGCCACTTCCTCGAGAAGGACTCAGGATGGGCAGGGACTCATGACCGTAGTGGGTGGCCGTATAACATCTGTGCTGGGGAGCGACCTGTGAAGTTGGGGGTATTCCGCAATTCCAATTAAACCCGGTCAAACTTCTCACAGTCAATGTTGCCTGAGGGTGCCGTCTTGAGGATGAGATGCTTGACGGACCTCACGGCAGCCTCGGCATGTCCATTGGACTGGGGATAATGTGGCGAGGACATCACATGATAAACTCCCCATCGCTCCATGCAGTCCTGGAAGTCGTTGCTGGTGAACTGGGGTCCGCCGTCAGTCCTCAGGCGGAGAGGGACACCAACTTCCCGGAAGTAGCGACAGAACATACGTACTGTATGAGAGGCAGTCGTGTTGCCTCCGCAGGGAATGACAACAGGCCACCCTGAGAGCCGGTCGGCGATGACGAGAAAGGACTTTCCCGCCACAACGAAGAAATCCGCAGAGACGGACTCAAAGGGCCTCGTAGGGTTGTCGTTGTTCATGAGGGGTTCCTGCTGCTGACTAGGCTGCAGCACCTGGCATGGCTCGCAGACTTGAACGGAACTAGCGATGTCGGAGTTGATGCCTGGCCAAAGACAGCTTGTCTCGCCCGGCGCTTCGTAGCTTCCACACCCCTGTGGCTGTCATGCAGGTGGGCTAGGGTGCGGCGGCGGAGGGCGGCAGGAACCACAACTCTTGCTCCATACAAGACGAGGTCGCCATCAGCATAGAGGTCGTCCCGCATCTTCCAGTATGGGAGTAAAGAGCTGTGTAAGTTGTACCGGTTGGAGGGAAATCCCGAGGTCACACAGTTCAGTAGACGGATGTACAAAGGGTCCGCTCTTGCCGCGGCTCGGAGTTCCTGAAGAGTCCTGTCGGCGTCCTGCGGTGGAGACTCTTCTGAGATGACGGCGTTCACGGTCACTACAGTCCTGAGGTGTGCAGTAGCATCAGCACATGCGATCTCGTCCTCTGGTGTGGGGTGGCTGACTGGGGCTCGTGACAAAGCATCAGGGATACAGAGCAGCTTGCCAGCACGCCACACAGCTGTGAAGAGGTAGGGCGAGATCTTCTCCTTAAGGCATTGGAGGCGGGGATTCTCGACCGCATCCAAGGAGTAGTGGTTCAGGATCGGGATGAGTGGCCGATGATCCGTCATGAGGTTGAAGTGTTGTAGACCGATCAGATACAACTTACATTTGGACATGGCCCAGACAGCAGCTAACAGCTCCAGTTCGATGGTGGCATAGCGAGTCTCGGTGTCAGTGAGAAACCGAGAGCCACACTGAACCAGACGAAGGAGTCCATTGCCGTGGTCCTGTAGCAGAGCATATCCAATCCCATAGAGGCGAGAGGCATCAGTCTGGAGGACAACTGGCAGGGCCAGGTCGAAGGAAGCGAGAACAGGTGGGCTAAGGAGAGCTGCCTTGACGCGACGGAATGCCTCATCATGGTCAGCTGTCCAGGTGAATGCTCTCTTGGGGCTCATCAGGGGGCGTAGGGGCTGTGCTGCAGCGGCGATGTCGGGGGTGAACTCAGCCAACTGGTTTACCAGGCCCATGAACGAGCGGAGGTCGGTCAGGTTGGCAGGAGTTGGGAAGTCCCGGATCGCGCTGACCTTTCCAGGATCAGCCGAGATGCCCTTGCCTGAGAGGGTGTACCCACAGAAGTTCACACTAGGTGCGGCGACCACAAACTTATCCTTGTTGAGGGTGATCCAGTACTTGCGGCACCTGGTGAGCACGCTCAAGATGGGTGGAGTAATCCTCGTCATATAGGAGCACGTCGTCGATGTCGAGGGCCACGACAAAAGTTTCCCCATAATCCCTAAGAGAAGATGACCAAAGATGGGTGCAATAGGAGAGCAGATCACCACTAGATCTGGCCTGGCGAAAGCCATAATGGTGATCCGACAAAAGAGAAAGGCGTTCAAGGTGAGGGAGAAAATGAGAGTTCAAGATAGTTTCGAAAATCTTAGAGAGGGATGAAGTTAGGGCAATGGGGCGATAGTTAGAGGGATTAGAATGGTCACCCTTCTTCGGGATGGGCTGAACCAAGGCATGCTTCGAAGAAGAAGGAAAAGTTTTGGTTTTGATGCAAAGGCGAAAGAGGCGAGCAAGCACAGGGGCCAGGGCTTCAGCACACTCCCTCAGAACACGAGGGGGTATTCCGTCCGGTCCATGTGCCTTACACAACTGTGTTCGATTACCGTTTTCATTCATTTTCTGTTCAGTTTTTATGCCTTGTCTTGGCTGTAACAGAAAATAACCCATTTATGATTACTATGCAAACAAAAATATTTTCCAAATCTACAGCCTCCCACTCTTCTGCCTGCTGCAGTCAGCACTGTCATTCCTCATCTCCAAAAGTTGTGAACCACGGAAGTATGAACCTGCGTTTGAAGCACTTAACCGTGATGTGACTAGATTCTATAATGTTCCTGCTGTCAATTGAGTATTTATAGAAAACCTACTAATATGTGTTCATACATTCATTATTATTCTGCCCACCATAATAAAGTCAAACAGTCAGTATTTTCAACAATGTTTTTACGTGCCTTGAGAATTTGCACTCCGGAATTCATCGAAGAGGAATACAAATACATATATAATATTGGCTCAAACCTTAAATACCCTAGATCTTTCATAGACAAATGCTTAAACATTACTAAGAAAACTTTTTATAGAACTGATCCCAAGCCCACCCATGACCATAAGAATATCTTAATATTACCATTTCACAAAAATTTCTCACACATTCCTGCACAGCTAAAAACCTGGAACGTCAATGTGGCATTTAAAAACTCATGCACTGTTAAACAAATGTTAATCAAGAACTCCCCCAACAACACAATTGGTTGCATTTATAAAGTTCCTTGCAAGGAATGTAATATGTTTTACTTAGGCCAGACAGGTAAAGATCTTGCAACTAGAATTAAACAACACAAATACAGTGTTAGGACAGGCCAGGAATCCAATGCTCTGTTTGTTCATTTGAGGGATAACAAGCATTGCATTGACTGGGATAATGCCTCCTCAATATTACCATGTAATTCAATTGATAGTAGGAACATCATAGAATCTAGTCTTATTAAACATACCGAAGCATTCAACATGAATTTGAGTAACGGCATGTACAAGCTGGACAACTTTGTAATTAAGAAGATTTGTGATCAGGTGAGAGGGCGGGTCACTGTCCCATCTGACCCAACCACCAACCGTTGTGTGCCATTTAAAGATTAGTAGGGTCATTACCTAATACCTGACCATTGTGGACCTGGTCTCTCCCTCCTCTGTATATATACACCTTGATTTGTATTACTCTCTCTAGTCTGTACTCACCCCTGAAGATGTGAATTACACGAAAGCGCTTGGGAACTTCGTGTTTTCTTCTTTCCTGGTGGTTATCAGCATATACCTAGATCACGCGCACCTACAGTGATTTACTTGCATATATATATATATATATATATATATATATATATATATATATATATATATATATATATATATATATATATATATATATATATATATATATATACACACACACAGTTGGTCCTCCTATTACGCGGTCCCACAATCCGCGTTTCACCGTTAACGCGGTGCCTTGCCAGAACCTAACATTTTCACATTCCGCGGTCGTGAACCCCATTACGCGGAGAGCGGCTGGCAAGCCGCGCCATTTTTGGATACAAACCTCCCGCCATCCGCCATGTTGTGTAAGAGGCGCGAAAATGGTGTGCACAAGGTCGCCCAGTCATCAAAACATTACCGAGTTCTTCACCCGCCACCCACTACATCCGAAGTCAATGATAGTGATAATTATAGTGAGGATATGGACTTATATGAACTTTGGGGGGTTTGACAAAGAGGCCCTGCAAGCCTCTGTGGTGGATAGTGATACAAGTGATACAGGTGAGGGCCAATAATCTGCCCTCTGCCTTGGAACCAACCGCCCATCCCCGTGTGCCCAGCCATCTTTTCTACTAATGTAAGTGTTAAAAAACCTAATGTTATTGATATTTCTCTTAATTATTAATTGTGTGTGCATGCCATCATAAAGTTAAGATAATATTTTTACTACAACATAGTTGTGTGTCATCAAAAAGTGGAGTTTGGGGATCGGCCCGGACTCCATTTCAATTAATCCCATATGTTATGTTATTCACTTTACGCGTTTCTCACTTTCCGCGGTACCCTCCGGGTTACATTAACCGCGTAATACGAGGACCAACTTATATATATATATATATATATATATATATATATATATATATATATATATATATATATATATATATATATATATATATATACTGTATATATATATATATGTATGTATGTATGTATGTATGTATGTATATACAATCCGAAAGGGATGATGGATTAGTTGGAAGTGTATCCGTAAAGAAAAACAAATATTTACTTTATACGTTACGTCAATGTTTGGCAACTAGTATAGTTTCCGTCACGACAATATTCTCATTAGGTTGGGTCGGGGAGTGAAGCTCTGCTCACTACATTGAGTATTATTTATCACTATGCGTCAAAAAGTACATTACAAATCATACTAGCATAAAAACACACTGAGTGAAGCTCTGTAATTATCTCAATATTAAATAACACTAACCACCAATTTCGAAGCATAACTCACGGGACAAAACATATGGGGATTGGTGGTCACACTGGACGGTGCGAGGCGGGGCGGGTGAGGCGTAGTTAAGTGTAGTGGGGAGGAGCCGAGGCGTGGTTGATCGGGCCAGGCCGGGGCTTTGCGGGGCGGGGCACGGAACGGCAGGGATGGGAGGAAGGGTAAGGAGGGTGAGGTGAGGATTAGGACAGGGAGGAGGATGTAGGTTAAAAGACGTGTGTGTGTGTGTGTGTGTGTGTGTGTGTGTGTGTGTGCGTGTGTGTGTGTGTGTGTGTGTGTGCGTGCGTGCGTGCGTGCGTGTGCGTGCGTGCATGCGTGGTAAGTACGTAATATTTTTTCACTCAAATCCTAATGAAACACTACTGGAGAGCATTCCTTTGTCGCAAAACAGTTTATAAATTAAAGAAAATAATTACAGTGTGTTTAATATATTACAGTATATTATAAATAAATAAATAAACAAATAATTCGGTGAATCTATTTCAAGTAAATGGAAAATAAGCAAACAAATGTAATTTACCAAGACGCTTCCCTCTGGCTCAGGGTGAGATGTAGGGGTAGATAACAAGGCTATTTATAGCCCGTCTGAAGTGGCCAGTACCCTAATGCACCATAAATAATTCATTGAACATTCATTTTTTGTACATAGTATATTCAGGAAAAACACTGCAGCTTAGAATCAAACAACATAAGTATAATATTAGAACTGCATCTGAAAGCAGTGCCTTGTTCGTTCATGTTAGGAATAATAATCACCCCATTGCTTGGGAAAAAAGCTTAGAAGTTTTCAAATCATCTTGTGTCACAGAAAGACTTCTTGTTGAAGCTAGTTTGATTAAGGAATTAAAATCAATAAACCTTAGTGATGGTCAGTTCAAAACTGATAATATGTTACATAAATTTATTTGTCAGTGGCCCAAGGTTAAAAATGCTTTAAAAACCTTTGATCTAGATGTATGATAGTTATTTTGTGGGTCCCCTTTTTTCTGACCTGACTTGACTAGTCACGTCACCACCCTTCTCTTAAGCTCCTCTACGTGTGTGTTGGTGTGGGGATTAGTGGATGTCATCATTTTGACCTGACCTCATGTTTTTAGGTCACCCTGTATATTTAAGCCTCTCTCTGTCCATGTAATCCAGTTGCCTCTGAAGATGTCTTGAATAAAGACGAAAGCTAAGGTACTCCGTTGTTTCCATTTTCCCGTGTGATTTTATCAAGATTTATCTTATCCACGTTTTCATTGTGGATTTTCATAAAATATATATATATATATATATATATATATATAATATGTTTGTGTAATAAATGTATGTAGTAAGTACATACCGGTAACCTTTTTCACTCAAATCCTAATGAAACACCACAATTAGAATACGGTGGTTGCTGTTGAACCACCTGTTGTATAAATAGTCGGAACACAGTCACACCACCGAGACGAGGGAACACTCCCACCACCGATCGTCTCGTGCGAAGCAAGCGTATAAATGAAAGAAAATACTTGCAGTGTGTTTAATATGTTACAGTATATTATAAATAAGTAAATAAACAAATAAATCGGTAAATCCATTTCAAGTAAACGGAAAAATTTTACTCGACACCGACATTAGTTCCAGTTACCGGTAAATAGCAGACGCTTCAGTGACGTCACTAGTGTTTACACTACACCAGCGGGTAATATTTGATGACATTACTTGAAGTGAATTGGCCTTATTTTAAAAAACCAAGGATGGTTGGTAAAGGACTACTGAGTCAGTGGGTAAGTGTCACATTTGGGGTACTGGTCTTATACAGCAAATAGAGCTCAAAAGCTACTTTTTAAATGGAAATTTTGGGGGGCCGTCTTATGCACCCCGACGCCTTATAAGCCGCGATATACGGTACATACGCACAGTCTCACTTTTTTTTTTTACCATTAATGGTTAGCTACTTATATTGTTCCATTTATAACATTAAATAACATTACAAGTACTTCAAACAATCATATTAATTTTTTTACATTAATTTTACTACAGCTACAATCAGGGTCTTATTTTCTTCAGTTTTATATGTAGAACCAATCAGTCACTGGTTTTGTAAGCATTAACGAAAACAATGCCGGCAGCCGTCTCGTCTCCTTGCGTGTTTTAATATTCCACGTATTATTAATGAATTGTATTTTCATTTTGCACACACAAACATTAATTCAATAAAAACAAAATTCAGAAACATTGATTAAAATATATATGAACTGTAAATATGTGTTGCTTTCATATTCTTATGTAGAGTAATGATGATATGTTTTCATATGTGTGCACTTACATATGCGATCTCTCTTTTTTTCCTTTACCATTATCGTTAGCTACTTCTAGTGTTCCATTTATTAACATTAAATGACATTACTTAAAACAACCATATTAATTTTACTGCAGCTACAACCAGGATCTTATTTTCTTCAGTTTTATATGTAGAACCAGTCAGTCACTGGTTTTGTAAACAACGAAATCAATACTGTCTCATCTCCTCGTGTGTTTTAATATTCTACTTATTATTAATGAATTGTATTGTTCATTTTGCACACATAAACATTAATTCAATCAAAAAGACATTCAATAATAAACAATAATGAATGTTTTGTACATCGAGAAATGACGCTGTTTACACAATTGTGCGTGTCTGAACGTTGGCGGGCCGCTCAAACCCATCGAAATTCGAGTGTTTGCCGTCTAAATTTTAAATTGTGCAGTGATTTTTTTGTGTCCAAATAAAAAACGTCGAATTAAAAACTCGCGAAATTTGAGAACCTTCTGTACAACATTTAATCCTTCAATATGTCTTCAAAGAGACCACGAAGCAGTGAAAGTGGTGCTAGTGCTTCCAAGTGTATACACAAATCACTATCTATCCAGGAAAAGGGTGAATTTCCATGGACCGGCACCGGTCTGGTCCTGAGGTTGCCGGACTAGAGAGGTACAACCTGTATTTATGTGTGTGTGTAGACACACACACACAAAACATATACAAATCCTCCCACAAATAATCAGAAACAAATGTATTAAATATGTTTCCGGCATTTTTGTGGTGTAGATTGATATAATCATTTTCTTTTCTATTTTAATACAGTATAACCTTTTTTTCTATATTTACAATTTCTTTCCGTTCTTTTTTTTTTCGCCCCCCAAGCTCCGTTGTGGGTCGTTTGACCTGTGCCCGGGTGGGCTAATTCCCGTAGATAAAAAAAAAAAAAAAATAAAGTCCACTCTGTGTTTTATAATCACAAAGCACGGAGTGGACTTGAGGTTAGACTCAACATTTTTATTACATTTGTTTCTGATTGTATATACTGTATGTATTGTATACAGTGATCCCTCGGTTAATGAACACCTCAGTTAACGAAATTTCGGTTAACGAATTACTTTCCATAAGAATCTTCAGTTCAGTTAACGAACAAAAATTCGGTTAACAAAATTTTTACGAAATCATATCAACATGTTTTCGCTTGCTCACCAGCTGGAATATTAGTCCGCCAATACGGTAATCTGTTCTAGGGCTTAAGTTCGTTCCCATTTGAGTAAATATGAAGAAGGTTGTACAATTCAATAATTTTACAAGTTTTATATTAAAATTTTTAGTCATTTTAACACTTATTTCACATAATTGCAGTACAGGAAACTAGTTTTTGGTGCGCCAATCAGCCACTTGACTCACCCAGCAAGGCGTCAGTTTGTATCTCTGGTCAGTGGAGGTAACATCTTGCTTGTGGCTCTCTTGAACATAAACTATTTTTACGTTTTTACAGTACAATTATTGGTCATTCTGAAATTTATTTTACAAACTGACAATATATAGTGCAGTGCAGTGTTGATTTAAAGAAAATAATCTTGAATTACACCTAGTGAACAAAAAATTTTATGGGTGAAATGACGGCATGAAGCATGGGGTGTATTTCTCTTCCACCCCCACTTCCTTCTCTTCTCCCTTCTCCACCCCCACTTCTAATTCCCATCATCATCATCATCAACCAGGAGCCTTCTACATACACACCTCAAAGTAAGTGTACTTTACTGCATTTATTTTTACTTTGAATGTAATTTTCGGTGAGCTGGAACCTATTACCCAAAATCTCATTGAAACAATGGTTTCGGTTAACGAAATTTTCGGTTAACGAACGACCTTCTGGAACGAATTGTGTTCGTTAACCGAGGGACCACTGTATATGTGTGCGTGTGTGTGTGTGTGTAGACACACACAAAACACACTCGGGGTACCTTGGTAATTGCTGACAGCATTGCTGGGGTTATGCAGGGTGGTATGATTGCATTTATCCCATCTTCCACCAAAACTTTCATTTTACAATCATGGTTTAATCGCACCTGTTTTCTTACATGCAGGGAGAGAGATAGGGCGTATCAAGTTATGAAACTATCTCCTTCTCTTATTACCCAATCCTCTTTCATTACTTCTAGGAATCGTTGTAAGGCTATTCTTCGTAGGGCCAACTTGAATTTTTTTAAAAGAAAGACCGCTGTCCTGACTAACTCTTCTTCTAGTAAATCCTTCTGGTCCTTATCCAAAATCATCTGTAATAACTTCTGCACTCCCTGTTTTCCTCCTCTCTTCCGACCAGATAAAGCCAATCTCTATGGCACTTTATTCTCCTCTAACTCCACCTTAGGCGATTTCAACTCTATCCCTCCTACTCCTCCTACTGAACCTATGCACTTTCCTATAATCTCCACTCGTAGGGGTGCTGGTGTGTTATCCATGTTGGATGTGATTAAGGCACATGGACTGGACGGAATACCCCCTCTTGTTCTGAGGAACTGTGCTGAAATTCTAGCCCATGTGCTTGCCTATCTCTTTTGCCTTTGCGTCAAAACCCAAACTTTTCCTTCTTCTTGGAAGCATGCCTCAGTTCAGCCCATCCCAAAGAAGGGTGACCATTTCCAATCCCTGTAACTATCTTAAACTCTCATTTTCTCCATCACCTTGAATGCCCTTCTCTTTTGTCAGATCACCAGTATGGCTTTTGCCAGGCGAGATCTACTGGTGATCTGCTCTACTGCACCCATCTTTGGTCATCGTCTCTTAGGGATTATGGGGAAGCTTTCGTCGTGGCCCTCGGCATCTCCAAAGCATTTGGCAGGGTATGGCACAAGTGTTTGCTTTCTAAACTTCCCTCTTATGGTTTCTCTCCCCCACTTTGTTCTTTAATTTTTGTCTTCCTTGAGAACCGATCCATGGCAGTTGTTGTCGAGGGATCAATCAGTTGTTCTTTTTCTACCAATAGTGGTGTCCCACAGAGTTCCGTTCTTTCACGTACTCTCTTCTTTATTTTTATCAATGATCTGCGTCATTCTATGACTAATTGTATCCATTATTCTGCTGATGATTCTACTCTTCACTCTTCTTCACATTTTTCCCTTCCCCTTAATTCTCAAACTAGATCTGTTTCTAGAGCTGATATCTTTTCGTCTATCAATGCGGATCCGTGCAGCATCTCTGAATATGTCATGGAACCCACACATCCACAACATTACTAAAGCTGCCTCCCAAAAACTGGGAATGCTGTACAGATGCCATAGCTACTTCACCTCTGAGCAGTTGCTTCAAGTTTATTAGGAATTCATTCATCCTAACTTGGAGTACTGCTCTCATATCTGGGGGTGGCTCTTCTGTCCAACTGTTAGATAATCTTTATTCCCTTTCCCTTCGCTGCAATGTTGCTTCACTCTCTCTCTTTTACAGGTACTGTACTTTAACGGGCAATGTTCGGTGGATTTGTCATCATGTGTACCGCCGGCAAGACCTTGCACTCGTTACACTTGTCTTGGCCGCGGTGCCCACCATTTCTCTGTGGATGTCGGTAACACTAGAATAACCTTTTACAGTACATTGTTCTTTCCTCACAGCCATACTGTGGAAAGCTGTGCCTTCTTCTTCGTTTCCATACTCATACAATCTGTCTCACTTTAAAAAGCTTGTTTTCCGGCATTTTCGTGGTGTAGATTGATATAATCTTTTTCTTTTCTATTTTAATTTCTTTTTATTCCTTCCCCCCCCCCCCCCCCCCAGGCCCCATTGTGGGTCGATGACATGTGCCCGGGTGGGCTATTCACTGTAAAAAATAAAAATATAATAATTCCAATGATATACTGGTATCTAATAACATTGTGTTTTCAAGACGTTTTAATTTTCAGGTGCTGTTAAAACTGACCGTCAAGAACGACTTTACCACATTGATGATACACCAACAGGTGTCTCTGATGTTTTCAGAGAAGGAGACAAATTATATGAGGTAGGGACAAAGCTCTGTGGATTGTTGCAGGGTACTGTGTGTATTTTTAGACTAAACAGTGGTATTTGCAATACTAATAAGGCTTGACTTCTACCAGAGGACATATCCATTCAGTCCCATGGCCAGGACATTAACCCTCTCAACCTCGGAGCCTGAGACACACACGTGCATGAAAACTTACGCTCAGCCTCGGAGGTTTTTGCCAAAAAATCGTTGAAAAAAATACGTTTTTTTTCTAAAAACCAGTTTTTGTGATATAGTCCAGAATGCGACATCTAGCTTTATACCTAGATATATTAATGCCTAGCAATAGCTCGCCAGGCCAACATACAGGCAATTAAAACATCTAATATGTAATATTAGGAGGACACGTCGCTACCTGGCATTTAATTACAATTCTCAAAACCCACTCCCGCACCCTCCATCACACGCATTGCTACAGTCATCTCTTGCCCTAGAGTGAGCAGTAAACAAATGTCAACTCTCGAGAGGTGGAGAAGGGTGGGATGTTGACATCGCATTCTGGACTATATATCACAAAAATTGGTTTTTAGAAAAAAACGTCTTTTTGTCCAATCCAGAATGCGACGTCTAGCTTTGATTACCTTAGCAAGAGGTGGAGAGGGAGGTGACATTACAAATAAGATTCCACTAGCTTAGGTCCAGATTATAATTATTTACTTTTTGGAATATTTTCCAATTTACATTCCCAATTAGGATACTCACTTTACTCTGATGAGGAAGAAGAATGTCCTGGTTGTGGAGGTTGACTAGGTGGGGGAGTGGACCCCAGCACCACCACATGTGAAGCATCTTTCAGAGATAGATGAAGATAGCTGTTTTTAAAGATTTTTGAAGATTTCCAAAAGCCCACTTCTTTGATCTGACTGAGGCTCATATGCCATAGAAAGGACACAGGCCCTGCATATTTCCTGGTGTCATGTGCCAAAATATTTTGCCAGGGTCTGCTTGACTCACTAACTGAGATAAATATTTTGTCATTTGACTAGGAGACAATTTCTTACCATTTTGTGATGAGAATACATAGTGACCTTGATTAAGGAATCTGGTTAACCATAATTGAAGATTCCTAACTGGGCACAATATATGAGGAACCCTTGTCTCACCCATTAACCGTTTTATCCTAATAGGTTGAGCTTGAAAATCTTCCCTTTCATTTTTTGTTCACTGATTCTCATACCTGTTGCTATTGCTAGAAGGAAGGCTGCCTTCTGGAGCAATCTGTCCTTGTTCAGATTTATATTGTAATTAGGCCCCATAAGAAATTTAGTAACTTTATCTAGAGACCGAGGTGGGATTTTCTTAGGCCGTGGGGGTCCCTGAATGAAAAAGGACGATCTGAGCATTTGATAAATTCTTGTGTTCAAAATAATAGTAAAACCCCATGCCAGAGGGTCAACCAATGCTGATTTATAAGATGCAATTGTCAATCCTTGAAGGCCTTTAGCTCTGAACAGAACATCTAAAAATTCTAACACCACTGTTTCCGACAATTTAATTGGAGTCGTTAACCTGATAAATTATTGAAAAAGTTTCCAAGCTTTCTCATATTGCGTAGAAGTTTGGGGTCTACAATCTATGTAAACATCTTTTGAGAAACTCCAAGCATGAAGTGCCAAGGATATCTCGAACTGAGGGTGCAGTACCTGTTCTAGACATCCTTGTTGCAATTGTAGTGGATGCAGGCACCAGTCCAACATATCAAGACACGACGGTTGTAGGATCCAATATGGTACAATTAAGAGGACCTGTCCTTGGAAGGATGTGTGTTTGTGAACCACTTTGGGCAACATTTTCACAGGTGGGAACAGTTAGATTGAATTCCAACGGTTCCAATCTGTGAGTTTCTAGCAGTCCAGACAACTGTCCTTCATCCTCCAGTTGCACATCACTCATCTAAACTAGGAGGAACACTATGAGTCACATTGTATCATATAATACAAGGCAGATTACATTTTCTCCCAAACATAATCAGTATGACTCTTAACTGTGATATTTTAGTAAGTTATTTCTATTAATATCTGTTATTGTTATATAAGTCACCAGTGTGACTATCATAAACAACTAACTCATTGTATCATACATCTCTCCCTTGTCTTATCTCAATTATCCCTCAGCTCAATGAAATTTATTTCTTTATCAAGCTAACTTCATTTAGAGCACTTGTATTTTGAGGGATCACCAAGTTCTCTATTTGTTGCCAATCAGGGTGCACAAACATCATCGCTTTAATTAATTAGCTTGAGCGATAATGCCTGAGTGAGCATCAAGTCACCCAGAAGGGTTGACAGTGCTGAGCTGCTACCATAGCACTCCATTGGTTAACATCGTTCACCATTACTCTAGCAAGATGTATTGGGTTGAGAACTCCACCCTGAATGGTTCTTATATATCCCATACTGAGGATACAAGGTCCATCCCAACATAACTCCAGATTGCTAGTAAGACTGGAAGGTCAGCGTCCGGCAGGATCACTAAGACTAGCAGCCTCGTTAAAGTTCGCCTGGAAAGGCTGAACCCGCTACTGAGGACATGAATAAAATAGAGTTATGAAGAGAAAAACTTAACTCTGGCCTGCATGCTGAGAGTAATTAGAAAACCCTGGGCGGAAGCCCAAAAAGTTTTGTGAAGAAACATGAGAAGAGAGAGAGGGATAGTGACATATATCATACTAGCACGTGTATAATTGGGACAAAGAAATTTTTTTTTATACAGTATATATATACATATATATATACAGGTGTATCTATATGCAGTACAGTCAACCCTCGTTAATTCGGACCCCTTTAATCCGGATTTCGGATAAATCGGACGAAATCTGAACTGTCCGTATCAAATTTCTGGTTTTGGGATTGTCCCAGTTGCAATTGGGGTTGCAATTTCAAATTTTGTGTCACTTCTAAGAAATAACAAAGTCTCTGGTGCACTCTAAGATTAAGAGAAAACGGACGACTCAGGCGTCTTGAAGTGAGAGAAAACGGACTCCTATGATGGGGCACTCAAATAAAGAGACATTGCTACATGTTTTGTGGACTACCCACTGTACAGTATCCATTTCATCACTTTGTAATAAACCTTGTCATGCCTATGTGTTTCTGATAATTACAATAACATTATATATTTAGCGGTTGAACAAACACAAGGCTTCACACATGCCATTCAGACTGACAGACTTGACAAGTTTTACCAACCATAAAGACAGTTGAACATCACTCACAATGGATCTTGAATATTCCAACTAATCAGACATACCTAAGTTGCCTCAACAATTGCAACCCCAGTTGCAATATCAAATTCTGTGTGCACTCTAAGATTAAGAGAAAACTTACGACTCAGGCGTCCTGAAGTGAGAGAAAACGGACTCCTATGACGGGGCACTCAAATAAACATACACATAGCTGTATAATGCAGTGTTATGCAATATTAACCCCTGAATCGGTTAATTCGGACAATCGGCTAAAACGGACACCCTATTAGCCAGTTTTAACGAGGGGCAACTGTATACAGTGGGGTATGCTATAACGAACGGATCCTACTACGAATATTCCTATAACGAACGGTTTTACCTATAAAATTGAGAATGCTATAACGAACGAAACTCCTACAACGAACATTATTTAAAAAAAAAAAAAAAATATTTTTTTTTTTTTTTTTTTTTTTTTACTTATTTATTGTTTTTTTATTACAAGTATTAATGATATTCTTTATTTCAGGGGTTTAGATGCATATTTATGCACTTTTTTACAATTTTTACAATTTTATATTATATTTTTCAGTGTTAAGTGGTTGTATTTGGGGGCCTGGAACGGATTAATCCTATAACGAACGAGTGCTATAACGAACAAGGTTCTAGAACCAATTAGATTCGTTATAGCATGCCCCACTGTATATTCTTTCAGTGAAGATGAGCCCGGAAGGGCGAAAAACAATGTCATTCACTAAGTGACTTGAAAGCAGAGGATATTAGTCACTAACAATCTACTGTCTTCCTAGATAGAAGATGAGCCGTGGACGCCATGCTCGACCAGACCGCATAAAAAATTGTCCCAAACGCAATATCTGAGAGACATAATCAGAATAAAAGTCACTCGATTTCCTCACCATGCTAAGATGTATAAATACCCAATATAAAATCCTCCTGGCACTTAGTATTTCAGCTTTTACAACACAAATTAGCATAGCCTTCTTTGTGCCTATTTACAGACAACTGATTCACCAGGCAAGAAGATGACGGTAGCAATGCGTGTGATGGAGGGTGCATGAGGGTGTTTTGAGAATTGCAATTAAATGCCAGGTAGCAACATGCCCTTCTAATATTACGTATTAAGTAATTATTAGATGTTTCAATTGCCTGTATGTTGGCCTGGCGAGTTATTGCTAGCCATTAACATACCTAGGAATAAAACTAGACATCGCATTCTGGATTTAAAAAAAAAAATCTAAAAAGGAGGTGGAGAGGAAGGTTACATTGCAGAAAAGGCTCCACTAGCGTAGGTCCAGATAATAATTATAAACATATTTGGAATTTTTTCCTCAATAGGAAACATTTACCAGAAGGTAAAATTATAAGCTACATATCCCATGTCAGGATTCGCACTTTATTCTGATGAGGAAGAAGAAGATCCTGGTTCTGGAGATGTACCAAGTGGTGCATCTTTAAGAGGTAGATGAAGATAGCTGTTTTGAAAGGTTTTTGAAGATTTTTAAAAGCCCACTTCTTTGGCCTGACTGCGGCTTATATGTTGCAGGAAGGCCACAGACCCTGCATATTTCCTGGTATCATGTGCCAAGTATTTCTTGCCAGGGTCTGCTTGACACATCAACTGAGATAAATATTTTATCATTTGACTAGTAGACAATTTCTTACCATCCTGTGATGAGAATACATATGGGCCTCGATTAGGGAATTTGGTTAACCATTCTTGAAGGTTCTTAACTGAGCACAATAAATGACGAACCCTTGTCTCATCCATTAGCTGTTTTATCCTGATAGGTTTAGCTTGAAAATCCTCCCTTTAATTTTTTCTTTGAATCTCTGTAGGAAGAAGGGTAACATCTTCCTCAGAAAATACCAATAATGATGGATAATTGGAAATTGAAATCAGCTCACTGATTCTCATACCTGTTGCTATTGCTAGAAAGAAGGCTGCCTTCTGGTTCAGATCTATATTGTGGTTAGGCCCATAAGAAATTTAGTAACTTTATCTAGTAACCAAGGCCAAGGGGGTCTCTGAATGAAAAAGATGGTCTGAGCATTTGATAAATTTTGGGGTTCAAAGTTATGTTAAAACCCCATGCCAGAGGGTCAACCAATGCTGATTTATAAGATGCAATTGTAGAATCTTGAAGTCCTTTAACTCTGAACAGAAAATACAAAAATTCTAACACCACTGTCTCCGACAATATGTCTGGAGCAGCTAAATTAATGAATTATTGAAAAAGGCTTCAAGCTTTCTCATATTGCATGGATTTTTGGTGCGTATGACCTGTTATCATTTGGTTAACTATATTGGAATTACCCAGCAATCTATTTAAACATCTTTTGAGAATCTCCAAGTGTGAAGTGCCAAGGATGTCTCGAACTGAGGGTGCAGTACCTGGTCTAGACATTCTTGTTGCATTCGTAGTGGATGCAGGCACCATTCCAACAGATCCAGACACCACAGATGTAGGATCCAATATGGTGCAATTAAGAGGACCTTTCTCTGGAAGGATCTGAATTTGTAAACCACTTTGAATAACATTTTCACAGATGAAAACAGATAGATTGAATTCCTACGGTTCCAGTCTAGGAGCAGAGCATTTCTTAGAAGATTCGATCATTCCAGGGAAGCATAAATTGGTTTCTTGTGATTCTTTTGTGAGGCAAAGAGATCTAATTGTGGAGTCCCAAACCTTCTTGCTAGACACTTGAACTTTGATGCCTTTAGGGACCATTCTGTTTCTGTCAACACTGGCCTGAGACGGGACAACGCATCTGCCCAATTGTTTTGTACTCCGGTATGCGAGTTGCCTTGAGTTATAGTTGTTGTGTTTCAGAAACCTTGAAAATTTTTTCTGATCATGTGAAAAGTGTCCAACATCTAGTTGAGCCTTAATGATTGAAACAAAACACTGCCACTCTGTTGTCCATGACAAACAGAATCGTTATGTTTTCGAAGTTTGGTTTGCCAACAAAAAGAATAGGACTACTGCTAATTCTTTGATGTTTATGTGTTGGTTCCGAAGAGAGTTGCTCCACTTCCCTTGGCAGAACTCTCCTTTTGACGAATGTTATCCCCATCCTATCTCGGATGTGCCCGTACAAATGACCAATTCTGTTTGAGGGGGAACCCAGGGTGATGATCCGATTAGATTGTCCAACCTTGTCCACCATGACAGATGATTCTTGATCTGAATTGGGAGAGAAGAAGCAATATTTCTGTTTCTGTGAAGTAACTTCCACCCCAGATGAGTTAGTTGCTTCTTCCTTAACGTGCCTCAGGGAACTACTATGGTGGCAAAATTCAGCAGACCCAATAGTTTTTCCCAATCTTGCCAAGAAACCTCTTGCTTTGCACAGAAGGCCTCAACTTGGGTTATCACATGTTACCTTTGCTTCTGGTAGACTGACTGACTGCTTATTGGTGTCCCAATGGAGACCTAACCAATCCACTTTCTGACATGGTAGGAGATTTGATTTGACCCAGTTTATCTTTAATCCAATGTTCTGAAGTACTACTAGCGTACGTTGGGTCGCCGTTTGACAGTCTTCTAAAGAGTTTCCCCACTATCAGCCAATCGTCTAGATAAGCAAAAGTTCTTATGCCGTCTGTCCCAAAGATCTCCCTGGGGATGTTCACCAGTTTTGTAAATACTTTTGGCGCAATTGTCAGACTGAATGGCATCACTGTGAATTGATAACTTGCATCCCCCACTGAGAACACGAGAAACTTTCTGTACCTGGGCGCAATAGGCACATGATAATAGGCATCCTCGAGATCCACCTTTGAAATGCAAGCATTGGGTGGAAGTAGATGCCTCAGATGATAGTAAGTGAGCATCTTGAAACTTCTTTTGGTAATGAACTTGTTCAGTACGGACCGATCTAAAATCCACCTCAACTTGTCGCTGTCTTTCTTTGGGACTGGGAACAGGCGGAACATGAAACACTTCTCTGACTGCAACAGTTCTATCACACCTCTGTTTTCAGTTGAATTACAAATTCTGTGAGTAAGGGGGTTGGTTTCTGACCCCTTTTTGGTAAAACTATCGGAGGGCACCTCAACCAAGTCCATGTGAGGCCCCCCCTCTGATTGTCTTGTAATCCCATATGGAAGAAAACCCACCTGTTTTTCCAGCCCCTGACCCAACTGTCTGGCTTCATTGGGAGGGAATGGTATATGATGTGGTGGAATAAGATCTCTTTCCACCTTTAAACAAACGGCCACCCTTACTACGTGTCAAAATGTTTCCTCCTCTAAAGTTTCCTCTAGGTTGATGACTGAACCTCGCAGCTGGTCCTGTTCCCCTGTTAGACCTTCCTCTATGAAATTTCCTAAAGATCTGAGAACTCCTGGGAACCGTAATATGAATAGTTTGCTCAACAGCTGATCTATACTTAACTAATGCTTGTTCCTGAAACAATGCAGGGGAAAGAGGGAAAGAACGAAGCAATAAATAAGCGCTACCACTCGAAGCATTAGTGGCTTGCTTCCTTAGTTGTGCTTTCAGTTTCAGGGCTTTCTAGAACATCTCCATGAATGAATTGTACAGTATAGTCTGGATTTACGCGGTTTTAGTTTACGTGTTTGGTCATTTATGCGGCACCTTGCCAGAATGAAATGTTTTAATTACGCTGTAAATTTCATCATTTACGCGGGAAGTGGAGCGGGTAGGGTGCGCACTAGGTCGCCCAGTCATCAAAATATTACCGAGTTCTTCACCCGCCACCCACCACAGCCGACCCAAGTCAGTGATAGTGATGGTGATAGTGAGGATATGGACTTTGAGGGGTTTGACAAAGAGGCCCTGCAAGCCTCTGTGGTGGATAGTGATAGTGATACAATTGATGCAAGTGATACAGGTGAGGGCCAATAATCTGCCCTCTGCCTCGGAACCAACCCCTCATCCCCGTGTGCCCAGCCATCTTTTCTACTAACGTAAGTGTTAAAAAACCTAATATTATTGATATTTCTCTTAATTATTAATTGTGTGTGCATACCATCATAAAATTAAGATGTTATTTTTGCTACAACGTACGTGTTGTGTCTGAAAAAGTGTAGTTTGGGGGTTGGCCCAGTCTCTATTTCAATTAATCCCATATGGTCTGTTATTTCGTTTACGCGGACCTCCACGGGTTCAATTGACCGCGTAAATGCAGACTATGCTGTACTTAAAATATGGAATCCCTTGCATAGCAGCAGCAAAACATCTGTCTACTTATGAAATGTCCTCATAGTCCAGCACAAACTTAGTTAATGACTGACACATCATGATTGCAGACCAAATGTCCGCTGCCAACTTCCTAAATTTGACCTCTTCAAGCAACAGTGCAGAAACCTCTGGTTTCAAATTTATTTCATAACTTATGGCAGTATATTTTGGAGCCGACAAATACTGGGAAAGTTCATATAAAGAATTATTTTTGTCATTGCATTGGAACTTAAAAAAAACTGAACTTGTGAGCATTCCTATTTGGCGGAGTGAATGTTAAGTCTTTCTATACATTACCCCAGACTTCATCAATTTTAAAGATTATTTTGGGGCAAATTTCAGGCCAAGAGGTTGTTGTATCACCTTCTAAAAACAAAGAATAAGGACCCACAGTTGCCTTGTCTTCCTCTTTCTTTGTAAGTGTTGAGAAATAAGGAAGTTTAGATACATTTTCTTAAAATACCTTGAATAAAGAATCCACAGACTCAGATGTGGTTGAAAATAAAGAAAACTTAGATCATACCAGTGTTACCCAGGGCCTGTTTTGATCATCCTTACACTCAATGCTCTCAATCAGCTGCGTGGGAGTCGACAGCAGCCTGGTTTCACCCACAATAACCAACACTTTTGCCCTGGGTGTAAGAGGTTGCCAAGATGGGGACAGGATGAAGTCGGCCTCAACAGGTTCTCCCTGCTCCAGTGACTGAACACTATGATTAGAGCCAACTTCCTCATCCTGATCCTGGAATCCACTAAAATCGAGCTGACTTGGTATTGGCTCTTGCAACACTCCTACTCCCTCATCATCCTAGATATCCAATAACCTACTTTTCTTAGAA
The DNA here is from genome assembly GCA_958450375.1 of Homarus gammarus. Classification (NCBI taxonomy): domain Eukaryota; kingdom Metazoa; phylum Arthropoda; class Malacostraca; order Decapoda; family Nephropidae; genus Homarus; species Homarus gammarus. Next base: position 165,825 of record CAUDMG010000780.1, on the reverse strand, counting down.
AAAGCAGGTTGGTCTAACTGGAGATTAAGTCTCATACCTATTACCCAAAAGGCTACCGGGTAAACCTTCTGCCAACTTGGGATCCTTCCATTGTTTACATATACAGATTTACTCTTTAACCCTTTGGATGCGACATGCGGGTAAACCCGCCCAAAATATTATATTAATTAAATGCGACAAGCGGGGATACCCCACGGCCTTGAAAAAACTTCCCCAAATGAGACGACATTTGCCGTGTTTTGCATGATTATGTATTGAGGTATAGGAGTATTTCCTGAATGCAATATAGCTTATTTTTGTACTATTTTGTTTGATATTATCTGAATATGTAATACATATCTAAATTTGCTGTTTAGTAACCAAATTGATTAAATTTATTTGCCATATACCAGACATTGATTTATACCAATTTCCTGCATTTTTGGGTATAAATGTCATTTTTTCTCTAAAATTTGCACACATATGTGAATTTTTGTTCCAGATTTGGAAAATATACTAAAAGTTCTCTAGGAAAAACATATAGAAAATGTGATTATATGAAATTCATTTTTGGCAGGATAATTGACACTTTTCAGGAACCGGCGCGAAATTTAATTACGCACCTAAAGGGTTAAACCCTTATTCCATCTATTTTTAATTGGGCTCTTCAAAAAATCCTTCTTTTCTCCTGCAGCTTGATTAATTCTGAAAATTAAGTCTTAACAAACTGCACAAACCAATGGTGAGAACAGGTTGTCTGAAACACAACTGGCATGATCTATGCAAGCCAAATGAGGATCTGAATTAGTAATCCAAGTGGCCCTACATCCTTAATTATTACATGTAGTATGGTCCCCTTGGGTCATAGGTGAACCTATTACTGTACTACTGAATTCACATCCTCTAGTGACGGAGACTTCCTTGTATGCAGTGTGTGAGCTGAGTCGAGCAATACAGTCCTTGTAGCTCCTCACTCAACACTAACTCCCCAGAGACAGGTCCGTGGTGTCCTCCATCATCTAGCAACCCAGACAACTGTCCTTCATCCTCCCCTTGCACATCACTCATCTAAAATAGGAGGAACACTATGAGTCATGTTGTATCATCATTATCATAATAATACAAGGGAGATTACATTTCTCCCAAACATAATCAATATGACTCATTACTGTGATATTTCAGTATATCCAGTTAATATCTCCTAATATTCTTATGAGTCACCAGTGTGACAATCATGAACAACTAACTCACTATTTCATACACCTCTCCCTTCTCTTGTCTCAATTGTCCTTCAGCTCACTGAATTGTGTTTCTTGATCAAACTACCTTCAGTTGAGAACATTTATAGCCATAGAATATTTTGAATGATCATCCAGTTCTCTATTTCTTGCCAACCAGGTTGCACAGACATTGTTCACCATTACTCTAGCGAGATGTATTGGGCTGAGAAATCTCACCATTTGAATGGTTTTCATTTAACCTATACTGATGATAAAAAGTTCATCCCAACATAATTCTAGATTGCAAGTAAGACCGGAAGGTCAGCGTCCGGAAGGATCGCTAAGACTAGCAGCCTCGCTAAAGTTTGCCGAGGAAGGGCTGAACCCACTACTGAGGACATGAATAAAATAGAGTTGTGAAGAGAAAACTTAACTCTGGCTGAATGCTAGAGTAATCATAAAACCCAGGACAGAAGCCAGAAGAATTTCATGATGAACATGAGAAGAGGGAGAGGGATGGCCACATTCACCATGGTAACTTATCACAACATTTGCACGGTTATAGTTGGGGCTAAAATAAAAATAAATATACAGTGAACCCTCGCTCTACGCGGTCAATTGAACCCACGGAGGCCCGCGTAAAGCGAGAAACGCATAAAGTGAATAACATAACATATGGGATTAATTGAAATAGAGACTGGGCCAACCCCCAAACTCCACTTTTTCAGACACAATGCCTACGTTGTAGTAAAAATAACTTCTTAATTTTATGATGGTATGCACACACAATTAATAATTAAGAGAAATGTCAATAATATTAGATTGTTTAACACTTACATTAGTAGAAAAGATGGCTGGGCACACGGGGATGGGGGGTTGGTTCCGAGGCAGAGGGCAGATTATTGGCCCTCACCTGTATCACTTGTATCAATTGTATCACTATCCACCACAGAGGCTTGCAGGGCCTCTTTGTCAAACCCCTCAAAGTCCATATAAATCCATATCCTCACTATCACTGACTTGGGGTGGGTGGTGGGTGAAGAACTCGGTAATGTTTTGATGACTGGGCGATCTTGTGCGCACCCTGCTCGCGCCGCTCTCCGTGTAAAAGAGTACACGCACCGCGTAAAGTGAGCATTCCGGGTCTGGCAGGGTACCGCGTAAACGTGGAAACGCGTAATGCGGGGTAGTACTGTATATACAGTTGTACCCCGCTTTACGCGGTTTCACTTTACGCGATTTCTCATATACGCGGTGCCTCGCCAGAACCGAACTTTCACTTTACGCGGTTCATCTACCCATATACGCGTGAAGTATAATTTTTTTTTTTTTATTTAGCTCATAAAATTCATACAAATTACCCGGCCAGAATATAATTTACATTGCTGGAATTCTTACAATTTGATGATCATTTTGAATATAAACATCATAGATTTTGCATTAGACATACAAATTTTAGATGTAATGTTTACTTTGAGTAAATATGTTATCTTTTGTGCAAAATATATGACATTTATATTCAAAATATTCCTGGTCTTACAAGGAATCCAGCAATGTCAATTATATTATCCTACCTTTAGTCTGAGGTATTATTTATTACTAAAAAGGTAAATATGCTGGTTTTCCCACACATTTATCTGGTAGGGAGGGAGGGACCGACCCACCATCTGGCACGGTGTGAAGAATATTTTTTTTTTTTATTAACTGAAGATATTTGTTTTAGCTCATAAAATTCATACAAATTACCCGGCCAGAATATAATTTACATTGCTGGAATTCTTACAATTTGATGATCGTTTTGAATATAAACATCATAAATTTTGCATTAGACATACAAATTTTAGATGTAATGTTTACTCTGAGTAAATATGTTATCTTTTGTGCAAAATATATGACATTTATATTCAAAATGTTCCTGGTCTTACAAGGAATCCAGCAATGTCAATTATATTATCCTAACTTTAGCCTGAGGTATTATTTGTTACTAAAAGTTAAAATTAGTTTTTCACCCAACATTTCTCTGGTAGGGAGGGAAGGTTGGGGGTGGGGGGGAGGGTTGGGACCGACCGACCATCTGGCGTGGTTGGAAGAGGGGGGGAAGCAAGTTGGGGTACTTTGATTGACAGATAGTGTCGTGAAGAATATTTTTTTTTTTATTAACTGAAGATACAGTAGAAGTCCAAAAATCCGGACTGGTTGGGGATTGGGTCGGTCCAGATTTTCGGATTTTCCGGATTCTCAGGCTGTACGTTTAAAATTAAAATTTAAGGAGGAATAAAGAAGAGATGAAAAGGTACATTTTGATAGTTTATTCATTAGCAAATATAGCATGCTTCATTTATCAAAATGAGCAGTTTTAATGAAAAATAAAGTCAACACTAAACAAAAATGTAAACAAACTGTCTAATACCATGATGAGTCTTGAAATTCCTAAGCCATCCAACACTAAATGCGCACTCTGATTCAATGTTCATTTGCTCCTTGAAAGACTTTGCTTTGGCAATAAGCATCGGCCCAGAAATTGCCATACCTTCTGATCGTTTTAACAAAAACCATTCATGCAACACTTTATCAAGATATTCTAATTTGGGCCGATGTAAACTTTTTCTTTCAGCAATTTTAATGTAAGGCTCAAAAAGGCTGTGAATTCTATAATTTTATTCTTTGCCTTTTTTATATCATAACTTGTAGACTTTCCAATGTTGTATGTTTCCATTAGAACAGTATTGCTCACACCACGTTCTAGTTTCTTAATTATTTCAAGTTTGTCACTCAATTTCAATGTGTTCTTCTTTCTCACACAACGAAGTTTATCTACTTTAGGGACCATTATTATGGGCTTGTACTCTGTACATGGAAAGAGTAGGACTTAAAATTACATACGTTGTCACAGTTTGATTGCTTGTTTTAAAGTGGCGATCGTGTGGTCGTTTGTTGTCGCTGTGCAGCTGTGGCATTCACGCATGCACACATACACACAAAAGATTTATAGTGCCTCAAATTTTACATTTCAGTTCAAGCTAATTACAAAACAAACAAAATTAGCTACATATAATTTACAATTACTTTTATTATTAGAATTATGGAAATTAATTTTTTAAAGCAACTCCATTCATTCATGTAACCCCCAAAAGCCCGCTAAATTTAAAAAGTTTGAGTTTTCGAAAAGTCCGGATTCTCGGGTGGTCCGGATTCCTGGCATCCGGATTTTTGGACTTTTACTGTATTTGGTTTAGCTCATAAAATTCATACAAATTACTGGACCAGAATATTATTATTTACATTGCTGGAATTCTTACAATATGATGATCATTTTGAATATAAACATCATGGATTTTGCATTAGACATACAAATTTTAGATCTAATGTAATAATTTGGTTTACACAAAGCAAGTATTTTATCTTTTGTGCAAAATATATGAAGTTTACATTCAAAATATTCCCTGACCTGCAAGGAATCCAGAAATGTCAATTACATTATCCTAACTTTAATCTGAGGTATTATTTATTACTAAACGTTAAAATCTAGTGTTTCACCCAATCATTTCTCACAGAGGTAGGGGCCAGTGAGCTGGGAAGAGGGGGGGGGGGGGGAGGGATTTGAGTCTATTATTTGAATGGACATTAACCTGACGACTGTATTTCTCGTAAATATTAATTGTGTGAGCATACCATCATAAAATTTAGATGTTATTTTTACTACAACATAGGTATTGTGTCGGAAAAAGTGGAGTTTGGGGGACGGGCCAGTCTCTATTGGAATTAATCCCATATGTTCTGTTATTCCATTTACGCGGATTTCACTTAACGCGGTACCCTGTGGGTTCAATTGACCGTGTAAATCGGGGTACTACTGTATATAGTGATGATGAGCCCGGAAGAGCTAAAAACAAACGTCATTCACTAAGTGACTTGAAAACAGAAAATCATCAGTCACTAGACTTTGACTGTCTTCCCAGGTAGAAGACGAGCCGCGGTCGCCGTGATTGACCAGGCCGTATAAAAAACTACCCCAAACACAAAATCTGAATGACATAACCAAAACTAAATTCACTCAATTTGCTCACCGTGCTAAGATGTATAGTTACCGAAGGTAAATTCCTCATCCTACTTAATATTTCAGCAAACACAACACAAAATAGCGGAGCCCTCTTTGTGCATGTTTACAGTTGAGTCACCAGGCAAGAAGATGACAGCAGTGATGCGTGTGATGGAGGGTGTGGGAGGGGGTTTTGAGAATTGCAATTAAATGCCAGGTAGCGACACGTCCTCCTAATATTACCGGTATGTATTTTAGGAACTATTATGTGTTTTAATTGCCTGTATGTTGGCCTGGCGAGTTAATGCAAGGCATATACATATGCAGGTACAAAGCTAGACTTCGCATTCTGGATTGAACAAAAAATATATTTTTTTTTTATGGGCTCATTTCACTGCCATGGAATTGTTTTACTAATTGTAATGGGGTCTCTCCTAGTGTAAATTTTTTTGAAAAATTGTATGGAACCATAAAAAATTTAAAATTCTCGAAATTTAAGCCACTTTTTTTTCGAGTATAAGTTGAGAAAGTAGGAAAATGTTTAGTAAAATATTGATTTCCATTCACATTTTCCTTGTTTTATGGTGTTCATTGATATGTACTATATACCAAAATAAAGAACAAAGCATGGAGAATATCTTGGTATGAGGAAAAATAATATAACAGAAAACTCATGGAATAATTAAAGAGCCTAGCAGCGCACCTTCCTCTCGCTCTAATGGCCAGAGCGACACTGGCTTCATGCTGCGCTGCCACGCACACGATGACCAAGACCGCGTAAGGGAAGTTGATAAGGCCCACACAAAGAAGACGATGTCTGTCAAATGGCGTTCAAAGTTCAGTCAGTTTCACCGAATAGTTTTTGAGTTATTTGAAAATATAGCCCATCGTCGCGAGGCTGAGCCTAAGTTTTTTTGCCTTTCACGTTCGATGCCCCAATGGCGTTTTATGAGGCTGAGAGGGTTAAACATGATTTTTCTTGGCCATTTTTAAATATTGCAACTAAAAACTTTGTCGTGATTAGTGTGAATACAAAAGGAAACACACTATTCTACATGTTTATTTTCGATGGTTATTCATGTTTTTGTTTATTTCACTGTAACTCTTAGATTACCTTGTCCTGTGCTGGTATTAAGGAGAATCTTTTTAAACAGATGAATTTGGTTCCTCCCCAATTCATAAAGATGGGATTTTATTGTATGAGTAAACTGCCCTTGTACGAATAGAATTTTAGAAATACAAGATAAACTTTGCAAAGTGAGAAAACTTTATAATCCTCAATGTTGTTCCAGTTTTGCTTGTTTCTTTTTCTGGTTCTTTGCCCATATGCCAGGTGGCTTTTGTACTCCTCATACAAAGCCAGCAGTACATGTGGAAAGGAAGGATAAGCCTTTTACTCGGAAAGAGGGATTTCAGGATTGTTCCTCCTTTTTGAAAAGAGATACATGAAATTGAAAAATAATTTGAAAAGAATCTTAATATACCAATTGTATTTCAGGCTACTAGTGACCCTGTATGCTGTATAACTGCAAGTGAACGGGTACTAATTATTGGAAGGGAATCTGGAAAACTTCAAAGATATACTCTTCCACATGTTGCTCTCACTGCACGTTACTCTCTCCCGTGCCGACCACATCGTTTGGCACTGAACTGTAATTCATCGTAAGTTGATTCATTTTATGCTTTCTTTCACAGAGTTAAATATTGAGATAATATTAAGCATTTGATGGTGTCTGTTTATTACATGTAAAATTTATCCCTATTTTTTTATTGCAAAATACAGTACAGTAGTGGGAAATCTTGATATATAAAATTATTATTGTTAAATTATCTTAATTCATTAGAGTAGCTCCTTAAGAGTGTTCATTCTTCTGCAAATCTCTCCATTATCAACATGCTTTGTATTAACCCTTCTTTTATAAGTGATACTGTACAGTAGACCAAGAGTTTCATGGACTTACTCACCTAACTTATGGGCTGATACCTTAGGGTTCTCCATTTGGTATGCAGCTTCCCTCATGTCATTAGCTGAACGTTGCATGCAACTTTCACAAGACAACATTTCACGTTGAACCACAGAGCATGGTAGCAGATTTTCTTCCTTGACGACTATTGCCATGCATATCAGCCGCCTTCGAGGTGTTCACTCAGACCGCGATCTACAGCTCTATGGTGGTCGTGTGCGGTGTGTCACAGAGACCCGTTTCTGGGACATTATCTTCAACAACCAGCTTATGTGACAGCTACATATTTGTTACTTCAAAGAGTCTTGCCAGTGTGCTCCTAAGTTATTGAGAGTCTTGGGGCACACGTCATGGGGTGCTGACCACGGGACTCTGCTACACCTTCACCACATGCTAGTTCAACTCAAACTGGATTATGGGTAGGAGGTGTACTCCTCAGCCACTAAAGCTAGACTCAATACACTGAACTATTCATCATGCTGGGGTGTGTCTGGCAACTGGCTAAGGTAGTAGGTATTAGGCAGATACCAAACAAGGAGGCACTACCACCTGGGAAGATATTGGAAGCATAATGTATTGTCTAATGGTAGACCCAGCTTCCACATGGCATTGCAAAAATTGTGACCAAGTCCCAGGTTGCTCATCTGACTTTCTGCCTCATTTACACACATTTGCAGGGTCTCAATTGTTTCTCTTACTATTGACAACACAACATACATATATACAGTGAACCCTCACTTTACGCGGTCAATTGAACCCACGGTGGCCCGCATAAAGCGAGAAACGCGTAAAGTGAACAACATAACATATGGGATTAATTGAAATAGAGACCGGGCCGACCCCCAAACTCCACTTTTTCCCGGCACAATACGTATGTTTTAGTAAAAATAACATCTTAACTTTATGATGGTATTTTCACACACATAATATAGACGGAACAATCAATAAGGGAATAATATACTGTAGGTTAGGTTAGAAAAAAACAAGGTTAGGGTTAACACTTACGTTAGTAGAAGAGATGGGTCGGCGTACGGGAATGGAGGCTGGTTCTGAGGCAGAGGATAGGCTACTGGCCCTTTGGTAAGTCTTCATCAATGTCATCCACACTTACTAGTGCCTCCCTGACAAATCCCTCAAAGTCATCACTGTCACTATCACTGGCTTGGGCTGGCTGTGGTGGGTTGTGGGCGAAGAACTCGGTAATACTTTGCTGACGGCTGGTGTTGATGTTGTCGTGATACACCTTGATGTAAGGCTCCATAGTCTGAAACAGCTGGGTAGTGAAGATTTCATACCGGTTATCATCAGGGTCGTCGGAAAGGAGGAGCTTGAGTTTCTCAACACACTCGATGGCACCCCTTACATTACTATGCGATGACTTGCGTTCTTCTTGGGATGATGCACCACCTGCCTCTTCACTGATGTCATCATCATCTAGCATCTTGTTGGCAGTCACATCAGGATCCCTTATCACCTCCAGGATGTCGTCGTTGGTGGTCTCGGAGAAGCCTGCAGCTGTAACACTCTGCGCAGCTTCTCTGGCAAGGTCCACTGCTACTGCAACAGTCTGAACCTCACCAGTCACAGATTTACTCTGCCTCCCACCTGGAATACCTTGCAACACATGTCTCCATGCATGACGAACAGTTGCTACAGACAGCTGATCCCATGCCTCCACCAAGAAGTCCACAGCTTTCTTGACGTTGAATGTTCTCCAAAATTGTTTCACAAGTACTTCTTGCTCTGCCAACTGTTGTTCCTTGTTGCCTTCGCTCTTGCTGTCGGTGTCACCCAGGTTACGCAACTCGTCCTTGGTGTTGGTATAGTCATTCAGGAGCTTAAATTTCTTTGCAGAGAATGCAGCTTTCACATAACAGATCCCTTCTTGGTCCATGGGCTGTATTAATGACGTAGTGTTGGGAGGAAGGAAGACCACTTTTACGTTGGGGTGGCGATCTAACAGTAGGGGCGAGTGTCCTGGTGCGTTGTAAAGCAGCAACAAAATCTTGAATGGAACATTGTGTTGCTCACAGAATTTCTTAACGTCAGGAACGAAACAGTCGTCAAACCAGGAGAGGGACAGAGTAGAGAACATCCACGCCTTACGTGCGGTCAGCCAGTGGACATTTAGCTTGGTCATGTCCATGCTTTTGTAGGCATGCGGCTTGCGTGCTGTGTGGATCACCGATAACTTGAGCTTACAGGTACTGGAGGCATTGGTGGTAAACAGGACGGTCATGCGCTCCTTTTGCAACTTCTGGCCCCGACACTTGCTGGCACTCTTCACAACGAAGGTCTTGGAAGGTAGCTTTTTCCATAAAAGACCAGATTCGTCCATGTTAAACACCTGGTCGTCGGTGTACTGTCCTTCCTCCATAATCTTTAAACGGAGGAAATTCCCTTGCCGCAACACGGTCAGCACTAGCTTCTTCACCACCAATGTTAATGTTGGTGATCTTGTTTGTCTTCTTAAATCTCTGCAACCACCCAGAGGAAGCATTAAAGGGTTTGGGCTCTGCAATTTCCATCTTACGTGACACTGCAGCATAGAGTTCACGTGTGTACTCCTTAACTGAGCGCGTGTCCACCGCCATGTTCCATCGCGCCTGACGAATCAAGTAGCTCACAAGTAATTTCTCCGTCTTGAGAAGCACCTGGTTGTGGCAATACTTGATCATCGAAGCACCTGTAGACTTTGTGATGATCATGTGCTCCTTTATCTTGGCTGCATCCTTCTTGATTGTCCTGATCGTAGACTCGTTAACACCATGCTGGCGCGCGAGATCAACCTGTCTTGTTCCTTTCTCCAACTCTTGGATGATCTTGTATTTAATTTCGTTGCTTAAGGAACGTCGTATCTTCTTTGACTTAGGGCGGCTGGGTCCAGGTAATGCAAGGTTTCTTTGTGGTGGTGGTGGTGGTCCGGTGGAAGCCATTCTTATGGAACAATGGATACCGATATACACGGTGTAGCCGGGAGGGGTGTAACTGACGCGGGTAGGTCAAGGGGCTTGAATGCTCCCGCGGCGGGGCACGTCATAGTACATTAAACCAATCACAGCTAGCGGGGGAGGGAGGTAAGGATGCTTGGCCCAATCACAGTCCGATATGTCATATGACGTCACTGATAACGCAACAAAGACATACACTGCGCAACCTACTCGCGCCGCTTACCCAAAATGGCGGAGGTTTGGATCCAAAAATGGCGCGGCGCGAGAGGACCGACAGCCGCTCTCCGCATAAAAGGGTACACACACCGCGTAAAGTGAGCATTCCGTGTTCGGCAGGGTACCGCGTAAACGTGGAAATGCGTAAAGTGAAACCGCGTAAAGCCGTGGTTTACTGTATTGTTTCTCACTTTTGATCTTTTTTCATTTTGTATTTCTCTATGGTTCTTTATTATTGTTATTATTATATTATTATTATTATTATTTTTATTCTCATTATTATTATTAATATTATTATTATTATTATTATTATTATTATTTTTATTATTATTATTATTATTATTATTATTATTATTATTATTATTATTATTATTATTATTATTACAGTGGTTCCTTGGTTAACGAACAAAATTCGTTCCAGAAGGTCGTTCGTTAACCGAAAATTTCGTTAACCGAAAATTTCGTTAACCGTAACCATTGTTTCAATGGGATTTAGGTAATTGGTTCCAGCTCACCGAAAATTACATACAAACTAAAAATAAATGCAGTAAAGTACACTTACTTTGAGGTGTGCATGTAGAAGGCTCCTGGTTGATGATGATAATGATGGGAATTAGAATGGTGGTGGAGGAGAAGGGAGAAGAGAAGGCATTGGGGTGGAAGAGAAGTCACCCCATGCTTCATGCAGTCATTTCACCCATAAAATTTTAAGTTCACTTGGTGTAATTCAAGATAATTTTCTTTAAATCAACACTGCACTGCGCTATATATTATTAATATGTAAAATATATTTCAAAATGACCAATAATTTGACTGGAAACACAGAAAAAAGCATTTATGTTGAAGAGTCTCAAACAAGATGTTCCTTCCTCTGAACCAGTAAACAAACTGACACCAAGCTTGGTGTGTTGAGTGGCTGTTTGGGGTGCAAAAAACTAGTTTCCTGTACTTGAATTATGTTCAATAATTGTTAAAATGACAAAAAGATTTTATATAAAACTATTAAAATTATTGAATAGTACAACCTTCTTGATATTTACTAAAATGGTAGGGAATTTAAGCCCTAAAACCGGTTACTGTATTGGCGGACTAATACTACAGCTGGTGAGCAGCCAAATGCAGGTGAAAACATGTTGGGAAAAATTCGTAAGGAATTCGTTAACCGAAGTGAAGAATCTTATGGAAGGCAATTCGTTAACCGAGGCTCTCGTTAACCGAGGGATTACTGTATATATAACCTCATCCCATGCTGCACTAATGTTCTTTATACATTTCAAAATGTTGTAGTCCTTCCAAAACTCTCTGAGCATTTTCTTACCTTCAGTAGCAGCAACAGCTTGAGCGAAGTTCGTACGTAAATAATTCGTGTTAAAAGCAGCAATAGCACGTTGATCCATGGGTTGGATGATAGAGGTAGTGTTAGGTGGAATGTAGACTACCTTAACATCAGGGTGTATGTCGTCCAGGTGTGGTGGGTGTCCCGGAGCATTATCCAAAATTAACAAAATCTTGAATGGAATCCCTTGTTGCAGACAATACTTCTTGGCTCGTGGAATGAAACGAGTCATAAGCCAATCTTCAAACACTGCGAGGGTCATCTATGCTATCTTGTTACTGCGATAAAACACTGGCAGTGTGTGCTTGCTAACATGTTTAAAAGCCCTTGGGTTCTCTGAATGATATATCATGAAGGGCTTTATCTTGAAACCAGCTACATTCCCTCCCAACACAAGTGTGATTCGGTCCTTGAATGCCTTGAATCCCGGCATTGTTTTCGCCTCTTTGTGGATGTACGTATGTCCGTTCTGGCATGCGAATCCATAATAAGCCAGTTTCATCCACATTAAATATTTGCTCAGGCAAATAATTTCCCTCCACGATGACACGACCTAGCTCCTCCTTAAAAGCTTCGGCAGCACCAACATCAGCACTTGCTGCCTCTCCACTCACCTTTACACGACGCAAACTGTAGCAGTTTTTAAATCCTTGGAACCACCCATGACTTGCTATGAAGGTTTGGTCGCTCACATCTCCTGCCTGCTCCTTCAGGCTTTCGAAAAGGCTTCTTGCCTTAGCCTGTAGGGTTAGAAGGCTTAAGGGTAAATGTTTTTGTATCTAGTCTTCCATCCATATCACAAGTAATTTTTCCATCTCATGAATAGGACCTTGTCTTTTCTTCGTTATTATAGGTGTTGATCCTTTCACTACCTCAAGAATACGTTTCTTGTCCTTCAAAATAGTAGATATTCTCGAGTGCAAGAAGCCTAGGTCGTGTGAAATGGTTGCTACTGTTTTTCCATTTTCATACTGCATTATTATCTTCATTTTTGTCTCAAAAGTAATTGACTGCCTCCTTTTCTTCTGAGCACCACCAGCACCCTCACTTCTACGCTTGCCAGTCATTCTAAAGTGAATTAGATAGGAAAATAATGTCAGTACACAGCGAGATCACTATCGATAACAACAACTAAACACCAACTAAGCGCTCCACGGTGTGGGTGCTGTAGCCACGAGGCGGCGCGACCCATCCCAAGCGACGCTCACCTACGGGACAGAAACGTTTCGGTCTAGAAAATACATGCGTCATTTGAAAAATTTTTGGTACCGACTGCGGCTGTCGTATGTGCGGGTGGTCGTACCTAATGAGGCAGGCCGTAAGTGTGGGTGATCGTCAGTCGAGTATGTCGTAAGTTGAGGAGTAGCTGTGTGTATATATGTATACAGTGGGGTATGCTATAACGAATCTAATTGGTTCTAGAACCTTGTTCGTTATAGCATTCGTTCGTTATAGGATTAATCCGTTCCAGGCCCCCCAAATACAACCACTTAACACTGAAAAATATAATATAAAATTGTAAAAATTGTAAAAATTGTAAAAAAGTGCATAAATATGCATCTAAACCCCTGAAATAAAGAATATCGTTAATACTTGTAGTACAGAAACAATAAATTAGTAAAAAAGAAAAAAAAAATTTTAATAATGTTCGTTGTAGGAGTTGCGTTCGTTATAGCATTCTCAATTTTTTAGGTAAAACCGTTCGTTATAGGAATATTCGTAGTAGGATCCGTTCGTTATAGCATACCCCACTGTATATATATATATGCAGTGGTCCCTCGGTTAACGAGCACAATCCGTTCCAGCAGGTTGCTCGTTAACCAAAAATCTCGTTAACCGAAACCATTGTTTCAATGGGTTTTTGGGTAATTGGTTCCAGCTCACCGAAAATTGCCTAAATTCAACAAAAATTTTGGAAATGGACACTTACCTTGAGGTGTGTATGTAGAAGGCTCCTGGATGATGATGCTGATGTGAATTTGAAGTGGGAGGTGGAGAAGGGAGAAGAGAAGGAAGTGGAGGTGGAGGAGAAGCATTTTACTGCTTCTTGGAAGGTGAGTCACCTTCCATGAAAATGTCAGGAACCTCTGGACTGACAGATTCTCCACCATGAACATCCTCTCTCCTTCTTGAAGTGGAAGGCAGAGGGATAGCATCTTGTTCCCTCTGCCTTTTACTGAAGAAATTGTCAATTGTGGTCTGTGGGGCATCTGTCCTCCTCACCATTAACTTATGTTTAAAGAAGGAGACCAGTGAGTCCTCAACATGACACAAAGTTAGTTCAGGTTTTTCCACATCTGGGTGCTTTGAAGCCAGTTCCCTGAACTTCTCCCAGTGGTAAATCACATCTTTCAACTGTTTAGCTGACATATGGTCATCACTTTCAATTTCCTCCTCACCACTGTGAGCCTCTAACATCTCATCCAGTTGCTTCAAGTCATCAGGAGTAAGTTCCTCTTCATGCGACATCACAAGCTCTTCGACATCATCCTCTTCCACTTCAAGGCCCAAGGACTGACCAATGGACACAATCTCCTGGTCCAACTCTGTGTCATCCTGAAATCCCTCAAAATCATGGACTACTGATGGCCACAGTGCTTTCCATGAAATTTAAGAGGGAGGTCTAATGGGAACAGGACCAGCTGCAAGGTTAAGTTATCAACCTGGAGAAACTTTAGAGGGGATAACAATTCAAGACATAGAAGGGGTGGCAGTTTGTTCAGAAGTGGAAGGAGACCTTATTCCAACACATCAGTGTCCACTCCCTTCCAATGAAGCCAGACTGCTGGGTCGTCTAGGGGGTTGGGAAAACAGGTGGACTTCTTCCATATGGGCTTACAAGACAATCAAAGGGGGCCTCACATGGACTTGGTTGAGGCTCCCTCTGCTAGTGTTATCAAAAAGGGGTCAGAAACCAACTCCCTTACTCACAGAATTTGTAATTCAACTGTTAAACAGAGGTGTGATAGAATTGTTGCAGCCAGAGAAGTGTTTCCTGTCTCGCCTGTTCCCAGTCCCCAAGAAAGGCTGTGAAAAATTGAGGTGGATTTTAGATCTTTTCTTCTTGAAAGAGTTCATTAAAAAAAAAATACAATAAAAAAAAGCCGTTTTTTCTATAAAACAGTTTTTTTGAAATGATCCAGAATGCGACGCTTAGCTTTTAGCCTGGTATGTTAATGCCTAGCAATAACTCACCAGGCCAACATACAGTCAATTAAAACATCTAATAATTACTTAATAAGTAATATTTAGAGGACACGCCGCTACCTGGCATTTAATTGCAATTGTCGAAACCCCCTCCTTCACCCCCCATCGCACGCACTGCCACCTTCATCTCTTGCCTTAGAGCAAGCAGTAAATAAAAGTTAACTCTTGAGGGGTGGAAGTGGGTGGGTTATCAGCATCGCATTCTGGATCATATCACAAACATTGGTTTTTAGAAATAAACGGCTTTTTGTTCAATCTCAGAATGTGACGCTTAGCTTTGAATACCCGAGCAGGAGGTGGAGAGGGAGGTGACTTGCATACAAGGCTCCGCTAACTTAGGTCCAGATTATGATTATAAACCGTTTGGAATATTTTCAAATACAGTATTTGGAACATTTACCGGAAGGTAAAATGTTAATTTACATATCTCAATTAGGATACTCACTTTATTATGGTAATGAAGAAGATCTCCTAAAGCCCATTTCCTTGATCTAACTGAGACTCATACGCCGCAGAAAGGCCACAGACCCTGCGTATTTCCTAGTGTTATGTGCCAAAAATTTCTTGCCAGAGTTTGCTTGATTCACTAATTGAGATAAAGATTTTGTCACTTGACTAAAAGACAATTTCTTACCATCCCTGGATGAAAAATATAGCGGCCTCGATTAGGGAATCTGGATAACCATCCTTGAAGATTTTAAACTGGGCACAATATATGAGGAACCCTTGTCTCATCCATTAGGCATTTTATCCTAATAGGTTGAGCTTGGAAATCTTCCCTTTCATTTTTTCTTAGGATCTTCGTAGGAAAAAGAGTAACATTCTACCTAGAAAATACCAATAATGATGGATTATTGGAAATTGAAATCAGTTCACTTATTCACATACCTGTTGCTAATGCTAGAAGGAAGGCTGCCTTCTGTAGTAATTTACCCCTGTTCAGATTTATATTGTAATTAGGCCCCATAAGAAATTTAATTACTTTTTACAGAGACCAAGGTGGGATTCTCTTAGGCCGAGGGGGTCTCTGCATGAAAAATGACGATCTTAGCATTTGATAAATCCTTGGGTTCAAAGTAACACAACTGTTTCGGACAATGATTCTGGAGTTGTTAACTTGATAAATTGTTGAAAAAGATTCCAAGCTTTCTCATTTTGCATAGAAGTTTTAGGTCTATGACATGCTAATACTTTGTTAGCTATATCGGGATTACCCAACAACCTATTTAAACTCCTTTTGAGTAACTCCAAGCATGAAGTGTCAAGGATATCTCAAACTGAGAAATTAGTTCCTGTTAAAGACATCCTTGTTGCAGTTGTAGCAGATTCTGGCACCAGTCCAACAGATCCAGGCACCAAGGTTGTATGATCCAATATAGTGCCATTATGAGGACCTTGCCTTGGAAGGATCTGAGTTTGTGAACCACTTTGGGCAATATTTTAACAGGTGGAAACAGCTAGATTGAATTCCAAAGGTTCCAATCTAAGAATAGTGCATTTCCTAAAAGATTCTACCTCTACAGAGATGCATCAAGTTGCATCTTGCGATTTTTAGGGACTCTTGAACTTTGATACCCTTAGGGACCATTCTGTTTCTGTCGATACTGGCCGGAGACGGGACAGTGCATCTGCCCAATTGTTTTGTACTCCCAGTATATAAGTTGCTTTGAGGTAAAGTGTTTGTGTTACACAAACACTGAAGATTTTTTCTGACAGTTGTAGAATGGGCCAAGACCTGGGTGAGCCTTGATGATTGAAAGAAAACACTGCCTTTTTATTTTTTTTTATAGCAAAAAGGATCGTTATATTCTGTAAATTTGAGTTTGCCAACAAAAGAATAGGACCACTGCTAATTCTTTTACATTTATGTGTTTGTCCCAAAGGAAGTTGCTCCACTTCCCTTGACTAAATTCCCCTATTCAGGAATGGTATCCCCACCCTATTTCGGACGCATCCATACAAACGACCAGACCTTTTTGAGTCGGAATCCAGGGAGAGGAACCGATTAGATTGTCCAATTTTGTCCACCATAACAGATAATTCTTTATGTAAATAGGGAGAGAAGAAGCATTATTTCTGCTTCTGTGGAGCAAGTTCGAGCCCAGATGAGATAGTTGCTTTTTCCTTAACTTTCCCAATGGAACCACTATTGTGGCAAAATTCAACAGACCCAGAAGTGCCAAGAAACCTCTTGCTTTACACAAAAGGCTTCTACTTTGTTTATCAAATCTGTTACTTTTGTTCCTGGTAAACTGACTGACTGCTGATTTATATCCCACTGGAGACCTAACCAATCCAACTTTTGACATGGTATTAAATTTTATTTGACCTGGTTTATCTTTAAACCAAGGTTTTGAAATAGTACTTGTGTACGTTGGGTTGCCCTTTGACAATCTTTGAAAGAGTTTCCCATTATCAGCCAATCGTCTAGATAAGCAAAGGTTCCTATGCCCTCCTTTGCAAGGATCTTTCTGGGAATATTCGCCAGTTTTGTAAAGACTTTTGGCGCAGTCGTCAGGGTGAACGGCATCACTGTGAATTGATAACTTACATCCCTCACTTTGAACACTAGAAACTTTCAGTACCTGGGAGCAACAGGAACGTGATAATAGGCATCTTCGAGATCCACTTTGAGATCCAAGCATTGGGCGGAAGTAGATGTCTCAGATGAGCATAAGTGAGCATTCTGAAACTTTTTTTTTTTTAATTTGTTCAGGACTGAAAGATCCAAAATCCATCTTAATTTGTCGTTGCCTTTCTAGGGGACTGGGTCTAGGCGAGACATGAGACATATATCTGACTGTAACAGTTCTATGATACCTCTGTTTAATAGTTGAATTACAAATTCTGTAAGTAAGTGGTTGTTGTTGTTGTTGTTAAACGTTAGGGGAGGGAGCCTCAACCAAGTCCATGGGAGGCCCCCTTTTATTGTCTTGTAAGCTTATATGGAAGTAGTCCATCTTTTTTTCCAACCCCCTAGACGACCCAGCTGTCTGGCTTCATTGGAAGGGACTGGATGCTGATGTGGTGAAATAAGGTCTCCTTCCGCTTCTGAACAAACGGTCACCCCATTACATCTTTGATTATTTCCTCCTCTCAAGTTTTCTCTAGGTTGATAATTGAACTGAGCAGCTGGTCCTGTTCCCCTGTAAAGCCTTCCTCTTTCAGATTTCCAAAAGGTCTGAGGACTCCTGGGAACACTAATATTAATAGCTTGCTCAACAGCAGATCTATATTTAACCAATGATAGTTCATCAAACAAGGCAGGAGAAAGAGGGGAAGAATGTAGCAATAAATAAGCACTACCACTTGAAGCATTATTTATGGCTTACTCCCTTAGCTGGACTTAGTGTTAGGGCTTTCAACAACATATCAAAAATGAGTTGTACAGGGAATATAGGATCCCTTGTAAAGCAGCAGTGAAACATTTGTCCAGTTCTGAATTTTCTTCATAGTCCAGCACAAACTTAGTTAAAACTGACACATCATAATTGTGGGAATTAATGTTTAGTCTTTCAATACATTAGTCAGACTTCGTCTATTTCAGAGATCATCTTTGGGCAAATATCAGGCCAGGAAAGTGTAGTACAGGTTGTACCTCCCTAGTCCGGCATTCTGTGGTCCGGAATGATTTTAGTTTGTCCAATAGGTAGATAGGCAGTTTTTTTTTTGTTTTTTTTCTTTTTTTTTTTTACTTATCTGAATTATTATTATTATTACATGAGTATTAAATTTTTGCCCCTCAGGCCCTAATGTGGGTCAGTGACCTATTCCCGGGTGGGCTAATCCCCTTAAAAAAAAAAAGCCTTGGGAAATTAAGGTTTATTTACATCCGGCAGTTCGGCTGCTCTCTCTCTCTCTCTGCTTGTCTATACAGAGTACAACATTTAACCCTTCAATATATATGTGCAGTAAATAAGTGTTGCTTTCATATTCTTATGTAGAGTAATGACGATATATTTTCACATGTGCACACTTACATACGAGCAGTCTCACTTTTTGTTTTTACCATTAATGGTTAGCTACTTATATTGTTCCATTTATTAACATTAAATAACATTACAGGTACTTCAAGCAACCATATTCATTTTTTTACATTAATTTTACTACAGCTAAACTCAGGGTCTTATTTTCTTCAGTTTTATATGTAGAACCACTCAGTCACTGGTTTTGTAATCAACGAATACAATGCTGTGTCATTTCCTCGTGTGTTTTAATATTCTACGTATTATTAATGAATTGTATTGCTCATTTTGCACACATAAACATTAATTCAATAAAAAAGACATTCAGTAATAAACAATAATGACTCTTTTGTACATAAGAGAAATGACGCTGTTTACATGCTTATGCACGTCGTCTGCACGTTGGCGGGCCGTTCAAACCCGTCGAAACTCAAGTTTCCGCCTTCAAAATTTTTATTAATTTATTTTTTTGTGTGTTCCAATAAAATACGTTAAGAATTAAAAACTCGCGAAATTTGAGAAGCTACTATACGACATTTAACCCTTCAATATGTCTTCAAAGAGACCATGATGCAGAGAAAGTGGTGCTAGTGCTTCCAGGCTTAAGCACAAGTCACTATCTATCCAGGAAAAGGGTGAATTTCTATGGCACGGCAATTTCCATGGTCCGGCACCGGTCAGGTCCCGAGGTTGCCGGACTAGAGAGGTACAACCTGTACCACCTACCAAAAATAATGAATGATGACCCACAATTGCTTGTCCTTCCTGTCTCTTTGTAAGTGCTGAGAATCAGATGTAGTAGAAAACAAAGAAGACTTAGATCTTACTAATGTTATCCAAGACCTCTTTGGATTATCCTTACACTCAATGTTATCCATCAGCTGCGTGGCAGTTGACAGCAGCCTGTTTCCACTCATAGCAGCCAACACTCTTGCCCCAGGTGGAAGTGGTTGCCAAAATGTGGATAGGATGAAGTCAGTCTCAACAGGTTCTTCCTGCTCAAGAAACTGATTAGAACCAGCCTGTTGTCCTGATCCTGGAATCCACTGAAATCAGACTGAGTAGATAGAGGTTTTTGTAGAATTCCTACTGCCCTATTGTCTGGAAAGTGCTTTTTTTTTTTTATAGCAGAAGCAGGCTTGTCTAATTTGGGATTAAGTCTCTTACTTAACACCAATAAACCTAAATTTTCTGCCAACTTGGGACCTTTCCATTGTTTAACATTTAAAAATTTACTCTTCAAGGCCTTTTTCCACCTATTTTGATTTTGGACCTGCAAAAATTCTTTCTTCTCACCTGTAGCTTGATGAAATAGAAAAATTTGATCATAACAAACTGAACAATCCATTAGTGAAATTAGGTTATTTGAGACACAGCTGCCATGAATTATGCAAGCCACATGAAGATCTATCATAGTAATCCAAGTGGCTCTACATTTTTTATAATTACATGTAGTATGGCCCCCTTGGGTCTTAGGTGAAACTACTTCTACTGAATTCAATTTCTCTACTGACAGACAATCCCTTGTATGTAGTGTATGAGCTGAACTTTCTAGTCCTTGTAGCCAATCACTCAATACTATCAACTCCTTGTATGAATTGTATGAGCTGAACTTTCTAGTTCTTGTAGCTCATCACTCAATACTATCAACTCCTTGTATGTAGTGTATGAGCTGAACTTTCTAGTCCTTGTAGCCAATCACTCAATACTATCAACTCCTTGTATGAATTGTATGAGCTGAACTTTCTAGTTCTTGTAGCTCATCACTCAATACTATCAACTCCTTGTATGTAGTGTATGAGCTGAACTTTCTAGTCCTTGTAGCCAATCACTCAATACTATCAACTCTTTGTATGAATTGTATGAGCTGAACTTTCTAGTTCTTGTAGCTCATCACTCAATACTATCAACTCCTTGTATGTAGTGTATGAGCTGAACTTTCTAGTCCTTGTAGCCAATCACTCAATACTATCAACTCCTTGTATGAATTTTATGAGCTGAACTTTCTAGTTCTTGTAGCTCATCACTCAATACTATCAACTCCTTGTATGTAGTGTATGAGCTGAACTTTCTAGTCCTTGTAGCCAATCACTCAATGCTATCAACTCCTTGTATGAATTGTATGAGCTGAACTTTCTAGTCCTTGTAGCCAATCACTCAATACTATCAACTCCTTGTATGAATTGTATGAGCTGAACTTTCTAGTCCTTGTAGCCAATCACTCAATACTATCAACTCCTTGTATGTAGTGTATGAGCTGAACTTTCTAGTCCTTGTAGCCAATCACTCAATACTATCAACTCCTTGTATGAATTGTATGAGCTGAACTTTCTAGTTCTTGTAGCTCATCACTCAATACTATCAACTCCTTGTATGTAGTGTATGAGCTGAACTTTCTAGTCCTTGTAGCCAATCACTCAATGCTATCAACTCCTTGTATGAATTGTATGAGCTGAACTTTCTAGTCCTTGTAGCCAATCACTCAATACTATCAACTCCTTGTATGAATTGTATGAGCTGAACTTTCTAGTCCTTGTAGCCAATCACTCAATACTATCAACTCCTTGTATGAATTGTATGAGCTGAACTTTCTAGTTCTTGTAGCTCATCACTCAATACTATCAACTCCTTGGATGTAGTGTATGAGCTGAACTTTCTAGTCCTTGTAGCTCATCACTCAATACTATCAACTCCTTGGATGTAGTGTATGAGCTGAACTTTCTAGTCCTTGTAGCTCATCACTCAATACTATCAACTCCTTGTATGAATTGTATGAGCTGAACTTTCTAGTTCTCGTAGTTCATCACTCAATACTATCTAGGAGAACACCATGAGTCACATTATATCATAACAATATAAGGGAGAAAACATTTTCTCCAAAATTTAATCATTATGCCTCAAAATTATCATATTTTAAGTAATTTAATCCATTAAGATCTCTTATTGTTATATAAGTCACTCATTTGACCATTATAAACAATTAACTCACCATGACGTATCTCTCTCCCGACTCTTATCTCAAGTATCCCTTAGCTCAATGAAAATATTTTTATTTTTTTTTACATAAAATAATTTCATTTAGAACATTTTATTTAGAAGGAACATCAAGATCTCTATTTGTTGCCAATCAGGGTCACAGACATTATCCCCCAAGTAAACACTTAAGGGAAAATTCTTAGGTGCGCACTATCACCCGGCAGGGTTGACAGTGCTGAGCCACTAACATAGCGCTTTATTGGCAACAGCGTTCACTATTACTCTAGCCATACTTATTGGGTTGAGAATTCCACCCTGAATTGTTCTCATATCACCCATATAAGGATGTAAAGTCTATTTCAACATAACTCTAAATTGCTAGGAAGGTCAACATTCCGGAAGGAATGCTAAGTCTAACAGCTTCTCTAAAGTTCGCCTGGAAAGACTGAACCCGCTACTGAGGACATCAAAAATAAAGTTATGAAGAGAAAAACTCAAATCTGGTCTTTATGCTGAGAGCAATTTTAATTATAATATAAGTTCTGTGAACGAACATAAGAATAGGAAGAGAAACAGTCATGGCACGTGAATAATTGGGACAAAGAAAACTGTAAACAGTCTACCTATATAATATACAGTCAACCCTCACTTTACGCGGTTAATGTAACCCACAGGGTACCGCGGAAAGTGAGAAACGCGTAAAGTGAATAACATAACATATGGGATTAAATGAAATAGAGACCAGCTGACCCCCAAACTCCACTTTTTCCAACACAATACCTATGTTCTAGTAAAAATAACATCTTAATTTTATGATGGTACATGCACACAATTAGTACTTAAGAGAAATACAGTCGCCAAGTTAATGTCCATTCAAATAATGGACACGACTCCTCCCCCCCTCTTCTCACACTACACTGCTGGCTCTTCCCTCTGAGAAATTTTGGGGGGAAAACCAGGTATAGTAATAAATAATACCTCAAACTAAAGTTAGGATAATATAATTGACATTGCTGGATTCCTTGTAAGACCAGGAATATTTTGAATATAAATGTCATATATTTTTCACAAAAGATAACATATTTACTCAGAGCAATCATTACATCTAAAATTTGTATGTCTAATGCAAAATCTATGATGTTTATATTCAAAATGATCATCAAATTGTAAGAATTCCAGCAATGTAAATTATATTCTGGCCGGGTAATTTGTATGAATTTTATGAGCTAAAACAAATATCTTCAGTTAATAAAAAAAAAATATTCTTCACGACACTATCTGTCAATCAAAGTACCCCACCTTGCCTTCCCCCCTCTTCCAACCAGCCAGATGGTCAGTCCGTCCCAACCCTCCCCCCCACCTCCCACCAACCCTCCCTTCAAGAGAAAGAGTGGATGAAAAAACTAGATTTTAACATTTAGTATTAAATAATACCTCATATTAAAGTTAGGATAATATAATTGACATTGCTGGATTCCTTGTAAGACCAGGAATATTTTGAATATAAATGTCATATATTTTGCACAAAAGATAACATATTTACTCAGAGTAAACATTATATCTAAAAATTTTATGTCTAATGCAAAATATATGATGTTTATATTCAAAATGATCATCAAATTGTAAGAATTCCAGCAATGTAAATTATATTCTGGCTGGGTAATTTGTATGAATTTTATGAGCTAAAATAAAAATCTTCAGTTAATAAAAAAAAAAATATTCTTCACACGGTAACAGATGGTCGATAGCCGGTCCCTCCCTCCCTCCCCCCCACCCCCCACCAACATCCCTACTACATAAATGTGTGGGAATACCAGACTGTTTACCTTTTTAGTAATAAATAATAAATCAGACTAAAGTTAGGATAATATAATTGACATTGCTGGATTCCTTGTAAGACCAGGAATATTTTGAATATAAATATCATATATTTTGCACAAAAGATAACATATTTACTCAAGAGTAAACATTATATCTAAAATTTGTATGTCTAATGCAAAATCTATGATGTTTATATTCAAAATGATCATCAAATTGTAAGAATTCCAGCAATGTAAATTATATTCTGGCCGGGTAATGTGTATGAATTTTATGAGCTAAATAAAAAAATTATACTTCACCCGTGTAAAGGGGTACACCCACCGCGGAATGTGAGCATCCTGGGTTCTGGCAGGGCACCGCGTAAACGTAGAAACGCGGACTGTGGGACCGCGTAAAGTGAGGGTTGACTGTATATAAATATATATATTCACATATTCTCTTTCAGTGAAGACGAGCCCGGGAGGGCGCAGCGACATTCACTGAGTGACTTAAAAGCAAGGGTTAGTCACATTGATCTAAAAGACTTCACAAAGAAGACGGGTTGGTGTCGCCATGACTGACCAGAGATCGTATAAGAAATTGTCCCAATTACAATAATTGAGAGACATAACAAAAGAAAAGTCACTCTACAGTCAGTTCTGCTATAACGCGATAGTTGTGTTCTTGTAAAACATCGTGTTATAGAAATTCGCGTAATAGAAATAACAGGGCTTATGGAGAAAATAGGGTTAGGTGCAGATTACTACTCGAAATCGAAAAAAATTTAGTAGTTAGCCTAACACAAAGGATAGCACAGTCTAAATAAATGTTACATTCATATCTAATAATGAAATCATACAGTAAATGAAACACTTTACCTTGAAAAAATATGAATATAACTTGATGGGGGAGAAGGGTGATTTTGAGGTAGATAACATCGAGCTCCTCTTCAAGGGTTATAGCCTTTCTTTTACGATCATCACTGGGAATGCGATCACCAAAACGCTTCTTGGAGATATTCTTCTTTACCATATTCACAGTTAATACCACAAAATTGGAGAAATAGTAAGCAAAAATCGCGTTACAGCAAACAAGCGTTCGCGTTATACAAATATCGTTCCTCTATTCATAAATTGCGTTAGAGCCAATTCGCGTTGTCAAAACACGCGTTATAGCAGAACTCACTGTACTTCATCAATGTGCTAATAAGTACAAATACCATATATAAAATCCTTGTGGAGCTTAGTATCTCAGTAATTATAACACAAATTCGCGGAGCTCTGCATTGTGTTTACTTATAGCTGTAATCGCAAGGCAAGAGATGAAGGTGGCAGTGCGTGCGATGGGGGGTGAAGGAGGGGGTTTCGACAATTGCAATTAAATACCAGGTAGCGACGTGTCCTCCTAATAGTACTTATTAAGCAATTATTAGATGTTTTAATTGCCTGTATGTTGGCCTGGCGAGTTATTGCTAGGCTAAAAGCTAAACGTCGCATTGTGAGATTGAGCAAAAATTCAAGATGCTCACTTATGATCATCTGAGGTATCTACTTCCGCTCAATGCTTGGATCTCAAAAGTGGATCTCGAAGATGCCTATTATCACATACCTGTTGCTCCCAGGTACAG
This sequence comes from Homarus gammarus, assembly GCA_958450375.1. NCBI lineage: Eukaryota > Metazoa > Arthropoda > Malacostraca > Decapoda > Nephropidae > Homarus > Homarus gammarus. Next base: position 140,545 of record CAUDMG010000780.1, on the reverse strand, counting down.
AAAATTTCTAGTGTTTGCAGTGGGGGATGTAAGTTATCAATTAACAGTGATGCCATTCGGCATAATAATTGCGCCAAAAGTGTTTACAAAACTGGTGAACACCCCCAGGGAGATCCTTGCGAAGGAGGGCATAAAAAATTTTGCTTATCTAGACGATTGGCTGATAGTAGGAAACTCTTTCGAAGATTATCAAAGGGCGACCCAACGTACACTAGTACTAATTCAGAGCCTAGGATTAAAGATAAACCAGGTCAAATCAAATCTCCTACCATGTCAGAAATTGGATTGGTTAAGTCTCCATCGGGACACCAATAAGCAGTCAGTCAGTCTTCCAGAAGCAAAGGTAACAGTTTTGATAAACCAAGTACACATAGAGGCCTTTTGTGTAAAGCAAGAGGTTTCTTGGCACGATTGGGAAAAACTACTGGGTCTGTTAAATTTTGCCACTATAGTAGTTCCTTTGGGCACATTAAGGAAGAAGCAACTAACTCATCTGGGGTCGAAGTTGCTTCACAGAAACAAAAATATTGCTTCTTCTCTCCCTATTCAGATAAAGATTCATCTGTCATGGTGGACAAATTTGGACAATCTTCTTGGGTTCCCCCTCAAACAAACTTGGTCGTTTGTACAGATGCGTTCGAGATAGGATGGGATACCATTCCTCAAAAGGAGAGTTCCGTCAAAGGAAGTGGAGCAACTCCCTTTGGGACAAACACCTAAACATAAAAGAATTAGCAGTACTGTAGTCCTATTCTTTTTGGTTGCAAACCCAATTTTCAAAAACATGTCGTTTCTGTTTGCCATGGACAACAGAACGGCAGTGCTTTGTCTCAATCATCAGGGCTCAACCAGATCTTGTCCCCTTCTCACACTGTAAAAAAAAATAAAAATAAAATAAATAAATAAAAACAAATAAAAATAAAAAATCAAAGTTTGTGTAACACAAACACTATAGTATAATCTGGTTTTACGCGGTTAATTAAACCCATGGAGATCTGTGTACAAAGCGAAATGCGTAAATAAAATAACAGAACTTATGGGATTAATTGAAATGGATACTGGGCCTCCTGCCAGACTACCCTTTTTTGGCTATCGCCAACACAGTACTGTACATTGTAGTGAAAATAACATTTTAATTTTATGATGATATGCACACACACAATTAACATATAAGAGAAATATCAATAATATTAGGTTTTTTAACACTTACGTTAGTACAGTAGAAGAGATGGTTGGGCACACGGGGATGGGGGCTTGGTTCCGAGGCAGAGGGCAGATTATTGGCCCTCACCTGTTTCTCTATCCACCACAGAGGCTAGCAGGGCCTCCTCTTCAAACCCCTCAAAGTCCATATCCTCACTATCACTGACTTGGACTGGCTGTGGTGGTTGGCGGGTGAGGAACTCGGTGATGTTTTGTTGACTGCTAGCATTGATGTGATAGTGATACAGCTGAACATAAGGCTCCAGGGATTGCAACAGAAGGTTATTAGACACTTCGTAGCGATGATTGACCGGGTCTTTCTCAGCTAACTCGATGACCCCCTTCACATCACCATGTGTTAGTTTCTGCTCTTGTTGTTCTGTAACACCTGGCTGCTCACTGACGTCATCATCTTCCAATATCCCGTCCGCAGTCACCTCAGGTTGCCTGATTACCTCCAGGATGTCCTCGTTGATGGTCTCGGAGAAGCCTGCAGCTCTAACACCTTGTGCAGCCACTCGTTCATTCTCCAATGCCACAGCAACAGACTGAGCCTCGCCAGCCACCTCTTGCCTCTGCCTCCCACCTGGGATACCCTCCAACACATGCCGCCACGCGTGCCGAATCGTTGCCACAGATAGCTGCCCCCATGCCTCTACAAAGATATCAACAGCCTTCTTCACGTTAAACAGCTTCCAGAACTGCTTGAGCCGCACTTCATGGTCCGCCAAATCTTGTTCGTGTTCCTCGTCATCGCTGTCAGTGCCACTCTCTAGGTTCTGCAGTTCATCCTTGGTGTTGGTGAAGTCATTCAGGAGCCGAAACTTCTTGGCGGAGATAGCAGCCTTAACGTTGCAAGTCAACTCCTGATCCATGGGCTGGATTAACGACGTAGTCTTAGCGGGAAGGAAGACCACTTTTACGTTGGGGTGACGATCCAGCAAAAGGGGCGAGTGTCCTGGTGCGTTGTCAAGGAGCAACAAAATGTTGAATGGCACATTAACATCCACGCTCATGTCCATATTCTTGTAGGCATGCAGCTTGCCTGCCTTGTGGATCACAGACAACTTCAGCTTAGCAGTGCCAGAGGCATTGGTGGTGAACAGTATGGTGATGTGCTCCTTCTGCATTTTGTGATCCCGACACGTGCTAGCAGACTTGACTACGAAGGTCTTGGATGGCAATTTCTTCCAATACAACACTGATTCATCTATATTGAACACTTGGTCGTCGGTGTACTGACCTTCCAACATAATTTCCTGTAAAAATGGGGGAAAATTCCTGGCGGCAGCCCGGTCGGCATTTGCTCCTTCTCCGACTATCTCAATATTCGTGATCTTGTTGCGTCGTTTAAAACCTTGCAGCCACCCAGCGGAGGCACTGAAGGGCTTGGGCTCCGCAACCCCCATTTTTCTTGCTACTGCTATGTAGAGTTCCCGGACGTAGTTCTGCAGTGCCCGAGTGTTGACCGCCGCCATGTTCCTTCTTGACTGACGAATAATGTAGTTTACCAACAAACTCTCGCTCTTCAACAGCACCTTCATACCCCTCGTAACACCATCTGTGAGGGAAATACTCCACCACGTCAAGCCCCTCATAACACCACCTGTGAGGGAACTACTACTCCACGTGATGCCCCTCATAACGCCATCTGTGAGGGAGTTACTACACTACGTGTCTGCTGTTCAACACCTCAGTTCACATGATCTACGTGACCTCCACTGTAAACATTAATCTGTATGTTCACTGTATGTTCCTTCACCTTTCTCTAATGAAGGCTTTTGTTAAACCACCAATGTATGTGATAAATAATTTATGTCCAATGTATATTTTCAGCCTTCGGGCTGGAGAACTTTTTTAATAAACCGTTTATTATTATTATTATTATTATTATTATTATTATTATTATTATTATTATTATTATTATTATTATATTTCACCAGCGAGAAACCTACAGACTTGGTAATGTTCATGTGTTCATTGATTTTGCCGGCATCCTTCTTGATAGTGCGGATCGTCGATTCATTCACTACATATTGTCTGGCCAGATCCACCTGTCTCGTGCCTTTTTCTAACTCCTGGACGATCTTGTACTTTATCTCATAGCTTAAGGCACATCGCACCTTCTTGGGCTTGGGCCAAGTAGTTCAGGGCTTCTCGGGGGTGGTGGGGATCCAGCGGAAGCCGTTGTGTAGAAAGAAAAAACAAAACCGGTTCCTGGGCATGAGTGAATATACGCGGGGACAGTGAGACTGACGCAGTGGTGGAGAGCGGGGGTGGCAAGGATAACTAGACCAATCACAGCGCGCAGCGGAGGGGGTGCGTGGGTGGTAAGGCTACGTGGGTGCTGATGTCAGTGGTGACGTCAGCGCCCAGCACCTTGCCCTGCTGCTTGCCGCGTATATGATGGTATTTACCGCGTAAATGGCCTCCGCGTAAAACCAAACTATACTGTACCTCAAAGCACCTCACATACCGGGAGTACAAAACAATTGGCAGATGCATTGTTCTGTCTCAGGCCAGTATCAACGGAAACCGAATGATCCCTAAAGATATCGAAGTTCAAGAGTCTAGTGAGGAGGTTTGGAACTCCACAAATAGAGATCTTTGCCTCACATAACAATCACAAGATGCCAACTTATGCATCTCTGGAACTATCGAATCTTTTAGGAAATATTCTACTCATAGATTGGAACTGATGGAATTCAATCCATCTGTTCCCACCTGTGAAAATGTTGCCCAAAGTGGTTCACAAACTCAGATCCTTCCAGGGAAAGGTCCTCTTAATTGCACCATATTGGATCCTACATCCGTGGTGTTTGGGTCTGTTGGAGTGGTGCCTGCATCCATTACAATTGCAACAAGGATGTCTAAAACAGGTACTGCACCCTCAGTTCGAGATATCCTTGGCATTTCACGTTTGGAGTTTCTAAAAATATGTTTAAATAGTTTGTTGGGTAATTCCAATATAGTTAACCAAGTGGTAGCAGGTCATAGACCCCAAACTTCTATGCAATATGAGAAAGCTTATCAGGTTAACGACTCCAGACACAGTCGGAAACAGTGGTTTTAGAATTTTTAGATTCTCTGTTGAGAGTTAAGGGGCCTTCAAGGATCTACAATTGCATCTTATAAATCAGCATTGGTTGACCCTCTGGTGTGGGGTTTTAATATTACTTTGAACCCAAGAATTTATCAAATGCTCAGATCATCCTTTTTCATTCAGAGACCCCCTCGGCCCAAGAGAATCCCACCTTGGTCTCTAGATAAAGTTACTAAATTTCTTATGGGGCCTAAATACAATATAAATATGAACTGGGACAGATTGATCTGGAAGGCAGCCTTCCTTCTAGCAATAGCAACAGGTATGAGAATCAGTGAACTGATTTCAATTTCCAATAATCCATCATTATTGGTATTTTCTGAGAAACATGTCACCCTCTTTCCTATGGAGATTCTAAGAAAAAATGAAAGTGAGAAATTTTCAAGCTCAACCTATCAGGATAAAATGGCTAATGGATGAGATAAGGGTTCCTCATATATTGTGCCCAGTTAAGAATCTTCAAGAGATGGTTAACCAGATTCCCTAATCGAGGCCCATATGTATTCTCACAGGATGGTAAGAAATTGTCTCCTAGTCAAATGACAAAATATTTATCTCAGTTAGTGAGTCAAGCAGACCCTGGCAAAATATTTTTGGCACATTACACCAGGAAATATGCAGTGTCTGTGGCTTTTCTGCAGCATATGAGTCTCAGTCAGATCAAAGAAGTGGGCTTTTGGAAATCTTCAAAAACCTTTCAAAATGGCTTTCTTCATTTATCTCTGAAAGATGCTTCACATGGGGTGGTGCTGGGGTCCCCTCCCTCACCTAGTTTATCTCCACAACCAGGACCTTCTTCCTCATCAGAGTACAATGAGTATCCTAATTGGGATATATAAGTTAACATTTTACCCTCCGGTAAATGTTCCCAATACCCCTACTGTATTGGAAAAAAATTCAAAAAGTTAATAATTATAATCTGGACCTAAGCTAGCAGAGTCTTATGCACAATGTAACCTCCCTCTCCACCTCCTGTTCTGATAATCAAAGCTAGACACCACATTCTGGGTTGAACAAGAAGTCTTTCTTTTTTCTAAAAACCAGTTTTTGTGATATAGTCCAGAATGCGACGTCGACATCCCACCCATCTCCACCCACGAGAGTTGACATTTGTTTACTGCTCGTTCTAGGGCAACAGATAATGGTAGCAATGCGTTTGATGAAGGGTGCAGGAGGGGGTTTTGAGAATTGCAATTAAATGCCAGGTAGCGGCGTGTCCTAATATTACGTATTTAAGTAATTATTAGATGTTTTAATTGCCTGTATGTTGGCCTGGCGAGCTAATGTTAGGCATTTACATACTTAGGTATAAAGCTAGACGTCGCATTCTTTTCTATATCACACCTGTTTCATAATTTTATTATGCTATTTCTTATTACAGTCGACTGGCCATCGTTGATATCACGGGACTACTTACATTCTTAGATCTGGACACTCGCTCATCGGACAGTAGTGGCTCTGAAGTAAGTCCCTGTAATTGTAATGGAAATTTACTTTCCTCTTTCTTTAGAATATATCTGTTCCGGTGTTCAAATGAGGATGATCTAATTTGAAAGTCTTTCAAACACCATTGTCTTTGCTATTTTGTATATTTTTTATTTTATTTTTTTTTCAAGTTTAGTGAGGGGTGAATGCAGATAGCAACATGACATGCAAAGTGTCTCAACCAACATTTTGCCCCTTACTTTGGGGTTTGCTGTGCATTTTACAGTAATTTCCCCATTAGCTGGAGCAATTGGTGCAGAGCATTTCCTGGTTTGAGAGATTTCAAGGTACAGTAAAATCTCGATGATACGAGTAGATACGAGTTGAAAAACAGCCATAACACCTCACAGCATGGCCCAGTAGCCTGCCTGGTGGTTGCTGTATATCGAGGACTTACTATATTTTGTTTAATAACTGACTGATACAGTCTTGCAAAGCTTAAGCCAATGTTTATCAGAGACACATTTCTTCTAATCAGTTTTTGTTTTCAAGGAGATATATGTTGGGACACATGGCAAGGTTGTGTATGGACAATTGGTGGCAGGTCTTAAGTGTGAGGAAGGTTTACTTGGCTTTGCCTCCATGAATATATATATATATATATATATATATATATATATATATATATATATATATATATATATATATATATATATATATATATATATGCAAGTTATATTCTGCTAAGTTTAGTCTGTGACATTTTAAAGATAAAAAATTTTAAGCCTAAAACTACCTTCACCCTGGCTGGGAGGGAAGAAGGGAAGTTAAATGCCCTCTTATAATTTTGTCTGAACTAAAGGAGGTGCCTGACCATCAGTGTACCTGTATCTGAACTCTCTTATGAATTGTATGTAATTTTATGAAATGTTTATTTAACATATGTCTTGTTGACCAGTGCACAGTAAAACTAGTATGGTTGTACAGTGCATGTTATTGATATATTCTGTAAACAACCTATAAAAATTCACTTGCAGATTATGGGTTCCATACTGAAATTTGAGCGAAAGGATGTTTGGGATATGTGCTGGGCTCAAGACAACCCAGAATTATTTGCAATGATGGAGAAGACTCGTATGTATGTTTTTCGCAACATGGATCCTGAAGAACCTGTGGCCAGTTCTGGGTATCTTTGCAGCTTTCAGGTAAGTATCACTTTGTATTGTAATTTATATTCTGTTCATTTAATGAGCAAAGATTGTGTTTTTCATACCATTACTCACAATGAGTGATATGTGACAACATTTGTCGAAGAGTTAGGTACTTTTGGGGATTTAGCATTTTTATTTCAACATCGTAATATGCCTTAGTAAAATAAATGTCACAGTAATGCAATCTGAGATAATGAATTTTACAGAATTTCCAGTATAGGGACAGATACAGTTAAGAGGATTGGATATACCATTTTGATTGTCATTAAAACCTTTAGGTTATCCTAAGAAACTCTCTTATTATCCTGGTAAGTCTATCAGATTGAAATTCAGGAACTCCTAAGCATAGAACTTTGGAATAATTTATTAATTAGTTGTTTTCCTGTGAAACAAGCTCTTCAGCCCCTTCACTATGAGGACACCACTTTTAATATTTTATTTGGTTAAGTACTAAGTCTATGTTTGCCTTTGGTACCCCCAAAATGTTCTACACTACTGAGGGTATACACAAACACTTGTTATCTTAAAAATAGGTTCTTATTCTCGTATGGGAGATATACAGAGATGGACCAAGAAACTCTCTTCCACACCATAAGGACTGGTGGTCTCCATTCTATGTATCACTGTGCGCTAGCATGTACAGATGCCAGCATTCACAAGCTGAATACATAAAATGTAAATATGATAATTTATATACATAACATGGTGCAGAATAAATGGAAATATTACATAGAATTAATACATGTTCTGTAATACTTTACTATACATAATTAATACAGTAATATAAGAATACACAGCTTAAGGTACTACTTCGTGTCCATATTATACACTAAGTACAGTGGTCCTTTGATTAATGAACACAATTGGTTCCACAGAGTCGGTTGTTAACCAAAATTTTTGTTAACTGAATCTATTATTTCAATGGGATATTGGGTAATGGGTTCCAACTCACAGAAAAAGTACACACAAATTATAAACAAAATGCAGTACAGTACACTTACTTTGAGGTGTGTATGTAGAATGTTGCTGGTTGATGATGATGATGGGAATTAGAAGTGGGGGGGTGGAGTAGGAGAAGGGAGTAGAGAAGGAAGTGGGGGTGGAGGAGGAGGAGAAGAGAGAAGAGAAGGAAGTGAGGGTGTGGGAGAAGGGAGAAGAGAAACATTTTAATGATTCTTGGAAGGTGAGTCACTTTTCATAATAATGTCAGGAACCTCTGGTATGACAGATTCTCTAACATGAAAATCCTCTCTCCTTTTTGGAGAGGAACGTTGAGGAGAATCATCTTTCTCACGCTGCCTTTTAGAGAAGAATCTGTCAAGTGTTAGTTGTGTGGCATTTCTCCTCCTGATCATTAGCTGGTTCTTGAAGCAGGAGACCACTTTGTCCTCCACGGCACACAATATCGGTTCTGTTGTTTCCACAACAGGGTGCCTTGAGGCCAGTTTCCTAAACATATCCCAGTGGTGAACAACATCTTTTAAGTGTGAAGAAGACATATGGTCATCACTTTCCTTTTCCTCCTCACCACAAGCATCTCATCCAGTTGTTTCAAATCTTCAGGAGAAAGTTCCTGCTCATAAGACATCACAAGCTCTTCAACATCCTCCTCCTCCACTTCGAGTCCCATTGACTGACCAATGGACACAGTCCCCTTGTCCAAGTCTGATTCTTCCTGAAATCCCTCAAAATCATGGGCTGCTGATGGCCATAGTGTTTCCATGCAGAATTCAGGCATCGAGTAGAAACTTTTTTCCATGCTGACACGGCCAATTTTACAACCTCCAGGATGTTATATTGTGTCTTCCAGAACTGTGCCAGTGATAGATCAGGATCAGTGGTACAGGTTGTACTTCTCTAGTCCGGCATTCTGTGGTCTGAAAACTTCCGTGGTCTGGAACGATTTTAGTTTTCCCAATAGCCAACATCCCTGATGTAACTCAAAAGTAATTTGAGTTATAGTACCATCCTTTCACTTTGGAAGCAGAATTATGGTAGCATTAAAGGTAAATGAAATAGTATTTCAACATTATTACTTTTTCTTATTTATTCCTATCTTATGTTTTTATGTTTTATGTAGGGTGTTTCGAGGGTGAATTTCCATAGTCCGGAAATTTCCATGGTCCGGCACCGGTCAGGTCCCGAGGTTGCCGGACTAGAGAGGTACAACCTGTAGTTGCCTGCTGACACCTTCTAAACATCTTAATATTCAGCTTCTTGAAGTTGCTGATTGCATTATGGTCCGTTGGCTGCATAATTGATGTAGTGTTGGGAGGCAAAAACAAATTTTGACAAAGTCAAATCGAGCCTCCAAAGTGTTGGCAAGTTCAGGGTCATGACCAGGGGCATTATCCATAAGGAGAAGAGCCTTTAAAGGAAGTTTATTGGTGGTGAGGTAACTCTTCACAGTAGGGAAAAACACCTCAACTGCCCATTCATTAAAGAGCTGTCTAGTTACCCATGCCTTGTGATTCGACTTCCAGTAAACTCCAAGTTGTCCTCTTACCTCCTTTCGTTGCTTGAACACCCTGGGGATCTCAGAGTGGTATACGAGCATAGGTTTCAGTCGGAAATCCCCTGAAGCATTGGCACCACGCAATAGAGTGAGGCGGTCCTTCATGGGTTTATGCCCCAGTAAAGCAACTTCATCTCCAGTGATGAATGTTCTTTTGGGCATTTTCTTCCAGAACAGCCTAGTTTCATGCACATTGAAAACTTGCTGTGGAAGATAATCCTCTTCATCCATCAGTTTCTTGAATTATAATACAAAATTTTCAGCTCCTTCTTTATCCACACTGGCAGCTTCACCATGCCTAACAACATTAAATGGCAGTTCTTTTCTTAAACTTATCGAACCAGCCCTTGCTGGCTTTAAAGTCTTCAAACATAGTTTCAGAAGAACAAGGTTCATCTTCCTTCAAATGTTTGTAAATTTCCCTGGCTCTTTCACAAATGAAGTCAGTACAAATGGAATCTCCTTTCATTTGTTTTTCTTTAGTCCGAATAAGAAGTAACCTCTGTTTCTGCAATTACAGTGACCCCTCGGTTAACGAACTCAATCCGTTCCAGAAGGTCGTTCGTTAACCGAAAAGTTCGTTAACCGAAACCATTGTTTCAATGGGTTTTTGGGTAATTGGTTCCAGCTCACCGAAAATTTCCTAAATTCAACAAAAATGGTAGAAAAGTTCACTTACTTTGAGGTGTATTTGTAGAAGGCTCCTGGATGATGATGATGATGATGGGATTTAGAATGGGGGTGGAGGAGAAGGAAGAAGAGAAGGCATTGGGGTGGAAGAGAAGTCACCCCATGGCGCCATTTCACCCATAAAATTTTAGCTCTCTTGGTGTAATTCAAGATTATTTTCTTTAAATCAACACTGCACTGCATTATATATTGTCAATATGTAAAATATATTTCAAAATGACCAATAATTTGCTTGGAAACACAGAAAAAAAGCATTTAGTTGAAGAGAGTCTCAAGCAAGATGTTACCTCCAGTGAAAACAGAGAGACTAACGCCTGTTTGCTGTGTTAAGAGGCTGGATGCCGCTCATTAAACTAGTCACTTTACCTTCAATTATGTTCAATAATTGTTGAAATGACTAAAAAATTTAATATTAAACTTTTAAAATTATTGAATAGTATAAACTTCTTGATATTTACTAAAATAGTAAGGAATTTAAGCCCTAGAACCGATTAATGTATTGGCGGACTGATACTAAAGCTGGTTGCCTGGTCAGTGCAAGCGAAAACATGTTGAGGTCGGTTCGTAAGAAATTCGTTAACCGAATTTTTGTTCGTTAACCGAATTGAAGATCCTTATGGAAGGCAGTTCGTTAACCGAAATTTCGTTAACCGAGGCGTTCGTTAAACGAGGGGTCACTGTAATGATATTTCTTTAAACACTCTGGTAGAATTATCTCTCACTTTCACTGCTTTAAATTTGTCTTTCTGTGCAATAATTGTAAACACAGTTGAAGCCGACATGCCATATTTTTTTACTCAGTACATTGGTTCTAATGCCTTCTTCATGTTTCTTAATAATTTCCTGTTTCACTTGAATTGAAATTGCCTTTTCAGATTTCTTTGAACCCATGCTTGATAAAGTAATTTCACCAATAAAATTTTAAGTTCACTACCTGTAATTAAAGATTATTTTATTTAAATCAATACTGCACTGCACCTTATATTATATTATCAATATGTTAAAAAAATTTTAGAATTACCAATAATTTTAATATAAAAAATGCAAAAATATTCAAGAGCACAACCTTCTTGATATTTACTCCACTGGAAACGAATGTAAACATAGAACGAATCACTGTATTGGCGGACTAGCCGATCAGCTGATGCGCACAACAAAGCATGTTTCTTGTAAGGCTGTCGTTAATCGAAGTTTTGTTCGTTAATGGAACTGAAAATCCTTATGTGAGCTAATTCGTCAACCGAAATTTCATTAATTGGACCGTTCGTTAATCGAGGGAGCACTGTACAGTACAGTAGGGTCTCAGAGTATGCGATCCCACTTACTGTATATGCGTCTGACCTCTTGAACCATCCTTATGCTTAGGTCTCACTTTATGATCCAACCCACCCAGCATCTCTCACTAGCCCGTCCTGTTTATCACTTGTCCGTGCTTGTTTGAGAAAAAAATGAAATGAAATCATTACAATACTCTACGGTAATGGAGCTGAGAAATAAAGAAAATATAATATATAACTGCAAAATAAGAAAAATGAAGAATATTGGAGTGTTTGTATGCGAAGTGAACGTCTGTTTGGAGGCAGTGGGCTCTCATGCTCCCTCCCTCCCACCTCCAACATCCCAATATGAGTCACAGGGTGACTTCCTGTCTGAGCGGCTTAACTGTGTCACATCGGCCAGAGAATGGTTTGATTGCAGGAGTTATGCTTTGTACAAAAAATATTATATACTGTCCCAGTAAATGTGAGGAACAAGAAGGGTGGTGTATCAAACTATATACAGTGGTCCCTCGGTTAACGAACACAATTCGTTCCAGAAGGTCGTCCGTTAACCGAAAATTTCGTTAACAGAATCCATTGTTTCAATGGGATAATGGGTAATTGGTTCCAGCTCACCAAAAAGTACATACAAAGTAAAAAAAAATGCAGTAAAGCACACTTACTTTGAGGTGTGTATGTAGAAGGTTCCTGGTTGATGATGATGATGATGGGAATTAGAAGTGGGGGTGGAGGAGAAGAGAAGGAAGTGGGGATGGAGAAGAAATCACCTTTCAGGGGACCCATGCTTGATTTTATTTTATTTTTTTTTTTTTTACGGGGATTAGCCCACCCGGGCACAGGTCACTGACCCACATCGGGGCCTGGGAGGCGAAAATGTAGTAATAATAATAATAAGAATAAGAATAAGAATAATAATAATAATAATAATAAGAAGAATAAGAATAAGAATAAGAAGAACAAGAACAAGAACAACAATAATAATAATAATTCATAGCAAATAAAATTTATAATAAAAAATAATGAAATAATAAGGAAGTGGGGGTGGAAGAGAAACCACCCCATGTTTGATGCCGTCATTTCACCCATACAATTTTGAGTTCACTTGGTGTAATTCAAGATTAATTTCTTTAAATCAACACTGCACTGCACTATATATTGTCAATATGTTAAATAAATTTCAGAATGACCAATAATTGTACTGTAAAAACGTAAAAATACTCTGTGTTCAAGAGACCCACAAGCAAGATGTTTCCTCCACTGACCAGAGACAAACTGAGGCCTTGGTGGATGAGTGAAGTGGCTGATGGGTACACAAAAAACTAGTTCCCTGTGCTGCAATTATGTTAAATAAGTGTTAAAATGACTAAACATTTTATTATAAAACTTGGAAAATTATTGAATAGTACAAACTTCTTGATATTTACTCTAATTTTAACGAATGTAAGCCCTAGAACTGATTTCTGTATTGGCGGACTAATCTTCCAGCTGGTGAGCAAGCCAAAGCATGTCGAAACATTTTCGTAAGAATTTCCTTAACCGAATTTTTGTTCGTTAACCGAAATGAAGATTCATATGGAAGGTAATTCGTTAACCGAAATTTCGTTAACCGAGGCGTTCAGTAACCGATTGACCACTGTACATAATGCTTTCAATATCTTCCCAGGCGGTAGTACCTCCCTGTTTGATAGCTGCCCACTATCTACTACCAGTCATTTCACCAATAAAATTTTAAGTTCACTTGGTGTAATTCAAGATTATTTTCTTTAAATCAACACTGCATTGTGCTATATATTATCAATATGTTAACTAAAGTTCAGAATGACCAATAATTTCAAAGAAAAATGAAAAAATATTCAAGACACCAACAAAATAGATGCTCCCCCCACTGTTTTCAAAGCTCAACTGACACCTTGTGGCTGACTCACGCATCTGATGGGCGCACAAAAAACTAGTTTCCTGTACTGCATGTATTATCAATATGTTAAATAAATGTTAGAATGACTAATAATTTTAATATAAAAAATGCAAAATTATTAAAGAGCACAAATTTCTTGATATTTACTCCACTGGAAACGAATGTAAACATAGAACAGATTACTGAATTGGCAGACTAGCCGATCAGCTGATGTTCGTAAGGATTTCGTTAATAAATTTTTTTTTCGTTACCCGAATTGAAGATAATTATGGAAGGTAATTCGTTAACCAAAATTTCAAATAAATATATATACAGTGGGGTATGCTATAACGAACGGATCCTACTACGAATATTCCTATAACGAATGGTTTTACCTATAAAATTGAGAATGCTATAACGAACGCAACTCCTACAACGAACGCGGATGAATACGGGACTATTTCGCCTGGCGCATGAATATTGTTGTACCGCAACCCACAACAAGAGCGTCAGGCGCCATCTTTGTCTCATTGTGTAGCCAGTGCACCACTGTTATTGTTGAAATTTCGTCTTTTGATGTGGAAATTCGCGTTATTTGTATAACTATTTTGTTATACAAGTATACAATTGTAACAATGAGTCGTCCAAAGCGAGTGAGAAAGCTAATAACCCTTGAAACTAAGAAAGAAATTGTAAAGAAACGTGAGAATGGAAGAAGCATTGTAAAACTTAGTGATGAATATGGGATGGCTAAATCGACTATATGTACGATTTTGAAGAATGAAGAGGAGTTAAAAACTGTGCAAGTGGCTAAGGGAATCTTTAGACTTAGCAAAGCAAAGTGTAATGTGATTGAAGAGATGGAAAATTTACTCTTAGTGTGGATAAAGGAGAAAGAAATGGCAGGTGGTAACATTAGTGAAGCTATAATTTGTGAGAAGGCCAGACAATTGTTTGAGGACCTTAAAGCCAAGACTCCCAGTGGAAGTGATAGTGATGTGCCAGTGTTTAGGGGTACCTGCATGCTGAATAACACTAAGGTAAGATAAAGTACCGTATTTTTTACATTTTCCACAGAATTTTTTCAGTGTTAAGTGGTTGTATTTGGGGGCCTGGAACGGATTAATCCTATAACGAACGAATGCTATAACGAACGAGGTTCTGGAACCAATTACGTTCGTTATAGCATACCCCACTGTATATATATATATATATATATATATATATATATATATATATATATATATATATATATATATATATATATATATATATATATATATATATATATATGCTGATAACCACCAGGAAAGAAGAAAACACGAAGTTCCCAAGCGCTTTCGTGTAATTCACATCTTCAGGGGTGAGTACAGACTAGATAGAGTAATGCAGAACAAGATGAATATATACAGAGGAGGGTGAGACCAGGTCCACAATGGTCAGGTAATGACCCTGGGTCATTACCTGACCATTGTGGACCTGGTCTCACCCTCCTCTGTATATATTCATCTTGTTCTGCATTACTCTATCTAGTCTGTACTCACCCCTGAAGATGTGAATTACACGAAAGCGCTTGGGAACTTCGTGTTTTCTTCTTTCCTGGTGGTTATCAGCATATACCTAGATCACGCGCACCTACAGTGATTTACTTGCATATATATATATATATATATATATATATATATATATATATATATATATATATATATAAATATATATATATATATATATATATATATATATAATATATATATATATATATATATATATACATACAGTGGGGTATGCTATAACGAACGGATCCTACTACGAATATTCCTATAACGAACGGTTTTACCTATAAAATTGAGAATGCTATAACGAACGAAACTCCTACAACGAACATTATTTAATTTTTATTTTTTTTCTAATTTATTGTTTTTTTATTACAAATATTAATGATATTTTTTATTTCAGGGGTTTAGATGCATATTTATGCACTTTTTTACAATTTTTACAATTTTATATTATATTTTTCAGTGTTAAGTGGTTGTATTTGGGGGCCTGGAACGGATTAATCCTATAACGAACGAATGCTATAACGAACAAGGTTCTAGAACCAATTAGATTCGTTATAGCATACCCCACTGTATATATATATATATATATATATATATATATATATATATATATATATATATATATATATATATATATATATATATATATATATATATATATATATATATACAGTTGGTCCTCATATTACGCGGTTAATGTAACCCGGAGGGTCCCGCGGAAAGTGAGGAACGCGTAAAGTGAACAACACAACATATGGGATTAATTGAAATGGAGTCCATGCCGATCCCCAAACTCCACTTTTTGACGACACACTACTATGTTGTAGTAAAAATTTTATCTTAAATTTATGATGGTATGAAAAAACAAGTAATATAGAAGAGGTTAGGTTAGGAAGGATAAAGGTTAACATTGGAAAAATAAAGGTTAGGTTAGAAAACTAAAAATTTTGTGTAACACTTACGGTAGTAGAAGAGATGGGTCGGCATACGGGGATGGAGGCTGGTTCCGAGGCAGAGGGCAGATTACTGGCCCTCAGGTGAATCACCATTACTAGGTGAATCATCATCACTGTCACTTACAGTTGTCAGGGCTTCCCTGACTAATCCCTCAAAGTCAACTTCACTGTCACTATCACTGGCTTGGGCTGCCTGTGGTGGGTTGCGGGTGAAGAAATCTGTTATGCTTTGCTGACGGCTGGCGTTGATGTTGTCGTGATACACCTTGATGTACGGCTCCATAGCCTGCACCAGCCGGTTATGAAAGACTTCACAGCGGTCATCATCATTGTCGCGGGAAAGGAAGGACTTCATCTTCTCTGCACACTCCATGGCACCCTTAATATCACTATGACTTAAATTGTGTTCTTCGGAGACTGCCGCACCTTCTTCCTCCTCTTCACTGGCGTGTTCTTCTTCCAACATCTCGTCGGCAGTCACTTCAGGATTTCTTATCACCTCCAGGATGTCGTCGTTGGTTGTCTCGGAGAAGCCTGGAACTGTAACAGTCTGTGCAGCTTCTCTGGCAAGGTCCACTGCTACTGCAACAGTCTGAACCTCACCAGTCACAGATTGACTCCTCCTCTCACCTGGTATTCCATGCAACACATGTCTCCATGCGTGACGAATTGTAGCAATAGACAGCTGATCCCATGACTCCACCAAGATGTCCACAGCTTTCTTGATGTTAAATACTCTCCAGAATTGTTTGAAGAGTATTTTTTGCTGTTCTTACCGTTGTTCCTCATCTTCGTCGCTCTTGCTATCGGTGGTGGTGTCACTCAGGTCACGCAACTCTTCCCTGGTGTTGGTGTAGTCGTTCAGGAGCTGGAATTTTGTTCTTGAGAATGCAGCTTTCACATTGCAAATCAACTCCTGGTCCATGGGCTGGATTAAAGACGTAGTGTTGGGAGGAAGGAAGACCACTTTTATGTTGGGGTGACGATCTAACAGTAGGGGCGAGTGTCCTGGTGCGTTGTCCAGCAGCAACAAAATATTAAATGGGACATTCTGTTGCTCACAGAATTTCTTTACATCGGGAACAAAACAGTCATCAAACCAGGAGAGGGACAGTGTAGAGAACATCCATGCCTTACGTGCTGTCAGCCAGTGGACATTTAGCTTGGTCATGTCCATGCTCTTGTAGGCGTGCGGCTTGCGGGCTGTGTGGATCACCGATAACTTGAGCTTACAGGTACCGGAGGCATTGGTGGTAAACAGGACGGTGATGCGTTCCTTCTGCATTTTCCGGCCCTGAATCCTGCTGGCATTCTTCACAATGTAGGACTTGGAAGGTAGTTTTCTCCAGAAAAAACCAGATTCGTCCATGTTAAACACCTGGTCGTCGGTGTACTGTCCTTCCTCCATAATCTCACGTAAAAACGGAGGAAATTCCCGAGCCGCAGCACGATCAGCACTCGCTTCTTCACCACCAATGTTTATATTGGTGATCTTGTTCCGGATCTTAAACCTCTGTAGCCACCCAGAGGAAGCATTAAAGGGTTTGGGCTCTGTAATTCCCATCTTTCGTGCCACTGCCATGTACAGTTCACGTGCGTAGTCCTTCACAGAGCGCGTGTCGACCGCCATGTTCCGTCGCGCCTGACGCACCAAGTACCTCACAAGTAATTTTTCTGTCTTGAGAAGCACCTGGTTGTGAAAATACTTGATCATAGAAGCACCTGTAGACTTTGTGATCTTCATGTGCTCCTTTATCTTGGCTGAATCCTTCTTTATAGTCTGGATCGTAGATTCGTTCACGCCATGCTGGCGCGCCAAATCAACCTGCCTTGTTCCTTTCTCCAACTCTTGGATGATGGTATACTTCACCTCGTAGCTTAAGGAACGTCGTGTCTACTTTGGTTTAGTGCCGCTGGGTCCAGGTAAGGAAAGGTTTTTCTCTGGGGGTGGTGGTCCGGCGGAAGCCATTTTACGGAACAATGGATGCGCATTTACACGGAGTGGCCTTGAGGGATGAAACTGCCGCGGCTAGGTCAAGCGTCGTCTCTCCTCCCTCCCTCCCTCCCTCCCCCGGGTGGACACGTCATAATGCTTTAAGCCAATTACAGCTAGCGGCAGAGGGGGGTAGGGATGCATGGCCAATCACAGGTCTGATACGTCATATGACGTCAGTGATAACGCAACAAAGACACACACTGCGCAACCTTACCGCGCTGCTTGCCCAAGCGGAGGGAGGAGGAGGAGGAGGAGGGAGAGGCAGGCAGGCGGGCGCGTGGGTGGGGCGTGGGGAAAATCTAAAAATAGCGTCTCGCCGGACACTCTGCGTAATGGCGTTCGCGACCGCGGAATGTAAGAATGTTAGGTTCTGGCAAGGCACCGCGTTAACGGTGAAACGCGGATTGTGGGACCGCGTAATAGGAGGACCAACTGTATATTATAAATAAATAAATAAACAAATAAATCGGTAAATCCATTTCAAGTGAATGGAAAAATTTTACTCGACACTGACATTAGTTCCAGTTACCGGTAAATAGCAGACGCTTAAGTGACGTCACTAGTGTTTACACTACACCAGCGGGTAACATTTGATGACATTACATGAAGTGAATTGGCCTTATTTTAAAAAACCAAGGATGGTTGGTAAAGGACTACTGGGTCAGTGGGTAAGTGTCACTTTGGGGTACCGGTCTTATACAGCAAATAGAGCTCAAAAGGTACTTTTTAAATGGAAATTTGGGGGGCCGTCTTATGCACCCCGCCACCTTATAGGCCGAGATATACGGTGTATATATATATATATATACACACATGGGAACCCAAATGTATGCAAATTTGCACTTACACAGGGATCCCAGGAATGTAACCCACACATATTCTGAGACTCTATTGTACTAAAAATAAGAAGTACCAGTATCCCTTATTCCCCTACTAATCATTTAAATGTTTAACTGTTATTTATGTGTGTTTGTGAATTTCTTATTTTTAGGATCTTGAGATTCGTGCAGTTCTCCTGGATGAAGTGATGCGCGAGCCTGAGTCACCCACCACAGACCATTTGCTCCATTTAGAAGTTAAGAGTTTACGAGATACTCGTGATCTTCTGGAGAAAGTTTCAATTAAAGATGCTGCAGCCTTCATTGATGAGAATCCTCACCCAAGACTTTGGTAATGAATAATTTTATACAGAGGGTCCTCATTATATGTTTTACCGATGTACTATATGTCATTTCACATATATGTTGCTAACAAATATAGGAAGAAATTTCCATTATACATCAATAGTTTCACATACACTTTGTTTGCATCGTCCATTGTTTTATACTAAGTCTCTGTGTTAAAAGTGTTAAAAACACATAATATAATATAAAAATAACCATAATAAGTAATACAATATAAGTGTTCTACAAGTGTTAGGTTTCTACCATGCCAATATATGTCAGTCACTTCTCACATGGCTGATAGCTCATGCCATTGTTATGTGTTTCGTAACCACAGAATTTGTGGAAAAGTCATTACAATGTTCTAGTGTGACCTATGAATAAAGGAAATACTGTATACCTGTACAGTAATATAATGATATAAGAAAAAAAAATATGAGTATAGGGGTATAATGTGTGTGAAGGAATATCAAGTCTAGCAGTCACCATAACACGTGTGCTTCTTAGCTGTACAAGTACCATTGTTACATGAGAAACCATAAAATTTATCGAAATATCATTACAATGCTGTAATACGACTTACAAATTATTAAAATTACCGTATTTGCCGGCATATAAGATGCTCCACTGCATAAGACGCACCCCTATTTTACAAGGATATTTTGTGTACCGTATATCACGGCCTATAAGACGAAATTTGAACATTAAAAAAATCTGCCCAAAGTTAGGGGGTCGTCTAAACCACCAAGTTTAAAATTCTTACCTCTTAAATATTGTGGTTTAGTGTGTCAAGAGTGGTGATGAAAACATCGTAAGCCACTCACAAGGTCTTACCACTAATTATTTTATACTGAAACTTACGTTTGGCAAGCTGGATTCAAATTAAGATTACCGGTATATTAAAATAATAAAAATGTATTATAAACCTGTCTAACATACCGTAAAAGGGATTTATACCCCTGTAATAAACACAGCTATCATCACACACCCCTCCCCACGCCCCCCCCATTTGCCAGTGAGGAGACAAGAAAGGGAAAGTGACCGCGAGATTGGGCTATTTTTAGCCGTGGAGGTGGTCAGTAATGCATACCGGGTATCGGTATATTTACTGATAATAATATTTATCTCCTATAAATAATTGATTTAAATTTTATTTTTTACAAAGAATATTCAGTAAATGAGTGCATTAATTCTTGAAACTATCGACGGTTAATTACAGACGCTTAAGTGACGTCACTAGTGTTTACACTACACCAGCTGGTATCATTTGATGCCATTACTTGAAGTGAATTGGCCTTATTTTAAGTAACTAACTATAAATAAATACAAAAATTAAAGAAAATAATTACAGTGTGTTTAATATATTACAGTATATTATAAATAAATAAATAAACAAATAATTCGGTAAATTTATTTCAAGTAAGTGGGAAAATAAGCAAACATGTTATTTACCAAGACGCTTCCGTCTGGCTCGGGGTGAGATGGAGGGGAGATAACAAGGCTATTTATAGCCCGTCTGAAGTGGCCAGTACCCTCATGCACCATAAATAATTCATTGAACATTCATTTTTTGTACATAGTATATATATATATATATATATATATATATATATATATATATATATATATAATATATATATATATATATATATATATATATATATATATTTGTGTAATAAATGTATGTAGTAAGTACATACCGGTAACCGTTTTCACTCAAATCCTAATGAAATACCACAATTAGAATACGGTGGTTGCTGTTGAACCACCTGTTGTATAAATAGTCGGAACACAGCCACACCACCGAGACGAGGGAACACTCCCACCACCGATCGTCTCGTGTGAAGCAAGCGTAGAAATGAAAGAAAATACTTGCAGTGTGTTTAATATGTTACAGTATATTATAAATAAATAAACAAATAAATCGGTAAATCCATTTCAAGTAAATGGAAAAATTTTCCTCGATACCGACATTAGTTCCAGTTTCCGGTAAATAGCAGACGCTTCAGTGACGTCACTAGTGTTTACACTACACCAGCGGGTATAATTTGATGACATTACTTGAAGTGAATTGGCCTTATTTTAAAAAACCAAGGATGGTTGGTAAAGGACTACTGAGTCAGTGGGTAAGTGTCACATTTGGGGTACTGGTCTTATACAGCAAATAGAGCTCAAAAGCTACTTTTTAAATGGAAATTTGGGGGGCGCGTCTTATGCACCCCACCGCCTTATAGGCCGTGATATACGGTATTTTTTTTTTTTGGTACATTTCATCATAGAATTATTGAAAGTGATTTTAAAGTGGTCTTGTAGGGGAAAACATATCATTTTGTGCATGTAAATACAATATATACTGGAGTCAAGTAGGAAATCATATGAGGTCTATCCAAAATGAAACCGAACTTTTTGAAAAACAAAATTATTGCTTTACTTACAACTTAATCAGACTTGTCTCCTTCAAAGTACTCCCCTCCACTGTTGATACACCGCTCCCAACGTTTTTTTCCAGTTCTGGAACGCGTTTTGAGGGATGGTGTGCAGGTCTCGTAGTGAATTTTCTTCTATCCCTTCTATCGTTTGAAATCAGCGACCTTTCAGGATGGATTTCAACTTTTGGAGAAAAATAAGTCCGCAGGGGCCAAATCAGGAGAGTAGGGCGTCTGGGGGACGTTGTCGTCTCGTGCTCCGCCAAAAATTCATGGATAAGGAGCGACGTGTGAGCAGGTGCACTGTCATGGTGCAGCATCCAGGTCTTGTTTGTTCACGCCTCAGACCTCTTCCTTCGCACTGCCTCCCTCAAACGCTTTAGGACCTCCAATTAAAACTCTTTATTGACTGTCTGACCAAGTGGAACAAACTCATGATGAACGATGTCCTTCCAATCAAAAAAGACGATCAACATCACCTCCACATTTGAGCAACTCTGATGTCCAGATTTGGGATCGTCTTCACTGGATGTTCTTCCTCTTTTGAACGCTGATACCACACGTGACATTGCGTACGGCTCAAACAATCTTCCCCATAAGCCTGTTGCAACATTTGAAAAGTCTCCTTAAAAGTTTTTCCCAATTTGATACAGAATTTTACACAAACACGTTGCTCTTCAAGATCTTTCATTGTTCAACTTGCAACAAATCGCCAAGTGCACTAAACACACGTTCACTCTAGCACGTGTAGCGCGTGATGTGGCTAATGTTAGACTAAAGGTCAAGGTCACCGCTACACAGTACTCCCATCGCGAGCACGCTGCGCCGACTAGGTTGACGCGCTATTTAATAAGTTCGGTTTCTTTTTGGACAGACCTCGTATATAGTAACATTATACTAACCCAACTCTACCTCTGATCAAAGCAGCTATGTGGCTTGTTTATATTTTGGTCAAGAGAATTACCGACAGGATGTGAAACTCGTATTTTTGGCTGTGATGTTTTGTGTTGCCGGGATCTACCACCAGGGTGTAGCACCATCGCTATTGTTTTGGCGTCATTGACTCATTGCAAATGGCTGACTGGCAGCTGAACTTTCTGTTAACATTTCTTTAATCTTTCTAGGGGCATTTTTCATTTAGATAATAAACAAATGTTTCTTAAAGGTAACACAGTCATTAAATAATGTAAGACATGTATCTGGTGTGGGTTATGTATGCTGGGGAAGGAGGTGCAGTGAGATGTTGTGAGCTTACCTCTGCCGTTAAGCCAATGTATGCCATTATACACGTCTTCGGCAAATTTGCCGTAAGTTTGTGATAATTTGGCTTGTTTTTCCGTATTTTATAATTCGTAATATTATTAGTAACACAATTTTTGTGCTTAGTGGACTACTGCTCGTCCCAGACTCCCTAGCTAGGCACCTCCGCCTGCGGCGCTCGGCCTCCCATCCGTAATACCGGCACATTAGATGCAGGGTCATTTGTGATACATTTAAAAAAATAAATAAATGCGTCTTATACGCCGGCAAATACGGTAACTATATAATAAGAAAATTTAAGAGTGGGAAGTCAATTATGCGTGAGTAGGTGGCTGGACAACTCCACCCTTGACCCCGTTAAAACGATATTATGTTATTTCACCATAATTCTTGCATTATTTACGTTTATTTGGTACCAGGATAATAATGATTGATTGATTGTGGTAAATACATCCCTGACAATGCAACAGCTTAAGTCATATGTTACCTAATTAAAATAAAAGCTTAGAAGAATAATATCAAATAATGTAAGGTAAAAAATGTAAATAATAAGTATCATTAAAGTTTTGTAAAAATCATTTAAATGTGAAGAGATAAAAATGCTTGTAGAGAAGGCCGGCTCCCTCCAAGAAGGAGAGGACGTCCCCTCCCATGCTACCCACTCCCTCCCCATGCACCAAAAAGAGATGGTAAGACCAGTCTCCTCCCCCCCCCCCCCCCCTGTACTGGGAGAAAAGTTTACGTTGAAGATATCTGAGAATGGTACACTCCACCAGGTAGTGTCGAACAGTCAATGGGACCAGACAGTCATCACAATAGTGAGGGGGTACCCTCTCCATTAAAAAAACAGGAGTAAGTCTTGTGTGGCCAATATGGAGGGGGGTCAAAGCAGTCTTCCAGCAGCGCAACAGTCCCTAATATCCCCAGGCACCCAATACTGGGTGGGTGTCTTGGAGCTTGTGTGCTCTGACAGTATCCCATCTGCATTGCCAACATCAGTGGATGGCAGCTCTTATTATTGGTTTCATATCGGAGGCAGGTAGAGGGGAATGATGTACTACAGCTGCTTTTGCCACAGCATCAGCACACTCATTCCCCTTCTCCCCCACATGGGTCAGAACCCAGCAAAAACTGACTTTCCGGCCTTGACATTGGATATGAAACAGCCACTGTAAAATATCTATAACTAAGGGGTGTGGCGATGACACACTAGCTAAGGCCTGGAGATCTTGGCGAGAATTGCTAAAAATGTTAAAATCACTGTGAGGTTGGGTAAAAATAATCTTGAGGACAAGTAAAATACCTGAAAGCTCTGCCCTAAAAATAGATGACATAGTGGGGAGACTACCGTCCCAAAAAAGTCGAGAAAGACCACCCCAAAAGCCACTCCTGCATACAACTTAAGAGCCATCAGTGTATACAGAGATAGTCCCTCTGTGAGAGGAGAATGCATGGAGTGGCACTAGGTAAGAGAAGCATGTATGAACAGGAGGAAGACAAAGAAGACTCACAACCTCCCTTACCCTGAAGCCGAAAGGTCGTGAGAGGCTTGGATGCTGAGTGTAGTGTGGGGACATAGTCTTGTCAACTATACAAGTGTTGGTTGCAAACTGAGAAAGGCAGTGAAGGCATAACCAACACTGGGCTGGAGATACTGACATTGAAGATCAAGGGGTGGCTCATCAACATCAACTAGCAGACTCGGGATTGGCGAGGACCTGAAGGTACCGGTCGCCAGGCGCACCCCAGCATGATGAATAGAGTTCAGTGTATTGAGTCTAGCCTCAGTGGCTGAGGAGTACACCTCACACTCATAATCCAGTTTGGATCTAACTAACATGTGGTGAAAGTGTAGCAGAGTTCCTCGGTCACCACCCTGAAATGTGTGCCCCAAGGCTCTCAATAACTTGAGAGCACGCTGGCAAGACTCTTTGAGGAAATGAAAATGTGGCTGCTAAGTAAGTCGGCTGTCAAAGACAATGCCTAGGAAATGTGTATCTGTGACACACTGCACACGACTACCATAGAGCTGTAGATTGAAATCTGGGGGAACACCTCGAAGGTGGCAGAAATGCATGGGAACAGTCTTCAAGGGAGAAAATCTGAAACCATGCTCTGATCATACAGTATACTGTAGGTATGTTGAAGGTGAATCTTGCAATCTGTTGCCTGCAACAGTGAAGTGATGGATAATGGGCTATAGGATACACCACACTTGTCTGAGACAAGGATGGCTGTGCCCCCATGTTGCATCTGTTCTGAGTTTTAAGGAGAATAATTTTTATCTCGTGCAAAATATATGACATCAATAATCAAATTTCTCGCTGTCTTGCAAGGATTCTAGCAATGCAAGTTATATTCTCCTAACTTTAGTCTGTGATATTATACAAGATAAAAACTTTAAGCCTAAAACCACCAAACCCTGGCTGGGAAGATAGGGGAGAGGGAGGGAGGGGGAAATGAGGTGACACGTTTGACAGTTGTCGCCGAAGGTCTAGTGCGTGTTTCTTTATCAATCCTTAAGAGTGACTTTAAAATTTTCTCTTATAAAATGTCACTGATCCAACTTGGGAGAATATAATGTACATTGCTGTGATTCTTGTGAGATTGTGATTAATTTGAATATAAACAAGATATAATTTGCACTAGACATAAAATTTGTATTAATAATTTAGTACATTTTAGTACTGTACAGTACAGGTTTGCACTTAATGACAATTATTTATTTTACTTTTTAGTATGATGTGTGCATGTAAATGCATAAAAATAAATAAAGAAATTTATGTAAATCTACCCAAAAATACAGTTGAAAAACTTGTACATTACTAAAATATACTACAGTACACTGTGGGGTACGAGATGTTTGGTTCACACTCAGGATGGAATGGAGAAAGGAAACTCACAATGTGCTCTCTCTATACATGTTGTATTGGATGTACAATGCAGCTTGGTGCTGGGAAGGCAGCATGGTTACAAGCGTGATGTAGAGAGCTGGTCGGTGAGGACGCTCAGAGAAGGACAGCTTGTGGGTCACCATGCTCGCCAGCGGGAGAGAGGACCGCCAGGAAGGCGGAGGAGGAGCGAAGGCCGCCAGGCAGCGGCAGAGGAGGAGGTGTTGCTGGCTGCGGCTGTAGGTAGAAAGCGAGATCACCACGAGGTCAGGTCTTAAATAGCGGGGGTAGGCGTGGCTTAGCAGTTGACCCCCGCTCCGTGGTGTATGGCGGCGCTGGTTGACCTAGGTCACGAGGCATACACTGGGGAATTGGTGGGGTCGGCTAGGCAGCGACAAACAGCGTTTGTAGGGGAGAATTCCACTACAACACTAATGTACTAAAATTTTTATCTCTTGTCCAAATATTTGATGTATATATTCAAATTATTCACTGTCTTGCAAGGATTCTAGCAATGCAAATTATATTCTCCTAACTTTAGTCTGTGATATTATATAAAATAAAAACTGTAAGCTTAAAACCACCAGACCCTGGCTGGGATGGGTGGGGGGGTGAGGTGAGATATTTGACAGCTGGTGCCGGAAGGTCTAATGAAGTATTTATTTATTTATTTATGTCCTTTAGATTGAGTTTTTGTTTTTTTACTTATAAAATGTCACTGAACTGACCTGGGAGAATATAACTTACATTGCTGGGATTCTTATAAGAGAGTGACTAATTTGAAAAAAAAACATGCTGTAGTATGCACTCGGCATAAAAATTTTGAAAATTTTGAGCTTGAAATTGGAAATTATAACCTAACCCCCAGGGTAATCTGCTTTTAGTTGAAACTGCTTAAGAAAAATACGTGTAAGTTGCGAGTATACTGTACTCAATTCTGAGTGACAGCAAAGTAGTAGTGCGATGTTGGGGTGTGTGGGTGGTTGTTGGAAGGTGTTTGTGGGTGGTTATTGGAATATGTGATGTTGGGGGTGTGTGTGTGATGTTAGGGTGTGTGTGTGTGATGTTAGGGGGTGTGTGTGTGTGTGTGATGTTAGGGTGTGTGTGTGTGTGATATTAGGGGGTGTGTGTGTGTGATGTTAGGGTGTGTGTGTGTGATGTTAGGGGGTGTGTGTGTGTGTGTGATGTTAGGGTGTGTGTGTGTGATGTTAGGGGGTGTGTGTGTGTGTGATGTTAGGGTGTGTGTGTGTGTGATATTAGGGGGTGTGTGTGTGTGATGTTAGGGTGTGTGTGTGTGATGTTAGGGGGTGTGTGTGTGTGATGTTAGGGTGTGTGTGTGTGATGTTAGGGGGTGTGTGTGTGTGTGATGTTAGGGTGTGTGTGTGTGTGATATTAGGGGGTGTGTGTGTGTGATGTTAGGGTGTGTGTGTGTGTGATATTAGGGGGTGTGTGTGTGTGTGTGATGTTAGGGTGTGTGTGTGTGTGTGTGATGTTAGGGTGTGTGTGTGATGTTAGGGGGTGTGTGTGTGTGTGATGTTAGGGTGTGTGTGTGTGTGTGATGTTAGGGTGTGTGTGTGTGTGTGATATTAGGGGGTGTGTGTGTGTGATGTTAGGGTGTGTGTGTGTGTGTGTGATGTTAGGGTGTAATAATAATAATAATAATAATAATTAACGGTTTATTGAAGGAGCTTGGCAGCCAGAAGGCTGAAAATATACAGTTACATATTTGGGGAATGGGTTACGAATTACAAATAATATACAAGTAACATAAGTGACACAAAGAAGACATATAATAACTTAGATGGGGAAAAGCTCAAACTACAGTTCATTTCAACATAGTGACAGTGTTACAGTATTACAAGTTGTTGATAATTTTTACAATGGTTGGGACTGGGCTGTTCTTATAGCGATCAGTTCGTGCACGTATGGGCTGGATGCGGTTGTGGTGTCGAACAGCAATTCTCGGACAAGGGATCTCAGGTGGTAGTAGGAGCCGGTGTCGGGGATGGTGTAGAAGCTTCTTACCAAATTTGCAGATGAGGTCGTGGTGATGGTCAGTGAGAGTCGAAAGGGTCAGTGTGTTGAGCGCTTCTTGATATGTGGAGTAGGAGGGGGAGAGAATAATCTTGCATGCCCTCTTTTGTACTTTTTCTAGGTGTTTACGTTGTGTGGCATTTAGGGAGGAAGACCAGGTGGGGGAGGCATTGGTGAGCTTGGGAAGTATGAATGTTGTGTAAACACTGAGGAGCTCGTGTGCAGGAACTCCGAGGGACTTGAGTCGGCGGAGGAGGTGGAGACGGAAACTGGAGGATTTGACAACTTCATTGACGTGTGGTTTCCAATTTAGTTTGTTGTCTATGGTGACGCCGAGGAGCTTCGTGGAATCTACAACCTGGAGTGTGTTCGGACCTAGAGTAATGGAAGGAGGTGGGACAATGTCGGAGAGGTTGATGTGCATAACCATGGTCTTGGTATGGTTGATGGTGACATGGTTGTTGGTGGCCCAGTTTTGGAGACTGTTCAATAAATCCTGAAGGGCGGTATAGTTGGGAGCAGAATTGTTGACGCTGATCCCAATGGTGGAGTCGTCGACATATTTCCAGCGAGCAGGGGTTTCTCTTAGGGCATCATTGATGAGCATAAGGAAGCAGAGTGGTCCCATCTTGGTGCCTTGGGGGACGCCACAGGTGAGTGACTGAAAGGTGGAGACAGCCCCTCGGAAGCGTACAGCTTGGCGTCGGTCACTGAGGAAGTCTGTAAGCCATGGTATGAGGCTTCTTCGAAGCCCGAGGTCAATAGCTTTGTTGATGATTATATTGTGGTCGACTAGGTCGAACGCTTTAGTGAAATCAATGAAGGCGACAGCTACAGACGTTTTTCGTTTCTCGAGATGGCGGTATATGTAATCGAGAAAGCTGACAAGACAGTGAGTGGTGGAGGAAGTTTTCATGTTGCCAAATTGCTGAGGGTCTACGACTCCTGCAATATCAGCATAAGCCCAGTCGAACACAAAACTTTCACAGATTAGGCTGGGTATTGGGGTGATTGCAATAGGTCGTAGCTGATTTAAGGATTGTGGGCTGGTTGACTTGGGCACTGGTGATACATAAGAGGTCTTCCAGTCAGCTGGGCATCTGGCTTGACTGAGAGAAGCATTGATGATGGAGCAGAGGGGTTTAGCAAGCTCCGGGGAGAACTCCTTGAAGAGTTTCATTGGTAAATCAATGGGGGTGGTAGAGCGTTTTAATTTTAGTTTGTCCAGGCGTTTTGCTACTTCAAATTCTTCTACTAAGTCAGTGGGAAGGGGGGCTGGTAGGTAAGCAGGGAGAGTTGTTGTGTCAAGCCGTGGGAGCGTCTGGCATATAGTAGCGAAATGGTTATTTGTTTGCTCAGCTGCGTCAACACTAGTGAGATGGCTAAGGAAGGGGAGGGGGTGTGTCTTATTGTTTAGTCCACAGAGTTCTTTAAGCTTACCATACCATTGACTGATGTTGGTCTGCTTCAGGTGTTGTAATTTGGTTGGGTAGTGGGACTTCTTTGCAGTGCGTATTTCGCGGATGACTCGGTTACGAAGGGACCTGTAGCGGATGTGGTCATTGAGATGAAAGGCTCTGTCTCTCTGTTGCATAAGTCTTTTGATCCGAGGTGTGATCCAGGGCAAGTCAGCTGGGTGAGACCTGACGGACTTCTCGGGGAAGAAGTGGTGGTGAGCTTGCGTGGTGGTATTGGTATAATTTATCCATTTGGTTTCCACGTCATCCACGCTAAGTACTTCAGTCCAGGGATGGTGAACTATCCACTGCCCGAATAGGCGCACTGCAGAGTCAGTAATCGGCCTGTAGGTCTTGATGTAGGGTCTCTGTACTTGAGTGGGAGTGGCAGCCGGGGACCAGAGCACTGATAAGTGTGTGCTACACCCGATAGGAGGCATTGGTTGAGGTGGTTGGTACTGGTCCGCTAAGTCAGTTAAGATAAGGTCAAGGGTATTTTGACCGTGTGTGGGGAAGGTCACGACTTGTGATAGTGATAGCTGGTCCTGGATATCAGTGGTGTCAATTTCATTTAAATCCCCACATAATACTAACTTGGCACATGGGTACCTAACTCTGAGGTGGTCTGAGGTGGTGATGAGATGATTGATAAGAGTGTCTCTGGTGGGTGATCGAGGCGGATGGTATGCCACACAGATTATGATGGAAGCAGTGTTGCGCGGGTGGGCCCGTAGCACGACACGTACCCATAATGCTTCCACATCTGCTGGGACTTGAACATCCAGGCGTGACGGGCGTAGGTCATCTTGACAGAAGAGGGCAACACCTCCTCCGCGTCTTTGTGAACGAAGGTGATGAAAGAGTTGATATCCCTCAATATGACACGTTTCAGGCACAATTTGCCAAGCCTCACATATGGCAACGACGCTCGCGGCGGTTGACCTGACTGTAGTTGCCAGCTCGTCGAACTTGTTAGCTAGGGAAGTGACGTTGGATAGCAGTAAAGACGGGAGATCATACCATATCCGTGGAACTTCAGTGTGGTGGTATGGTCTGTCAGGGGTGGGTTTCTCCGGTTTCCTAGTGGAGGTTACGGTTCTAATGGGCTTATGTGCATGACGGCCTTGTCTACGGCTACGCGCGTGGAATATATTCAGTGACTTGAGTAGCCGGATAACACTGCCATCAGGATAACCGTTCCCACGCTTTAGATGGTACAGAGTGCGTCGGGAGTAAGTGATTGGTGGCCATCTGTTGATATCTGTTGTGGGCGGACGGTCACTGGCGGCACTTTGAGGGACACTGACACTGGTAGACATCTGTTAAGATTTGTCAGTCGTAAAGACGGTGGTCTTTGTCCCTGGTGCTTGGGGTCGCCGACACAGTTATCACGATATATGTAAACACCGCGGTGGTCCTTGTCACTGGCACTTTAAAGGTGACCGATAAAGTGCCCACTGTCTGACTTTTCCTTGGGGTGCACTATCGAGCACTGTATGGTAATCACTTATTGCACTGCTCCGTAATCAATCGTTCACTAATCACTAGAATGTTTTGTTGAATCGATCCTGGTGTAGTAAGGCTGGTAGGGGTATAGCAGGGGGAGCGGGCGGGGCCAAACAGACTCGGCCTGGCTGCTAAAACCGGGAGCGCCTTCGGGGCACGTCCTGTCTCACTGAGGGTGTGTGTGTGTGTGTGTGATGTTAGGGTGTGTGTGTGTGTGAGATATTAGGGGGTGTGTGTGTGTGATGTTAGGGTGTGTGTGTGTGTGTGTGTGATGTTAGTGGGTGTGTGTGTGTGTGATGTTAGGGGGTGTGTGTGTGTGTGATGTTAGGGTGTGTGTGTGATGTTGGGGTTGTGTATGATGTTGGGGGGTGTGTGTGTGTGTGTGTGATAGGGTTTGTGTGTGTGATGTTAGGGTGTGTGTGTGTGTGATGTTAGGGTGTGTGTGTGTGTGTGATGTTAGGGTGTGTGTGTGTGTGTGTGATGTTGGGGTGTGTGTGTGTGTGATGTTAGGGTGTGTGTGTGTGATGTTAGGGTGTGTGTGTGTGATGTTAGGGGGTGTGTGTGATGTTAGGGTGTGTGTGTGTGATGTTAGGGTGTGTGTGTGTGTGTGTGATGTTAGGGTGTGTGTGTGTGATGTTAAGGTGTGTGTGTGTGATATTAGGGTGTGTGTGTGTGATGTTAGGGTGTGTGTGTGTGTGTGATGTTAGGGTGTGTGTGATGTTAGGGTGTGTGTGTGTGATGTTAGGGTGTGTGTGTGTGTGTGATGTTAGGGTGTGTGTGTGTGTGTGATGTTAGGGTGTGTGTGTGTGATGTTAGGGTGTGTGTGTGTGTGATGTTAGGGTGTGTGTGGTGTGTGTGATGTTAGGGTGTGTGTGTGTGATGTTAAGGTGTGTGTGTGTGATGTTAGGGTGTGTGTGTGTGATGTTTGGGTGTGTGTGTGTGTGTGATGTTAGGGTGTGTGTGTGTGTGTGATGTTAGGGTGTGTGTGTGTGATGTTAGGGTGTGTGTGTGTGTGTGATGTTAGGGTGTGTGTGTGTGTGTGTGATGTTAGGGTGTGTGTGGTGTGTGTGATGTTAGGGTGTGTGTGTGTGATGTTAGGGTGTGTGTGTGTGTGATGTTAGGGTGTGTGTGTGTGATGTTAGGGTGTGTGTGTGTGTGTGATGTTAGGGTGTGTGTGTGTGTGTGTGTGTGATGTTAGGGTGTGTGTGTGTGATGTTAGGGTGTGTGTGTGTGTGTGTGATGTTAGGGTGTGTGTGTGTGTGATGTTAGGGTGTGTGTGTGTGTGTGATGTTAGGGTGTGTGTGTGTGTGTGATGTTAGGGTGTGTGTGTGTGTGTGTGTGTGTGATGTTAGGGTGTGTGTGTGTGTGATGTTAGGGCGTGTGTGTGTGCTGTTAGGGGGTGTGTGTGTGTGAGTGATGTTAGGGGGTGTGTGGGTGTGATGTTAGGGGGTGTGTGGGTGTGATGTTAGAGTGTGTGTGTGTGTGATGTTAGGGGGTGTGTGGGTGTGATGTTAGGGTGTGTGTGTGTGTGTGATGTTAGGGTGTGTGTGTGTGTGTGTGTGTGTGTGTGATTTTAGGGTGTGTGTGTGTGTGATTTTAGGGTGTGTGTGTGTGATGTTAGGGTGTGTGTGTGTGTGTGTGATGTTAGGGTGTGTGTGTGTGATGTTAGGGGGTGTGTGTGTGTGTGTGTGATGTTAGGGTGTGTGTGTGTGATGTTAGGGTGTGTGTGTGATGTTAGGGTGTGTGTGTGTGTGTGTGTGTGTGTGTGTGTGTGTGATGTTAGGGTGTGTGTGTGTGTGTGTGTGTGTGATGTTAGGGCGTGTGTGTGTGCTGTTAGGGGGTGTGTGTGTGTGTGTGTGTGAGTGATGTTAGGGGGTGTGTGGGTGTGATGTTAGGGGGTGTGTGGGTGTGATGTTAGAGTGTGTGTGTGTGTGATGTTAGGGGGTGTGTGGGTGTGATGTTAGGGTGTGTGTGTGTGTGTGATGTTAGGGTGTGTGTGTGTGTGTGTGTGTGTGTGATGTTAGGGTGTGTGTGTGTGATGTTAGGGGGTGTGTGTGTGTGTGATATGTTAGGGGCTGTGTGTGTGTGATATGTTAGAGTGTGTGTGTGTGATGCTAGGGTGTGTGTGTGTGTGATATGTTAGGGGCTGTGTGTGTGTGTGATATGTTAGGGGCTGTGTGTGTGTGTGATGTTAGGGGGTGTGTGTGTGTGTGATATGTTAGGGGCTGTGTGTGTGTATGATATGTTAGGGGCTGTGTGTGTGTGTGTGTGATATGTTAGGGGCTGTGTGTGTGTGTGATATGTTAGGGGCTGTGTGTGTGTGTGATGCTAGGGTGTGTGTGTGTGTGATGTGTTAGGGGCTGTGTGTGTGTGATATGTTAGGGTGTGTGTGTGTGATGCTAGGGTGTGTGTGTGTGTGATATGTTAGGGGCTGTGTGTGTGTGTGATATGTTAGGGGCTCTGTGTGTGTGATATGTTAGGGGCTGTGTGTGTGTGATGCTAGGGTGTGTGTGTGTGTGATATGTTAGGGTGTGTGTGTGTGTGTGATATGTTAGGGGCTGTGTGTGTGTGATATGTTAGAGTGTGTGTGTGTGATGCTAGGGTGTGTGTGTGTGTGATATGTTAGGGGCTGTGTGTGTGTGTGATATGTTAGGGGCTGTGTGTGTGTGTGATGTTCGGGGGTGTGTGTGTGTGTGATATGTTAGGGGCTGTGTGTGTGTGTGATATGTTAGGGGCTGTGTGTGATGTTAGGGTGTGTGTGTGTGTGATATGTTAGGGGCTGTGTGTGTGTGTGATATGTTAGGGGCTGTGTGTGTGTGTGATGCTAGGGTGTGTGTGTGTGTGATATGTTAGGGGCTGTGTGTGTGTGTGATATGTTAGGGGCTGTGTGTGTGTGTGATGTTAGGGGCTGTGTGTGTGATGCTAGGGTGTGTGTGTGTGTGATATGTTAGGGGCTGTGTGTGTGTGATATGTTAGGGTGTGTGTGTGTGATGCTAGGGTGTGTGTGTGTGTGATATGTTAGGGGCTGTGTGTGTGATGCTAGGGTGTGTGTGTGTGTGATATGTTAGGGGCTGTGTGTGTGTGATATGTAAGGGTGTGTGTGTGTGATGCTAGGGTGTGTGTGTGATGTTAGGGGGTGTGTGTGTGTGATATGTTAGGGGGTGTGTGTGTGTGATATGTTAGGGTGTGTGTGTGTGATGCTAGGGTGTGTGTGTGTGTGATATGTTTGGGGCTGTGTGTGATGTTAGGGGGTGTGTGTGTGTGTGATATGTTAGGGGCTGTGTGTGTGTGATGCTAGGGTGTGTGTGTGTGATGCTAGGGTGTGTGTGTGTGTGATATGTTAGGGGCTGTGTGTGATGTTAGGGGGTGTGTGTGTGTGTGATGTTAGGGGCTGTGTGTGTGTGTGATGATAGGGTGTGTGTGTGATGTTAGGGGCTGTGTGTGTGTGTGATGATAGGGTGTGTGTGTGTGTGTGATGATAGGGTGTGTGTGTGTGTGTGATGTTAGGGGCTGTGTGTGTGTGTGATGATAGGGTGTGTGTGTGTGTGTGATGTTAGGGGGTGGGTGTGTGTGTGTGTGATGTTAGGGGGTGTGTGTGTGTGTGATGTTAGGGTGTGTGTGTGTGTGTGTGATATGTTAGGGGCTGTGTGTGTGTGTGATGTTAGGGGCTGTGTGTGTGTGTGATGTTAGGGGGTGTGTGTGTGTGTGATGATAGGGGGTGTGTGTGTGTGTGATGTTAGGGTGTGTGTGTGTGATGTTAGGGGGTGTGTGTGTGTGTGTGTGATGTTAGGGTGTGTGTGTGTGATGTTAGGGGGTGTGTGTGTCTGTGTGATGTTAGGGTGTGTGTGTGTGTGTGTGTGATGTTAGGGTGTGGGTGTGTGTTTGATATGTTAGGGGCTGTGTGTGTGTGTGATGTTAGGGTATGTGTGTGTGTGTGTGTGTGTGTGATGATGTTAGGGTGTGTGTGTATGTGTGTGTGTGTGATGTTAGGGTGTGTGTGTGTCTGTGTGATGTTACGGTGTGTGTGTGTGTGTGTGTGATGTTAGGGTGTGGGTGTGTGTTTGATATGTTAGGGGCTGTGTGTGTGTGTGATGTTAGGGGGTGTGTGATGTTAGGGTGTGTGTGTGTGATGATAGGGGGTGTGTGTGTGTGTGTGTGATGTTAGGGGCTGTGTGTGTGTGTGTGTGATGTTAGGGGCTGTGTGTGTGTGTGATGCTAGGGTGTGCGTGTGTGTGTGATATGTTAGGGGCTGTGTGTGTGTGTGATGATAGGGTGTGTGTGTGTGTGTGATGATAGGGGGTGTGTGTGTGTGTGATGTTAGGGGGTGTGTGTGTGTTTGATATGCTAGGGTGTGTGTGTGTGATGCTAGGGTGTGTGTGTGTGTGTGATATGTTAGGGGCTGTGTGTGTGTGATATGTTAGGGTGTGTGTGTGTGTGTGTGTGTGATGATAGGGTGTGTGTGTGTGTGTGATGTTAGGGGCTGTGTGTGTGTGTGATGCTAGGGTGTGTGTGTGTGTGATATGTTAGGGGCTGTGTGTGTGTGATATGTTAGGGTGTGTGTGTGTGATGCTAGGGTGTGTGTGTGTGTGATATGTTAGGGGCTGTGTGTGTGTGTGTGATATGTTAGGGGCTGTGTGTGTGTGATATGTTAGGGGCTGTGTGTGTGTGATGCTAGGGTGTGTGTGTGTGTGATATGTTAGGGTGTGTGTGTGTGTGTGTGATATGTTAGGGGCTGTGTGTGTGTGATATGTTAGGGTGTGTGTGTGTGATGCTAGGGTGTGTGTGTGTGTGTGATGTTAGGGGGTGTGTGTGTGTGATATGTTAGGGTGTGTGTGTGTGATGCTAGGGTGTGTGTGTGTGTGATATGTTAGGGGCTGTGTGTGATGTTAGGGGGTGTGTGTGTGTGTGATATGTTAGGGGCTGTGTGTGTGTGTGATATGTTAG
This sequence comes from Homarus gammarus, assembly GCA_958450375.1. NCBI lineage: Eukaryota > Metazoa > Arthropoda > Malacostraca > Decapoda > Nephropidae > Homarus > Homarus gammarus. The sequence continues at coordinate 105,032 of CAUDMG010000780.1, read as the reverse complement.
GGGCTGTGTGTGTGTGATGCTAGGGTGTGTGTGTGTGATGCTAGGGTGTGTGTGTGTGATGCTAGGGTGTGTGTGTGTGTGATATGTTAGGGGCTGTGTGTGATGTTAGGGTGTGTGTGTGTGTGTGATGTTAGGGGCTGTGTGTGTGTGTGTGATGATAGGGGGTGTGTGTGTGTGTGTGTGTGTGATGTTAGGGGCTGTGTGTGTGTGTGATGATAGGGTGTGTGTGTGATGGTAGGGGGTGTGTGTGTGTGTGATGTTAGGGGCTGTGTGTGTGTGTGATGATAGGGGGTGTGTGTGTGTGTGTGTGTGATGTTAGGGTGTGTGTGTGTGTGATATGTTAGGGGCTGTGTGTGTGTGTGATGTTAGGGGCTGTGTATGTGTGTGATGTTAGGGTGTGTATGTGTGTGTGATGATAGGGGGTGTGTGTGTGTGTGTGATGTTAGGGTGTGTGTGTGTGTGATGTTAGGGGGTGTGTGCGTGTGTGATGTTAGGGGGTGTGTGCGTGTGTGATGTTAGGGGGTGTGTGTGTGTGTGATGTTAGGGGGTGTGTGTGTGTGTGATATGTTAGGGGGTGTGTGTGTGTGTGATGTTAGGGGGTGTGTGTATGTGTGATGTTAGGGGGTGTGTGTGTGTGTGATGTTAGGGGGGGTGTGTGTGTGTGTGATGTTAGGGGGTGTGTGTGTGTGTGATGTTAGGGTGTGTGTGTGTGTGTGTGTGTGATGTTAGGGTATGTGTGTGATGTTAGGGTGTGTGTGTGTGTGATGTTAGGGTGTGTGTGTGTGTGTGATGTTAAGGGGTGTGTGTGTGTGTGATGTTAGGGTGTGTGTGTGTGTGATGTTAGGGTGTGTGTGTGATGTTAGGGTGTGTGTGTGTGTGTGTGATGCTAGGGTGTGTGTGTGTGTGATGTTAGGGGCTGTGTGTGTGTGTGTGTGTGTGTGTGATGCTAGGGTGTGTGTGTGTGTGATATGTTAGGGGCTGTGTGTGTGTGATATGTTAGGGGCTGTGTGTGTGTGATGCTAGGGTGTGTGTGTGATGCTAGGGTGTGTGTGTGTGTGATATGTTAGGGGCTGTGTGTGTGTGTGATGATAGGGGGTGTGTGTGTGTGTGATGATAGGGTGTGTGTGTGTGTGTGTGATGTTAGGGGCTGTGTGTGTGTGTGATGATAGGGGGTGTGTGTGTGTGATGTTAGGGGGTGTGTGTGTGTGATATGTTAGGCGTGTGTGTGTGTGATGCTAGGGTGTGTGTGTGATGATAGGGGGTGTGTGTGTGTGATGTTAGGGTGTGTGTGTGTGTGATATGTTAGGGGCTGTGTGTGTGTGATGCTAGGGTGTGTGTGTGTGTGTGATGTTAGGGGTGTGTGTGTGTGTGATGTTAGGGTGTGTGTGTGTGTGTGATGTTAGGGGGTGTGTGTGTGTGTGATGTTAGGGGGTGTGTGTGTGTGTGTGATGTTAGGGGGTGTGTGTGTGTGTGATATGTTAGGGGGTGTGTGTGTGTGATATTTTAGGGTGTGTGTGTGTGATGCTAGGGTGTGTGTGTGTGTGATATGTTAGGGGCTGTGTGTGATGTTAGGGGGTGTGTGTGTGTGTGATATGTTAGGGGCTGTGTGTGTGTGATATGTTAGGGGCTGTGTGTGTGTGATGCTAGGGTGTGTGTGTGTGTGATGCTAGGGTGTGTGTGTGTGTGATATGTTAGGGGCTGTGTGTGATGTTAGGGTGTGTGTGTGTGTGTGATGTTAGGGGGTGTGTGTGTGATGTTAGGGTGTGTGTGTGTGTGTGATGTTAGGGTGTGTGTGTGTGTGATGTTAAGGGGTGTGTGTGTGTGTGTGATGTTAGGGTGTGTGTGATGCTAGGGTGTGTGTTTGTGTGTGATGTTAGGGGCTGTGTGTGTGTGTGATGATAGGGTGTGTGTGTGTGTGTGTGTGTGTGTGTGATGCTAGGGTGTGTGTGTGTGTGATATGTTAGGGGCTGTGTGTGTGTGATGCTAGGGTGTGTGTGTGATGCTTGGGTGTGTGTGTGTGTGATATGTTAGGGGCTGTGTGCGTGATGTTAGGGGGTGTGTGTGATATGTTAGGGGCTGTGTGTGTGTGTGATGTTAGGGGGTGTGTGATGATAGGGTGTGTGTGTGTGTGTGTGATGTTAGGGGGTGTGTGTGTGTGTGATGTTAGGGGCTGTGTGTGTGTGTGATGTTAGGGGGTGTGTGTGTGTGTGATGATAGGGTGTGTGTGTGTGTGTGATGTTAGGGGCTGTGTGTGTGTGTGATGTTAGGGGGTGTGTGTGTGTGTGTGATGTTAGGGGCTGTGTGTGTGTGTGATGATAGGAGGTGTGTGTGTGTGATGTTAGGGGGTGTGTGTGTGTGATATGTTAGGCATGTGTGTGTGTGATGCTAGGGTGTGTGTGTGATGATAGGGGGTGTGTGTGTGTGATGTTAGGGTGTGTGTGTGTGTGATATGTTAGGGGCTGTGTGTGTGTGATATGTTAGGCGTGTGTGTGTGTGATGCTAGGGTGTGTGTATGTGTGTGATGTTAGGGGCTGTGTGTGTGTGTGATGTTAGGGGGTGTGTGTGTGTGTGATGATAGGGGGTGTGTGTGTGTGTGTGATGTTAGGGGCTGTGTGTGTGTGTGTGATGATAGGGGGTGTGTGTGTGTGTGATGTTAGGGGGTGTGTGTGTGTGTGATGTTAGGGTGTGTGTGTGTGTGTGATATGTTAGGGGGTGTGTGTGTGTGATGTTAGGGGGTGTGTGTGTGATGATAGGGGGTGTGTGTGTGATGTTAGGGGCTGTGTGTGTGTGTGATATGTTAGGGGGGGTGTGTGTGTGTGATGTTAGGGTGTGTGTGTGTGTGTGATGTTAGGGGGTGTGTGTGTGTGTGATGTTAGGGTGTGTGTGTGTGTGTGTGTGTGTGTGATGTTAGGGTATGAGTGTGTGTGTGTGATGTTAGGGTGTGTGTGTAAATCGGGGTATCACTGTACAATTAAAGCTGATGTACTGAGATTTCTAGGGCTATTGCTATACATGTTGGAATGCATATACCCCTAATTACATTTATTCTTATGGGGGAAAATTCCTCATTATAGAACATTTTTTATTTTAAGTTGCTTTTCTATGGGACACATCCCCAGTATATAATTATAACCCCCTGTATTTCTGTTTCCATCAAAATATGTAATATAATTGTTTTTCTAGCTACAGAAAGAATTTATGCAACATTTGCTTTGCTTAGAATGTGAAACTTTTTTTTTATATACTGTTCATTTTATAGACAGGATAATGTGTCAAATACTTCATAAAATCTTGAATATTGTTAATGTTTGAATTGCATGGTTTTGGGGATTAGTTCACCACAATTGTTAATATTTTTATTATTTTCAAAGGCGTTTACTTGCTGAAGCAGCGCTAGAAAAGCAAGATCTGAAGAATGCAGAAGCAGCCTTTGTCCGATGCAAGGATTATCCAGGAATACAATTGGTTAAACGTATATCCAACATCCAAAATGAAACTCTACGTAAAGCAGAAGTAGCGGCATATTTTAAAGATTTTGATGAAGCAGAAAAACTCTATCTGGAGGTTGATCGAAGGTAAGGTAAATAGTACAGTCTCGTTCAATATTCTTCAAACACTGCTGAAGACATCTGGCAATTCAAGGCCGTTTGTTTACTATAGTACGTAGTAAAAATTATGAATGAATGTAAAAGGTTATCGGTGATTGGTGACTTAGTTCCCTGTTGCTTAATTAATGGTTGGGCTTTGTTGTTTCGCATTACAGTATATTATACTGTACAGTACTACTTACTATAGTAAACAAACTGCCTTGAATTGCCAGCTGTCTCCAGCAGTGTTCGAAGAATCTTGAACGAGACTGTACAATACAGAACTTGGAAGTACAGTAAGTTAAAAGAAGAGATGTTGAGAGATAAATAAAAAAAATTCAAAGAACCTACTTTTAATATTAGAGAAAGAGAGAATGTTTTGATTGTTGTTTCTTTCTGAAAATCTGTGTTGCTCAGGTATATCCTTAGTACAGTGAAACTTAATTAAATTGGATTAACTGGGGGGAAAGGTGATCTGGATTAGCAAAATCTCGGGATTATTGCAAATTTCTAGCACAAAATCCTGCCAGATAGAAATAAATGGCAAATTAACAGTTGTTATGAAAAGCAAAACTAACGTAACCTGTAAAACACAAATAAAGGTAATTATTTAGATCAGTGATTATTTATTTAAATAAATGCTTATCTTTAATTCCATAAAGCTTCTGGCTCTTAAAGGTAGAGTGAGGCAGTGAGGGGCAGCTGTTTTAATACTATCATATACTACAGTACTTTGCTACTAAATCATTTATAAAGTTCACTAATTTTAAATCACTATCAAAAATGATTTGCACTTAATCACTTATAGTTCTTCATCTGTTTGTAAAATGTGTTGAGCGGTTCACGTGAAGGTGTAGGGATAGCACTTAGATCTGACACACCACTAACACTTGAACCAGAATGGAAAGAATCAGAAGAACCAGGAATCAACGCATTGCTCACCACGTGATCCAGATTAAGTGTCATCTGAATCATCTGCATCTGGATTAATGAGGTTTTGCTGAATTTTAAAGATAAAGTACATTTAACCCTTAGGCCCCGGGTGACGTTCCAGAACGCGTGCCTTTTCGCGCCACTTTAAATTCCCAGCGCGGGTTATCAGGTTCCATGTGACTATTTGCCTGTCACGCCACACCTCGGCCACAGGGAATCTTCCTGAACATATTATCTACTTTTGAATGTTTAATTTTAAGTGTTTGTCCATTTTATCATGTTGTATCAAAGTAATATTGTTAAAAGTATTGTAATTGTATTGTAGTGTAGTATTACTGGAAAAGAATGCTATGATTATGTTATAAATGTATTTATTTGTGGAATTATTATTATTTTATGTATTACTTGCTACACCTAACACAAAGACAGCCAGAGAGCTGGTGACAGTCTGCTGTGCGTCGCCAAGCACTTTTTATGAAAAATAATGCAAGAAAATAAATTTTAAATTAGTTATTTATAGGAGATAAGTATTATGATCAGTAAATATACAGTATGCATTATTGGCCACCTCGGACACAGAGACAAGCTAAAAAAAGCCCTCTTATCTCCCTCCCTCTTACACACAGTCAGAGGGAAGCTTCTTGGTAAATAACTTCTTTTGTTTATTTATTTGCATTTGTTTGTTTATTTTCATTGTTTATCTATTTTATCATGTTGTATCAAAGTAATATTTCTAAAAGTTGTGTAGTTTTATTTTAGTTTAGTATTACTAGATGATAATGCTTTGATTATGTTATAAATGTATTTATTTGTGGAATTATTATTTCGATAATTATTTGTATGATCTACCGGTATGTTATTCCATTACTTAAATTTTGTTTTATTAGAATCGGCTCATAAATGGCCGAGCTTTAGGGATTTGAAGGTTAGAAAAACTCATTTTGAGATATGGGCCCCCAAGAAGGGTGGCACGAGAACAACACCCGGTCAAACCTCACCCTGGCTTCTTTTATGGATAACTGCAACACAAGTAGCCTCAAACTCTGGTTCTGCTGCTAGCTAGCTGATAAAGGTGCCAGATACTGATTTTTACCAAGTGATTGGTATTACTTTACACCAAAATATTATTATACAGTAAATATTTTCCTACAGCTTTTGCTGCGTAAAGAGAAGGGCCCTCTAAATGAAGGGGGGTAGAACAATCATGCATAGCTACATAGATATTATGAATTACTCAATCAAAATATGTCAGCAGATAGCCGTAACCAAGAGCTTTCCACAGGAATTTTTCTGAATATTTTCATAATTTTCCAATTTTCATCTTACTGTATTACATGACAAATAATTATTTTCTGATTTGTAGGGATGTTGCCATATCTCTCCGTCGCAAATTAGGGGATTGGTTCAGAGTTGTTCAACTCCTGAAATCTGGTTCAACTGGCGATGATGTGCAAATGGAAGAAGCACTGAATAATATTGGCCACTATTATGCTGATAGACATAAATGGTATGTATCATTTATACAATTTATGCCAAAAAGAAGAAAAATGGTTAGAATAGAAGTAAGCATTCCTTAAATAGATGCAAATACTTATAGTTATACTTTTTTCCCATACATATGAACGAAGCAACTATTTTTGGCCAGCAAGTATGCAGGTTGTAAAACCTAGACCCTAAGGTCCCAGTTTGCAACTGGAGCCTAAAAATTTAACATACAGTATTCAGTTTCATACCAGGGTCTCAAAGTATATCCACTTTTTTATATAAGGGGATTAACCCACCCGGGCACGGGTTTATGACCCACATCAGGGCCTGGCGGGGGGCAGGGCAAAAATATAATAATAATAATATTAACTCATAAAATCTAATAAAAAAATAAATAATAATAATAATAATAATAATAATAATAATAATAATAAAATAGCATAGAAAAGAAAAATAAAATATAAAAAAAAGATCAATAGTGAGAAAGGATGTGCAGTATGTACTATGTTGTGTTATCAAAGTAAGAGAAACAATTGAGATCCTGCAATTGTGTGTAAATGAGGCAGAAAGTCAGATCAGCAACCTGGGACTTGGTCACAATATTTGTGATGCCATATGGCAGCATGGTCTACCATTAGACAACACATTATGCTTCCAATAACTTCCCAGGCGGTAGTACCTCCCTGTTTGATAGCTGCCTGCTACCTAAACAAGAAATCTCAGAAAGAAATATTTTATAACCAACTGTGAACCAGACAACTCTGCTTCCCTCCCTCATGTCTTTGAGTTATTGAGATGAGCCGGATCTGGGGCAGTTAATGAGGTATTAGACATTTTTAACTTAGGTCAACTAACAAGTGAACTGAGCTAAGCATTTCTCATTATGCTTAACAGAGAAACTCTTAAGTCTTATCCCATTTTACGAGTACAGTGGTCCCCCGATTTACACGGTCAATTGAACCTGCGGAGTAGCGCGTAAAACGAGAAACGCGTAAATGGAATAACAGAACATATGGGATTAATTGAAGTAGAGACTGGGCCGACTCCCAAACTCCACTTTTTCCGACACAATACCTACGTTGTAGTAAAAATAACATCTTAATTTTATGATGGTATGCACACACAATTAATATTTAAGAAAAATACAGTCGCCAGGTTAATGTCCATTCAAATAATGGACTCGGCTCTCCCTCCCCTCCCCTCTTCCCACGCTCGCTGGCTCCTCCCTCTCTGAGAAATGTTTGGGTGAAAACCCTAGATTTTAAGGTATAGTAATAAATAATAATACCTCAGACTAAAGTTAGGATAATATAATTGACATTGCTGGATTCCTTGCAAGACCAAGAATATTTTGAATATAAATGTCATATATTTTGCACAAAAGATAAAATTTTGGCTCATTGTAATCAAAATTCTTACATTAGATCTAAAATTTGTATGTCTAATGCAAATTCCATGATATTTATTTTTAAATTAATCACAATCTTATAAGAATTCCAGCAATGTAAATTGTATTCTGGCCGGGTAATTTGTATGAATTTTATGAGCTAAAACAAATATCTTCAGTAAATAAACAAATTATACTTCACCCGCGTAAATGAGTAAATTCACCGCGTAAATCGGGCATCCCGGTTCTGGCAAGGTACCGGGTAAATGACCAAACGCGTAAACGAGAACCCCATAAATCGAGGTTCAACTGTACTTTCTTGCCCATGGGACCCAGTATGAAGGTGGATGATACAGTACAATAATCACATTTGTTAGTTTATTTAATTTTAATATTCCAGTCACACTTTGGGACCCTGCAGTCTAGAGTTTTCATCCCACAGATGTGCTGACTGTATTCCATCCAAACTTGGTCACAAAAAGGAATTTCAGGATCACATCTCCATTTTTAAAAGGATCTTAAATTTCAGGGATGATGCAGTGAAGCAATTTGAATCAGCCCATAACCATGAGATGTTGGCTCTGTGTTATTATCAGCTTGAAGATTTTGAGGCTTTGGAGTCACTTGTTCGCTCTTTACCAGACAACTCTACTCTCTTGGCCTCCATTGCAGACATGTTTACCAGTGTTGGAATGTCACAGCAGGCTGTTGCTGCCTACATGAAGGTATGAATTTATATCCTGGAATTTTATGTAGTCAGAGAACACTGACATTGAGGACAAAAGGGCAAATTTGTATTTATCTACTGTGAACCCCTCAACTATGTGTACACATGGCAGAAATTGTACATATGTATAACAATTAATTGAGCTCAATTAGTTGAGAGCTTATACTGTAAATTAGCATGAGAGTTTTCCAACCCTAGGGGTAACCTTCTTTATGTGTGATGCAGAGTGAGTTTTTGGATACATTTTTGAGGGAAAAAAGTTTTGTAGAAGGTGGAAAATATGGTAAAAGTAAATAATATTTTTTAAAGTTCTAATTCTCTTTGGCATGTACACCAACAAGAGACTCCAATTACCAACATAGGTATTCTTGGTTTAATGACGGGGATGCGTTCCTGAAAACCTAACATTAAGCAAAATTATCACTAAATGAGGAATATTCTAAACGATAGATAATGAGGAATAATATACGTAGCATGGCTATGACATGTTGCCATTTACAAGTAATGAAACTATAAAATTTGTGGAATAATCATTCCTGTACAATTTAGTGAACCCTCACTTTACGCGGTCAATTGAACCCACGGTGGCCCGCTTAAAGTGAGAAACGCGTAAAGTGAACAACATAACATATGGGATTAATTGAAATAGAGACCGGGCCGACCCCCAAACTCCACTTTTTCAGACACAATACCTACATTGTAGTAAAAATAACTTCTTAATTTTATGATGGTATGCACACACAATTAATAATTAAGAGAAATATCAATAATATTAGGTTTTTTAACACTTACATTAGTAGAAAAGATGGCTGTGCACACGGGGATGGGGGGTTGGTTCCGAGGCAGAGGGCAGATTATTGGCCCTCACCTGTATCACTTGTATCAATTGTATCACTATCCACCACAGAGGCTTGCAGGGCCTCTTTGTCAAACCCCTCAAAGTCCATATACATCCATATCCTCACTATCATTATCACTATCACTGACTTGGGCCGGCTGTGGTGGGTGGCGGGTGAAGAACTCGGTAATGTTTTGATGACTGGGCGACCTTGTGCGCACCCTGCTCGAGCCGCTCTCCGCGTAAAAGGGTACACACACCGCGGAAAGTGAGCGTTCCGTGTTCGGCAGGGTACCGCGTAAACGTGGAAAAGCGTAAAGTGGGACCGCGTAAAGCGAGGGTTGACTGTACTCTAATGTGGCTTAGAAATAAGGAAGATATACCGTATATCTCGGCTTATAAGACGAAATTTGAACAATAAAAAAATCTGCCCAAAGTTAGGGGGTCGTCTTAAGCAACAAATATAAAATTCTTACGTCTTAAATATTGTGTCAAGAGTGGTGATGGAAACATCGTAAGCCACTCACAAAGTCTTACCAGTAATTATTTTATACTGAAACTTACGTTTGGCAAGCTGGATTCAAATTAAGATTACCGGTATATTAAAATAATAAAAATGTATTATAAACCTGTCTAACATACCCTGTAATAAACACAGCTATCATCACACACCCCTCCCCATGCCCCCCCTCCCCCCCCCCATTTGCCAGTGAGGAGCAAGAAAGGGAAAGTGACCGCGAGATTGAGCTATTTTTAGCCGTGGAGGTGGTCAGTAATGCATACCGGTATCGGTATATTTACTCATAATAATATTTATCTCCTATAAATAATTGATTTAAATTTTATTTTTTTACAAAGAATATTCAGTAAATGAGTGCATTAATTCTTGAAACTATCGACGGTTAATTACAGACGCTTAAGTGACGTCACTAGTGTTTACACTACACCAGCGGGTAACATTTGATGCCATTACTTGAAATGAATTGGCCTTATTTTAAGTAACTAACTATAAATAAATACAAAAATTAAAAAAAAAGATCAAAACTGATTAATAATATACTTTATGTATGTTGTGTTGTCAAAGTAAGAGGAACAATTGAAACTGCAATTGTGTGGAAATGAGGCAGAAAGTATGTATGTATGTATGTGTGTATGTATGTATGTATATATATATATATATATATATATATATATATATATATATTATATATATATATATATATATATATATATATATATATATATATATATACAGGTAGTCGTCGACTTACGACCTAGATTGGTTACGGCCGACCGGTCGTAAGTTGATCTGGTCGTAAGTCGGCCTATGTTATAATTACCTTACGTATATTATACTGTAATGTGTAATGATAATATAATCATCTTTAAGTCATATTTTATCAACATTTTCTTTGTTCATTATTGTTACGGTCGTCAGGTTTAAGTAAATCACTGCATACTACAGTACAATTGGTTTATTATTTACACTGGGGCTGGGGCCAAAACTGTCGTACCGCCGGTCGTAAAGTCGAACAGACGTAAGTCGCATAGGTCGTAAGTCGACGACTACCTGTATATATATATATATATATATATATATATATACATATATATATATATATATATATATATATATATATGTAACCGGTCGGAATTTACTGGACTTTAATTTTCACTTGACTTGGGGTTTATTTAAAATTAATAGATGGTAATGGCAGTGGAAGCGCCCCTTTGAGAAAAATCCCGAACCAGCACAAGAACACTTAAAACTACTAAACAAAATAAATTGTCCGTGACCCGTGGAAGGATAGCATCTGTGACTGGGATGAATGAGACACACTGTTACATTTAGACACTTATATTCCCTCCAACACTACAAACACAATCCAATAATGGTACACCAATATGTGCACCTCTTAACTTGAACTTAAAACACTACTCTGGGGAATAAAAGTTATACACGATATAAAAATTATTAGAACCTCAGGCAACAATAAATTTGAAGTATTAAGAACTGTTCCGTGCACACATGAAACAGGCCTCAAAGGCTTTCACACAATAATATCAGTCACTTAGGTACCAAAAAAGAAATTAACTACTCTACAATGAATAGGCCTTAAGGGCACTCAACAAAATTATATCAGTCACTGAGGAAATGGTAATAAAGCATGAAATTAAATACTCTACAATGAATAGGCCTTAAGGGCACTCAACAAAATTATATCAGTCACTAAGGAAATGGTAATAAAATATGAAATTAAATACTCTACAATGAATAGGCCTTAAGGGCACTCAACCAAATTTATAGCACCCCAACAGATGCACACTTCCTAACCTAACCTAACCACTACTCTGGGGAACAAGGTTATACCTGAGATCAGAATTATGAAGAACAATCAGAGGCATTAAAAGAATCAAATCACAGTATCACTCTGGTTCCACTTGATGGCACAAACATTCAAAACAATATTATCAAAATTATCTAGAAACTATTAAATTACACCCGTAATAAGGGAGGGAAAATGTTCCTCCAGGTATCTCCTAGAGACCTAGACTCACGGTCTCAGTGTGTGACCATTAGTCTACTCAGATAGCCTCAGTGTACTCCCAGTGCGTCCATAAAGCGGACGGGAGTGAGCCAATCAGACCTTGTACAGTTGAGAGAAGCTTTAGCGTCCCGTGTCGTTTAGTTGTCGGGAGCACTCGTTCACTCAAGAGATCCTTTGCTACCCCGCTAAACAGTGACAGGCCTACTTTGATCGGTCCAATGGCGACAATCGCCACCCTCAATCCTCAACGGCAGTCTCAAACGGCAGTCAATCTCAGGTCAACTCCAGTCAACTTCAGTCAAGTGGGTTCTCACGGAAACCCTGAAATGAACTCACTGTTAGCTCTAGTTTACTTTATCACTGCCCTATCTAACCCTGTCTGAGATCGAATGAGACTTACTTGTTATACTGCAATATTTCAGCACAGGTGACTAGGCCACGTGACTATTTCTGGGACAGACGCGCAGAGACGTCTTGTTTGTGTGAGTGCTATCCGGGACTGAGAGAGAGGCCGCCTCGTGTCCTCTCAAGGCGTTAGCTTAGGCCTACGTGACCTATTTTCCGCCTAACTAATAACTCCTTGGGACACCCTTTAACATTATTCAGACTGCTAAACGATCTATAATAATTTCAAATTCAATAATAGTCCCTTAACTTCATGAATCGCATCATTATTAATCCGGTAAATTACATTTAATATCATATAGGCCTAGTTCCGCAATCTCCCACTATGTGCGGGGAGCGCTCTCTTCCCTCAGACGACCTTGAACGCTCAGTACCGCTAATGGCGGGGCATTCGAAATTACTCTGAAATTTCTGAATATTACATATATATATATATATATATATATATGTTTGTGTAATAAATGTATGTAGTAAGTACGTAATATTTTTTCACTCAAATCCTAATGAAACACTACTGGAGAACATTCCTTTGTCGCAAAACAGTTTATAAATTAAAGAAAATAATTACAGTGTGTTTAATATATTACAGTATATTATAAATAAATAATTAAACAAATAATTCGGTAAATTTATTTCAAGTAAATGGAAAATAAGCAAACAAATGTTATTTACCAAGGCGCTTCCGTCTGGCTCAGGGTGAGATGGAGGGGAGATAACAAGTCTGTTTATAGCCCGTCTGAAGTGGCCCAGTACCCTAATGCACCATAAATAATTCATTGAACATTCATTTGTTGTACATAGTATATTCAGTATATATATATTATTTATATATTATATATATATATATATATATATATATATATATATATATATATATATAATATATATATATATATATAAATAAATATAAATATATATATATATATATATAAATAAATATATATATACAGGTAGTCGTCGACTTACGACCTAGATTGGTTACGGCCGACCGGTCGTAAGTTGATCTGGTCGTAAGTCGGCCTATGTTATAATTACCTTACGTATATTATACTGTAATGTGTAATGATAATATAATCATCTTTAAGTCATATTTTATCAACATTTTCTTTGTTCATTATTGTTACGGTCGTCAGGTTTAAGTAAATCACTGCATACTACAGTACAATTGGTTTATTATTTACACTGGGGCTGGGGCCAAAACTGTCGTACCGCCGGTCGTAAAGTCGAACAGACGTAAGTCGCATAGGTCGTAAGTCGACGACTACCTGTATATAAATATAAATATATTTATAAATATAAATATAAATATAAATATAAATATATATATATATATATATATATATATATATATATATATATATATATATATATATATATATATATGTTTGTGTAATAAACGTATGTAGTAAGAACATACCGGTAACCTTTTTCCCTCAAATCCTAATGAAACACCACAATTAGAATAAGGTGGTTGCTGTTGAACCACCTGTTGTATAGTCAGAACACAGTCACACCACGGAGACGAGGGAACACTCCCACCACCGATCGTCTCTTGCGAAGCAAGCGTATAAATGAAAGAAAATACTTGCAGTGTGTTTAATATGTTACAGTATATTATAAATAAACAAATAAATCGGTAAATCCATTTCAAGTAAATGGAAAAATTTTACTCGACACCGACATTAGTTCCAGTTACCGGTAAATAGCAGACGCTTCAGTGACGTCACTAGTGTTTACACTACACCAGCGGGTACATTTGATGACATTACTTGAAGTGAATTGGCCTTATTTTAAGAAACCAAGGATGGTTGGTAAAGGACTACTGAGTCAGTGGGTAAGTGTCACATTTGGGGTACTGGTCTTATACAGCAAATAGAGCTCAAAAGCTACTTTTTAAATGGAAATTTGGGGGGGCCGTCTTATGCACCCCGACGCCTTATAGGCCGCGATATACGGTAATATAAATCTGTGAAATAAAAAAATTAACGTATGTTTGGACTTGGCATATTGCCAGTTTATACAGTCACTGTAGCTACATCCCCCTGGCCCTCCTCCTACCAGGCCAAGCTGTGAGCTGTGTTATTCTTATTTTTCAACTCATATTTTTTTTTACTTTGTTACATGCACACACAATCATTCATACAGAAAGTGCCCCAAAAAATAATAAAAATATTTATCATAAGATCAGAAACATAAAGGGAATACAGTAGAACGTTGATTTAAAGCGAATCGATATAAAATTATTGATTTAAAGCCATACGTGAAAAAATTGCAAGTGATTTTCATATAATATTCTTAAAACAAAATGAACACAAAACACAGATGCAAGGGTGAAAAATAATGAACTCAGCTGTACTTATACACGTTACAAATAGCCGGCCAGTAGGTCCCGCTGTGCATCAGCAGAGTGCAGTAACAGTCGCTGAACTTCACGACAGAGTAGGCAGGGAGAACAAGTCGCCGAGGTGAGGAGAGTCAGACTGTGTTGAAACCCCAGGGTTAGGGTAGATGTTACCTGTCATAGATGGCACCCCCAACAGCCGGCGATGGCTTTCCACAAATCAGGAGCCATCTCATGACTTGTGTGCTTACTATTTGACTGCGGGTTAACTAACAGTTTGGGTAGTGTGAAGTAAGCCATGTAGATAAAAGTGTGACCCTTTTTTGTCACACTACCAATGAAAGGAACAACAACAGGTGATGACATCTTCTTGAGTTTGGTAAGGGCACTTTATAAATTAGGTGTTGACTGGGTACAAACTGTGAGTCTGGCAACAGATGGAGCACTGCAAATGGTGGGTAAAAAGGCTGACGTGGCAAAAAAATTAAAGGAAAAACTACTAACTGTGAACCCAAACCATCAATTTCATAATTTGCATTGCAATGTACATAGAGAAGTGTTGTGCAGTAAAACATTAAAGATGGATAATGTCGTGGATGTCGTTCTAAAGACAATTGAACTTTATATGAACACAAGGTCTGAACCACAGACAGTTCAACTGCTTTTTGGAGGAAAATAAGAACACACACTGACTGCCATATCACACTGAGGTTTGTTGGTTAAGTCGGGGAGTCATACTGAAGCAATTTAATGAATTGCGTAGTGAAATACAGATGTTTATGGAAAAGAAAGGAAATTATGTGCATGAATTGAAAGATAATGAATGGGATCAAGATCTAGCTTTCATGGTGGATATTACAGAGCACTTAAATTACCTGAACACAAAGATGCAAGGATGCAATAAATTGATAACAGAGTTTTATGACTGCATTTGTTCCTTTGATATGAAATTGCAGATATTTGAAGGGCAACTTGCAGAGAGTAATCTTTCACACTTTCTGACATGAAAGTCCCTGCAAGGCACACCTGAGCTTCATGTTGATACTAACACAGAAAAGTACTGCATCAAGATTTCCAAGTTAAGGAATGAGTTTCAAGAAAGATTTGTGGACTTTAAATACCTTTAGAAAGATTTTCCATTTTTCAGAACCCATTCTCTGCCGGTGTTAATGAGGTACCAGAACATCTTCAGCTAGAATTGATTAAGCCCCAGTGTGATTCTGTTTTGAGAATTATCCCAGGATTAAGTGTTTTGCCTGATTATGTCCATGTTCGGAAGTATTTATGTTTGTGAACAGCTCGTTTATGTAATGAACGTTAACAAATCTCGGCTTCGTTCTCAACTTACTGATGCACACCTGAATTCAATACCGAAGGTTGCTGCAGCTTAGTCATTAACTCCAAACTTTGATGTATTGGTCCATTCCAAGAGGTGCCAAGTATCAGGGAGCAACAGTAGCAGGCGATAAGACTAATCAAGGTAACTACAGCTGCTCCTCGACTTAAGACGGGGTTTAGGACCCAAATCCAGGTCGTAAGTCGAAAATGCTTAAATAATACATAGAAAATTTAAAATGGGTGTCTCTTTTTCTTCTCAGCACCACAAAACTCTCACTTTTAAGCTTGCCAGCCATTTTAAAGTGAATTACAGACAAAAAAATGGTCATTACACAGCGCAATCACTAATGTTGGGACTCGAAAATACGTAATTTGACAAAATTTTTGGACGACTGAGGTGGTCGTATGTCCTGGTGGTCATAGGTCGAGTATGCCGTAAGTCGAGGAGTAGCTGTTTATATTATGCAACACATTGCACAAGCAGGGTTCTTATTTTCAGAGCTTCGCACTCACCCTTTGGCTTATCCCTCACTCTCAAGTAGACTAAGACCTCACCCCTCAGCTGCCAGCGCCTCTAGTCCTGTTTCTGTATCCACCTCCTTTATTTTGCCGCACTACTTCCCAAAGGGGCATTCACGAAGTGCTCATAATTATGTTACATGGCCTGCATAATGTGTACTCATATTAAATCTGACCCGCCATAGCAAATGAGTTTGACACCCCTGCTCTACAGTGTATAAATATTATAATGTTCATATCTCTCTCTTTCTTTTCTCTTCTTTCTCCTCTCTCCAACTTTGTGTGTTATGCACTTATGTTATTATTATTATTATCTTTATTATTTTATTTTTTATTATAAATTTTATTTACTCTGAATAATTATTATTATTATTATTATTATTATTATTATTATTATTATTATTATTATTATTATTATTATTATTATTATTATTATTATTAATTTTTTTTTTTCGCCCCCCAGGCCCCGATGTTGGTCAGTGACCTGTGCCCGGGTGGGTAATCCCCATTAAAAAAAAAAATAATAAAAAAAAAAAAAATAATGTCTAAGCACCCCGGCCATACATCCTCTTCTGTTTAACCCGTAAACAATGGCTTCCCTCAGTAAGGGGGGGGGGTGGGGAGAGTGAAGAGGGACTGGCCATGCCGCATTTCCCGGTTTGCTGATAGTAATATCTCCATTAGCCGGAATCCCTCAAACCCGGAACTCTCCAATTGCCAGAATTTAAATTTGCTCGTAAGTTTTCCGGAAAATTCTTTAAATTCCAGGTTTGGGAACATTCCAAGGTTAAAAATCAGATGCATTTTCTGAAAATTTCAAGAAAATTTTTGGAAAATTGTAGCACATTTTAATTTTGGGGGGTGGGAATAAATTTTCAGGGCATTCCAAAAGATGCTCCAATGCATCCCTACATGCCAGACACGTGGGTGGCCCAGATGCTTCGATCGCTTAGTTAATATTCTGCTGCCATTGTAGAAGGTTGTTCCCTCGCGAGCTGCTGTTTTTGTGTACAATTTGTGTTGTGCAGCACTGTACATTACTGTACCAGAACAAAATCAGCCAAGAATTCAATGTTAAAGCAGTGATAAGAACATAAAAAGTGATTACAGTTACGTATACTACAGTGATATCCCCGTTAGCTGGAAAAATTGATGCAGGCGGAGAAAATGAGAGTTTAAGATAGTTTCGAAAATCTTACGGATGAAGTTAAGGCAATGGGGCGATAGTTAGAGGGATTAGAATGGTCACCCTTCTTCGGGATGAGCTGAACCAAGGCATGCTTCCAAGAAGAAGGAAATGTTTGGGTTTTGAGGCAGAGGTGAAAGAGGCGAGCAAGCACAGGGGCCAGGGCTTCAGCACACTCCCTCAGAGCACGAGGGGTATTCCGTCCGGTCCATGCACCTTACTCACATCCAACCTGGATAACACACCAGCAACTCTACAAGTGGAGATTATAGGAAAGTGCATAGGTTCAGTAGGAGGAGCAGAAGTAGGAGGGATAGAGTTGGAATCGTCTAAGGTGGAGTTAGAGGATTATAAGGTGCCATAGAGATTGGCTTTATCAGGAGGAGAGTTGGCTATAGAGTTATGAGGTCGGAAGAGAGGAGGAAAACCGGGGGTGCAGAAATTATTACAGATGTTTTTGGTTAAGGACCAGAAGGATTTACTAGAAGAAGAGTTAGTCAGGACAGCTGTCTTTCTTTTTATATAATTCCGCTTGGCTCTACGAAGAATAGCCTTACAACGATTCCAAAAAGTAATGAAAGAGGGTTGGGTAATAGGACAAGGAGATAGTTTCATAACTTGATACACCCTATCTCTCTCCCTGCATGCAAGAGAACAGGTGCGATCAAGCCACGATTGTAAAGTGAAACTTTTAGTAGAAGATAGGATAAATGCACTCATACCACCCTGTATAGTGTATAACAATCATTTCGCAACCATATGCCAGACGGTCCCCCGACTTGACACAACCAGTCTCCCTGCTTACCTACCGGCCCCCTTTCCCACTGACTTGTGGATGAATTTTAAGTAGCAACACTTCTGGACACATTGAAGCTAAAGCACTCCACCACCCCAATTGACTTACCAATGAAACTCTACAAGGAGTTCTTCCTGGAGCTAGCTAAACCCCTCTGCTCCATCATCAATGCTTCCCTCAGCCAAGCAAGATGCCCAACTGACTGGAAGACCTCATATGTGTCACCAGCGCCCAAGTTAACCAGTCCACATTCCTTAAATGAGCTACAACCCATTGCCATCACTCCAATACCCAGCTTAATCTGTGAAACTTTTGTGTTTGACTGGGCTTATGCTGACATTGCAGGCACCATAGATCCTCAGCAATTTAGCAATATGAAAACATCCTCCACCACTCACTGTCTTGTCATCTTTCTTGACTACATATACCGCCATCTGGAAAAACGAAAGACGTCTGTGGCTGTCGCCTTCATTGACTTCACCAAAGCATTTGACCTAGTCAACTACAATTTAATCATCAACAAAGTTATCGACCTCAGGTTTTGAAAAGGTCTTATACCATGGCTTACATACTTCCTTAGTGACCGACGGCAAGCCATACGCTTCCAAGGGGCTGTCTCCACGTTTCAGTCACTCACCTGTGGCATCTCCAAGGCACTCTGCTTCCTCATGCTTATCAATGATGCTCCAAGAGAAACCTCTGCTCGCTGGAAATATGTCGACGACTCCATCATTGGGATCTGTGTCAACAACTCAGCTCCCAACTATACCACCCTCCAGATATATTGAGCAGTCTCTAAAATATACTATACCAAGACTATGGTTATGCACATGATCCTCTCTTCTGACCTTGTCCCACCTCCCTCCATTACTTTGGGCCCCAACACACTCCAGATTGTGTACTTCACTAAGCTCTTCGGCATCACTATAGATAACAAACTAAATTGAAAAACACACGTCAGTACAGTTGTCAAATCCTCCAGTTTTCGTCTCCACTTCATCCACCGACTCAAGTCCCAAACTCATCTATGCCTCCGCTGCCTGGTCCTCCTCCCTAAATGCCAGACAACGGAAACACGTAGAAAAAGTGCAAAAGAGGGCATGCAAGATTATTCTCTCCC
Organism: Homarus gammarus; assembly: GCA_958450375.1. Lineage (NCBI taxonomy): Eukaryota > Metazoa > Arthropoda > Malacostraca > Decapoda > Nephropidae > Homarus > Homarus gammarus. Next base: position 85,821 of record CAUDMG010000780.1, on the reverse strand, counting down.
CTTCCTACTCCACATATCAAGTTCTCTCTGACCATTACCCCGTCCTCATCTACAAATTTGGTGAGAAGCTTCTGCACCATCCTCGACACCGACTCTTACTTCCACCCGAGATCCCTCATCAGTGTATTTTTTTTTTTTTTTTACGGGAATTAGCCCACCCGGGCACAGGTCAAACGACCCACAACGGGGCCTGGGGGCGAAAAAAAAAGAACAGAAAGAAATTGAAAATAGAGAAGAAAAAGCTTATACTGTATTAATCTACACCACGAAGATACCGGAAAACCAGCTTTTTAAAGTGAGACAGATTGTATAAGTATGGAAACACAGAAGAAGGCCAAGCCAGCCCGTCCCCAGAGACATATAACAAAGCCTCAGTGGTTTTCGGACTTTGTTTAGTATAATGCTTCCTGTTTATGTATGCCACTGTGTCATGGCATTTCCTTTTGTACTTTTTCTTTTTGTTATTAGGTTGTACGTTTAGGCATTTCCCATTGCTTATTTCATTTTGTTTGTTTATAGTCAGATTGTCCAAGTGCCATTATTTTTTTTGCCGTCATCCAATGTTGGGGGAGAGATGTAAGATGTGGACATTATTATTGTGATGTTGGCGCTACCTGATAACCCCCTGGTAGAGGAAACTGCAGTGTCAGTTGTCGCCTGCTAGTCATGGAGTACGGATCTCCACATTAAAGTTCTCTGCCACTACACGGTGCTTCTCCTTCCCTTCAAGAAAACACCTAACATATAATTTTTTATTTCCTTGCTTGACAGTGGGCACTACAGAAATATATCAAGGGTAAATGGGAGTTTTTGGGGATGGCCGGTCCATAACCCCCCAAATTTGTTATATTCTTACGGAATTTATTGCTTCGAAAACTGTTGATTCCCTGTCCGTTGACTTTTAACAGTCCAAATATACATCGGTTATTGAGGTATACCTGTATATTTTGTTTATTTCTAAGCCATTGTAATGATGCACACTTGGAGCACAGAATTCCAGGTTTGCCCGACTTCCCTCCCGAGTTTTTCCTAGTGAGTCAAACATCGTTAATCTGAATTTTAACCATTCGGTAAACAGGAAGGGTTTCAAATGGTTTATATCGCTAAACCGAAATATCGCGAGATAAATTAACATTAAATGAGGTACAGACTTTCCCCAGGTTACGGAATTTTGCCCATATGATATCTACAAATTTAAACCTTAATTTTGTGTTACAGAAAAAAATCCCCCCTTTGGAATTTTGAAAAAAAAAAATTAATATACCGGAAATAGAAAATTTTGAATAGAAATTCTTACAAAAAATTTACAAAAATATTATGTCTGATTACATCTGTGGTGGCCACAAAGTGATAAGAAGGCCACTCACTTCCCCAGTTGTCAGCATTTCAATTCTTCCCCCAGCTTAATGAATTTTGGTTAATGTATTATTTTTTTCAATAAAGGGAGTCTCTGGGTTACGAACGAGTTCCGGTCATGATGACGTTTTTAAGTCGGACTTGTACATAAGTCGGAACACATGCCCTAAGTGCACTATATCATAGCCTAAGTCCTTGTACAGTGGTCCCTCGGTTAATGAACACAATTCGTTCCAGAAGATCGTTCGTTTACCGAATCCATTGTTTCAATGGGATATTGGGTAATTGGTTCCAGCTCACCGAAAAGTATATAATAAGTAAAAAAAAAAATGCAGTACAGTACACTTACTTTGAGGTGTGTATGTAGAAGGTTCCTGGTTGATGATGATGATGGGAATTAGAAGTGGGGGTGGAGGAGAAGGGAGAAGAGAAGGAAGTGGGGATGGAGGAGAAATCACCTTTCAGGGGACCCATGCTTGATGCAGTAATTTCACCAATAAAATTTTAAGTTCACTAGGTGTAATTCAAAATTATTTTCTTTAAATCAACACTGCACTGCGCTATGTATTATCAATATGTTAACTAAAGTTCAGAATGACCAATAATTTCAATGAAAAATGCAAAAATATTTAAGACACCAACAAAATAGATGCTCTCTCCACTGTTTTCAAAGCCCAACTGATGCCTTGTGACCGACTCACGCATCTGATGGGTGCACAACAAACTAGTTCCCTGAACTGCATATATTATCAATATGTTAAGTAAATGTTAAAATGACTAATAATTTTAATATAAAAAATGCAAAAATATTAAAGAGCACAACTTTCTTGATATTTGCTCCACTGGAAACGAATGTAAACATAGAACAGATTACTGAATTGGCAGACTAGCCCATCAGCTGATGTTCACAACAAAACGTGATTTTCGTAAGGATTTCGTTAATTGAATTTTTTTTGTTAACCGAATTGAAGATTCTTATGGAAGGTAATTCGTTAACCAAAATTTGTTAACTGAACCCTTCGTTAACCGAGGGACCACTGTATACATCTCAAATCACTTAATTAAAGAGAAAAGAAGAAATTGAAAGACAAAATATAAAAAACAAAACTAAAAATTAAAGTTCAACACTCACAGTAGGATCTCAAGTAATGCGACTAATTGGTACTGGTTTGAGCATTGCAAAATTTAAAATCATGAAGCGAGTGACATTAAAGTATGTGTAAATAAGCCTAATCTGTTCTGCAGTTGTTAGTGGTTATAGGGGGGTTCCCCCCTATAACCACTAACAACCCACCAAGAAAATGACATTGCTGTAATGTATTCATACATATTATATTGTTGATAACAATATTTATATACACTCAAACTGTAGAATAACTTACCTTGATGGAGTCAGTGAAATGCTTGACGGGGCTGGTTGATGGGTTCCAAGGCAGGGAGGGCTGGTTACTGAATCTTCGTTGCTCTCTCCTCTACACCTCCTCTAACCTCAGCATCAAATCCTTCAAAGTCTTGAGGCAGCTCTTCCACCAGTAAGTCACCCAACACTTCAATATCATCATTGGTGGTGCCATCGTCATCTCCTAGAGTGATATTTGCCAAGGCATTAATAATAGGCTGGGCCTTGCGCAGGTACCGAGTAATAAGGGCCTGCTGACGAGTATTAACGCAGGGCATGTACAGGGCCTTATATTCCTCCATAACCTTATCAAGGACAGGGCAGATAAGGTTCCAAGGATGTGGTCTGGTATCGTATTCTTGTAGTTACTCATTGAGATGTGTGATGCCTGTGGGCACCTCAGTCAGCTGGCGTGTTGTAGGTTCACCAGGTTTAATGTCATCCTCTTGTGTTGGTTGCTGTTCTTCTTGTTCTTCATCATCCTCCAACATTTCTTCAATTGTCGGTTGCTGCTGATGTTGACCATGATTTCTTGCAAATCATCAACCTCAACATCTGAAAATCCTGGTGCTTGGACTGGTTGCGTTGCCTCGACCGTGTCCATTAGTGTTGCCGTGACGGACTGCCTCTCCCCACTTGCCTGGGTCTGCTCTGCTCCACTTAACTTGGAAATAACGAACAAAGGCTTCCATGCATGTAGCACTTTTGCAACATTAATCTTACGCCATGCCTCAACTATTCTGTCCAATGCATTTTTAGTATTATATTTCTTCCAAAATTTACAAACTGATAACACTTCACCATTGTGGGGTGGTGAGGTGCTAGGAGTCGGGTTGTCTTACATCTCTTCTGCCTCCTCCTCCTGGTTAGCTGGTGCTGGTAGAGTCTGGTCATTGTCAGAGAGTTCTGCTTTGATTTGTTGTAACTCAACTAATGAGTCTGTCTGCTGACGAAAGTCTTTATAGAGTGACTGATAGTAAAACAGTTTAACATTACTGATGAACTCATGGTCAAGTGGCTGCAAAAGCGATGTGGTGTTAAGAAGAAGGAAAACAACTTATAGTTATATCTCTGTTAGCCAGATTCCCTCAAACCCGGAAATCTCCGATAGCCAGAATTTAAATTTACTTGGAGAATCATTCCCAAAGCCGGAATTTTCCAAAAATTTCCGGCTGTCAGAACAAATTTTCCAAGGTTGAAAATCGAGAGAATTTTTTTTAAATGTCTTGAATAAAGATGAAAGTTAAAGTATTTTTTTGGGGGACCTGACCTGACTCAATGTCAGGTGGGGGTAGGGTGGGGGGATTAGTGGTCTCATATTACTGACCTTCTGATGGAATGTCAGGTCACCCTTTCTTGGGCGGGGCATTAGTGGGTCTCATGTCCTGAAGATGTCTTGAATAAACATGAAAGATTTAGTATTTTTAGGGGGATATTGATAAGTATAAGTATAAATGAGCAAAGTTGTATCCCTTCAATATTGCATTACATAACATTTTAAAATATGGAGTGAGAAATCAGAAAGGTGTGGATGATTAGAGAGATGGAGTGGAAAGGAGTGGTAACATAAACCAGTGTTGCCAAGCGATAAGCTCTTCAACAGCTGCTCTTTTAATTTGCCTCCATGCAGTCACACAACAAGACCGTCACTGGATGCTTGTTCCCTTAATTCCCATGTGTGTGTGTGTGGGTGTGTGTAATAATAATGATAATAAAAATAAACGGTTTATTAATAGAGTGGCAGCTGGTGGCTGAAAATATACAAACTTACATGTGAATTAGACATAATGATATGTGTTCAATACATTTACAGGACTGTACAGTACATAAATCAAGAGTTGTTTATTATATCTATCAGTGCTGGCTCTTATGGGCTCTTGGTGGGCGGGGACTACCGGTGGCAGGAGGTGGCGATGATGAGGATGGTGCAGTAGTCCACTGCCAAACCTTGCGAGTGCTTGGTGGTGGAGGTCACTGAGGGATGGCATTTCCAGGGTGGAGAAAGCGTTGTTGTAGCCGGAGTAGTCTGCGCTGAGCATGATTCTGCAGGCCCTTTTCTGTACCTTCTCTAGTTGACATTGTTGGGTAGAGTTGAGAGAAGACGACCAGGCTGGTGACGCATACGTTAATTTTGGGAGAATAAAGGTGTTGTAGGTAGTCCTCAGCTCTGGCGTGGGTGCCCCAAGTGACCCGAGTCGTTGTAGCATGTAGAGTCGGTATGAGGTTGCCTTGATTGTGTTGTTTACATGGGCCTTCCAGTCCAGTTTGTGGTCTATGGTAACACCCAGGAATTTGGCAGACTGCACTAACTGGAGAGGATGGGCACCCACTGTGACTGCTGGAGCTTGCACTGGAGTGGTGGTGGTGGTATTGATGTGCATGACTACGGTTTTGGTGTGGTTGATGGTGACCTTGTTCTCCGTAGTCCATGACTGTAGCCTGTCCAAGGTGCCTTGTAGCGATGAGTAGTCCGGTGAGGTGTTGTCCACTGTAACCCCCACAGTACAGTCATCCACGTACTTCCACCTGTGAGGAGTGTCCGACAGAGCGTTGTTGATCAGGATTAGGAAGCACAGTGTTCCCATCTTGGTCCCCTGGGGAACACCACAGGTGAGGTGTTGGAATGTGGAGACAGAACCCTGGTATACCTGACTGTGTGTGTGTGTGTGTGAATGAGAACACACAGGGTGGTGAAATGCATCTAGAGTGGCAACATTATGTTATTGTTAAGGTGCAAGCACTGCTTGCTCCCTCTCGCTTTCAGTTGCTGCCGCTGACTAGCCCTCGTGGCGACTTGCATAAGTCTTCCCCTGCCAGTACACAGCCTCTTCATCATCAAGACTCCTGCTGTGCCTCCTCGTGGCAACACACGGTAACTGGATGCTAGTGGGCCCAGGCTAGACCAGCAGGGGATCTCGAATTAGCAGGGAGTCTCAAGTCATAACTCTGCACTTAAGCAGCAGAGAAAAGATGGTCGTTTATGCACTGGGATCGAGGCAGCAGTGCAATCCGGTCCTGTCTGTGCAACTGAGCAGCCCTTTCAAGGAGCCACTCTGCTCACCCCACACGGGGAGGGGGCTAGAAAAGTTGCCCTAAACATAGCGTGCCTACAAAACCAACCTGACTGGGCAACCACACCCAGTAAGGTCATCCTTATGAGGTCAAAAACACAATCATAATCACAGATCCAAACAAAAACAAACTATACAACCTCTTATGGTCATAACATGGAATGTTAGGACCCTTCTGGATACTGGCACAAATGCACGTCGTGAAAGAAGAACTGCCCTTGTGGAAAAAGAGCTGGCTAGGTATAACATCAACATAGCAGCCATTAGTGAATCCCAGCTCCCAGACGAAGGTCAACTCACAGAATGGGGTTCTGGCTGTACCTTCTTCTGGAAGGGTAAGCTGCTTCAGAGAGAAACCGCATTTATGGAGTTGGCTTTGCCATCCAGCAACGCATCTTACACAAGCTAATTGATATGCTCATTGGGATCAATGAGTGCCTCATGACACTCCGAGTCCCACTGAATCACTCACGTCATGCCTTTTTCATCAGAGCATACGCCCCAACACTGGATGCAGAGGATGACATCAAGGAGGCCTTTTATGCCGACCTCAACAGAGTGCTAACCTTTATCCCCAGAGAATATAAGGTTGTGCTCCTTGGCAACTTCAATGCCAGAGTTGTCAGAGATGCTGGCATTTGGCAGGGAACCAAAGGGAGAAATGGACTAGGCAAGTGTAATCCCATCGGCCTACTCCTTCTCAGCAAGTGTGCTGCACACAACCTCACTGTCACCAATACCTTGTTTAGGCAGGCCGACAAGTTCAAGGGTTCATGGCAACACCCACGATTCAAACACTGGCATCTCATTGACTGCATCATTGTCAGAGAAAGAAATTGGCGAGATATCCTCATCCTCCGAGCCATGCGTGGCTGAGACCACTATGACATTGATCTACGACTTGTCAGAGTCAAGCTATCACTTCACGTTGCCCCAAAACGGCGAAGGCAGCAAGCCTCCAGAAGAGGTTTTAAACTAAGTGTCTGGAGGATCCAGCGGTAGCACATGCTTTCAGAGAACAGCTTGAACATGGGCTGATAAACAACCCAACAACAAATAACCCAAATCCCAGTGCCAAATGGGATATTCTCGACACTGTCATGACAAAAACCTGTGGAGAGACCCTCGGCCACATCGAAAGAATACACCAGGACTGGTTTGATGAAAATAACCCAGCAACCAATGTACTCGTTGATGATAAATGTGCTGCATTAATGAACTGGCAGAACAACCCTCAGCCTCAGACCAAAGCTGATACCTTCCTCAAGAAGAAAAGGGCAGTCCAGCGCAAACTTCGCAATCTAAAGAACGACTGGTCTAAAAATAAAGCATGTGAAACACAAAAATTTGCAGATCAGCACAAGATGCACAAATTTTTCAATTCCACTAAAACATTTTATGGCGCTAATCACTCGTGGCACAGCCATCCTCTGCTCATTTGATGGTAACTCCTTAATTAAAGATGATAATGGCATCCTTGAAAGAGCACTACCATTCATTGCTCAACTGAAACACTGATGTGGATGTTCTTAATTCACTGCAGGTCCCTCAGCATCCAGAGCTGACCCACCTCAGGTATCCTCCATCCCGGGATGAGGGAGCTACTGCCATCAAACAGATGAAAAATAACAAAGCCTCTGGGCCTCATGGAATCCCAGCCATCTCCACACTCTCCTAGAGAATATATGAGAAAAGGAGGAAATCCTCCAAGCTCTTAAAGATGCCACCACCACCACCACCACTCTACTGCATAGGTAGTAGGCAGCTATCAGAGGTACTACTGCCTGGGAAGATATTGGAGCATAATGTGGTGTTTAATGGTAGATCCTGCTGCCATATGGCATCAAAAAATTGTGACCAAGTCCCAGTTTGCTGATCTGACTTTCTGCCTCATTTACACACAATTTCGGTCTCAGTTGTTTCTTTTACTTTAACAACACAACTTATATAACTTTTCTCACTCTTGATCTGTTTTATTCTTTCTATTCTTTTATTCTCTTCTGATATCAGTTGACAGTAATATTAAAGCGGGGCCTTCTTGGATGGGTCCCATTGGTTGGGAAGGTTGTGGACCCCAGGGCCAACCTGATCATCATCAAACTACTGGGGCCTCACAATGGCTGATGGGGGATCGGCTTTTTTCACACTTCATTTTTCCAACATTCACGGCCTGAGATCCAATTTTTCTTCTGTGGAGCACCATCTATTAACTTCTTCCCCCTATTTCTTACTATTATCTGAGCTTCATTTGACCAAAGCAGCTTCACCCAAACCTTTTCAAGTCTCCAACTACAACCTTTATACCTCTTTCCATTTTAAGGGACGTGTATGTGCCTATTGCAACACACGTACACCCATAGCTCGACTCATGGATCTTGAATCTTCTCTTTATGATGTCATCTGGCTCAAAATATCTCTACCAACTATGACTATTTTTCTTTGTTTCCTTTACTGTTCTCCCAACTCGACAATCTCTTTGTAACTCTGACTATATCACTTTTTGCCATGAGTTGTTGCTATCCATACATCCCAACACAGAGATCTTCTACCAAGTGGATTTCAATGTACATCACAGAGAGTGGCTTGGTTCTGCAAGGGATGACCCATGTGGAGCTGAGACACACTCTTTTTCCTTAATTATTGATCTGAAAAAATAATTAAACACTATATGTGTTCCAGATCAACAAAATCAACTTACTAACATTCTTGATCTTTGTTTTTACCTCTAACCCCTTATACTCAATTTTGCCCCCTTAGGGTATTTTGATCACAATCTTAATTCTGTTAAATCAAACTGGGCACGGCCACCTCCGCCACCCCCCCTCTAAACATTAACTATGGCACTATTGGAGGGCAAACTGACAATCCTTGCGAGAATTCTTCTCCGACTTCCTTGGGATGAATGTTGCTTTTCCACTCAGGATGCCTCGGTATGTGCTGACAGCATTGCTGGGGGTTATACTGGGTGGTATGAGTGCATTTGTCCCCAAACCTTTCACTTTACAATCATGGATTGATCGCCCCTGCTCTCTTGCATGTAGGGTTAGAGACAGGGCATATCAAGTTACAGGTTGGGTATCCCTTATTGAAATGCTTGGGGCATTAAGGGTCTCGGATTTGGGATATTTTCAGGTTTTGGAATACCTATATCCTGTAAACAGAACCTATATAATGCAGTAGCTCACCCAGCAGGGATGGGGCCCAAGTCTATGCACAAAATTAATTTGTATTTCATTTACAGTATAGGGATGCATATACAGTCATGCGTCGCTTTACGTCCATCTGAACAACGTCCGATCGTATATACGTCCGTGGCCCATAAAAATAAGAAAATAATGGGGATAAAAAAAACCCCGTTCAGACAACGGGACGTAGCGGACGTAAGTGGCCCTAGAGCAGGCGCGCTCAAGCATGCATCACGTTGTTCTTAAACAAAATTGATTGTGCTGCCAGGCATATGATGATACAGTACAGTAACTATACAGTGACCACTCGTTTAACGAACGCCTCAGTTAACGAAATTTCGGTTAACGAACTGCCTTCCATAAGGATCTTCAATGCGGTTAACGAACAAAAATTCGGTTAACGAATTTCTTACGAACCGACCTCAACATGTTTTCGCTTGCACTGACCGGGCAATCAGCTTTAGTATCAGTCCGCCAATACATTAATCGGTTCTAGGGCTTAAATTCCTTACTATTTTAGTAAATATCAAGAAGTTTATACTATTCAATAATTTTAAAAGTTTAATATTCAATTTTTTAGTCATTTTAACAATTATTGAACATAATTGAAGGTAATGTGACTAGTTTAATGCGCGGCATCCAGCCTCTTAACACAGTAAACAGGCATTAGTCTCTCTCTGTTTTCACTGGAGGTAACATCTTGCTTGAGACTCTCTTCAACTAAACGCTTTTTTCTGTGTTTCCAAGTAAATTATTGGTCATTTTGAAATATATTTTACATATTGACAATATATAATGCAGTGCAGTGTTGATTTAAAGAAAATAATCTTGAATTACACCAAGACAGCTAAAATTTTATGGGTGAAATGGCGCCATGGGGTGACTTCTCTTCCACCCTAATGCCTTCTCTTCTTCCTTCTCCTCCACCCCCATTCTAAATCCCATCATCATCATCATCATCATCATCATCATCATCCAGGAGCCTTCTACATACACACCTCAAAGTAAGTGAACTTTTCTACCATTTTTGTTGAATTTAGGAAATTTTCGGTGGGCTGGAACCAATTACCCAAAAACCCATTGAAACAATGGTTTCGGTTAACGAACTTTTTGGTTAACAAACGACCTTCTGGAACTGATTGAGTTCGTTAACCGAGGGGTCACTCTATATCCATAATATGTTTTGATAGATATAAGAAATGCCTATGTTACTGGTTTATGTTCTTAACCTCTGTGTTTCATTAGTTGTGTACGTTATCTAGTGAATTTAGTCAATATTGTACAGTACAAGTACACTTCAATATTCCACATACATATAAGTATAAATACAAAGTTCACAATGTGATGTTCGGAAAACGTCCAATTCGGTTAACATCACTTTTCCAAGAATGTATCTAGGACGTTAAGCGATGCATGACTGTATTCTGCATGTAGTTTTATGAAATAAAATTTAATCAATTTGGTCGATAAAATATATGATAGGATGTATACTATAGACTCAGAAAGGTAAGCAATCACTACAGTCTGTTTGGCATCGCCATGACACATGACTCAGGTGCTAGCAGCCTGTGTCTTACCTTTATTCATTATACATACTGCACATACTTACCCTCGTAAAAATTAGGATATATGCCATATTGAGTGTATTTTCTACCATATATACCATATATAATGAAATAAATTTTCGCATTTCAGAGCGTTTGGGACTTGGGAATTTCAGATAAGTGATACCCAACCTGTATGAAGCTATCTCCTCCTGTTACCCACACCTCTTTCATTACTTTTAGTAATCGTTGCAAGGTTATTCTTCGTAGGGCCAAATGAAATCTTATAAAAAGAAAGACGGCTGACCTGACTAACTCTTCTAGTAAATCCTTCTGGTCCTTCAACAAAAACATCTGTATTAACTTCTGCACTTCTGAACTCTTTGATAGCTGGAAATTAAATTTTCTTGGAAAATCGTTCCCAAAGCCAGAATTTCCCAGCAAATTCCGGCTTTCAGAACAATTTTCCAAGGGACACATCTTCTGAAAAAATCAGAAAAAGTTTTCCCGATTCCCGGGAAATTCTGGAAAATTTCAGGGATGGAGGAGTTTTTTCCGGGTTTGAGAGATGAATATTATGTGCATTTTCCGGAAATTCCAAGAAAAAAATTCTGGTAGCCGAAAAATTCTGGGGATGGAGGATATTTTTCCACATTAGAACAACCTCAGGCAATGGCAAGTATTGGGGCAGGGGCATTCAAATCCCTGTGTAGTTTATGACATTCTGGACTGACAATTACCCAACAATTATTGTATTATGAAAGCCTCTCTTTCTCTCTCTTTCAGTGCAATCGTGTGAAGTCTGCTATTGACACATGTGTTGCCCTCAACCAGTGGCATGAAGCCGTAGAATTGGCAAAACAACACAATGTAACAGAAATCAGTGCCCTTCTAGCTCGGTATGCATCTCACCTGTTGGAGAAAGGGAATCGTTTACAAGCAATAGAGCTTTACCGAAAGGCAGATAAACTGCTTGATGCTGCCAAATTGCTTTATCAGGTAATTTGTCTTATTTCTTAATTACTGTATGTCTATAATCTTGTTTTGGAAGGATTTACTGGTGTAGTTTTTATGTTTTGATATCTTGTTTTCAGTTACTTTGCTTATGTTCCTTATAATTATTTTGCTTTAAAAAGTTTAGATTATTCTTCCTCAAGTCAGCAATAGGGAAAAAGTTACCATTGTATTTAGGAAACATTACCACCTATAATAGATTATTAGAACTTTTCACTAATTTTTTTTCATAGTATGAGATAATGGGAGTAGATGTGATATACAGTACAGTACACTATTTGTGACCCATTGAATTTAAATATAGGTGACCTGTTGAAAAAAAATTTAATCCATAGAAATTTGCTGTATCGGTTCACTCAACCGGTTCATCTATATACCTAAAGTGAACCCTCCATGTAACACTACAGTACAGTATTCCCTTAAAGCTCGCTGGAGTTAGGTGAAATAGACCCTGTGAAAAAGCAAAAGCCGCAAGTTTTTCATGCCAGTCCCAGGAGTGTGCAAAATACATATATAAATAGCTATACAGTGATATCCCTGTTAGCCAGAACAATTGGTGCAGAGTACTTCCGGGGATGCGAGATTCCGGCTAACCGGACGACTTTCTGAAACCCGGAAAAATACCCCATTCCCAGAAAGGGAATGTTATTGTGTGCTGGGGAGTTTTCCAAGAGTTTAAACTAAAAATCTTGGGGCTGTGGGGGATTTGTAACTGACCTGACCTGACACAATGTCTGGTGGAGGTAGGGTGGGGTATTAGTGACCTCATATTACTGACCTCCTGATACAGTGTCAGGTCACCTATTGTCGGGTGGGGGATTAGTGAGTCTGAGGACCTGAAGATGTCTTGAATAAACATGAAAGCTAACACACAGTATTTTTTATACTTACACTTATCGCATTATACCCCTTCAACATTATGTTACATAAGATTTTAAAATATGGAGTGAGAAAGCAGAAAGGTGTGTGTGATTAGAGAGATGGAGTGGAAAGGAGTGGTAACATGCATCATTGTTGCCAAGCACTAAGGTCCTCAACAGCTGATCTTTTAATTCACCACCACGTAGTTCACTACGCATAAATTTATGTCATACAATATAGGGGTGTGTGGGTGGTGTTAGAGTGTCTGGGTGTGATGTTGTAGTATTAATTAATAAATATTGTATCGCAGTAAGCAATATTGTATCGTCAATGACAGTCGTTTGATGAATAGTAACCTACTACTATTCATCACACTACTGTACTGTCATTAACAATACAAAATTGTTTATTTACTATTCATTAATTAAAACCCCAACACCACATCACATCATACACACACACACAACATCTAGTTTACAGTTTTTTGTGTGAGACACTGAGTTGGAGGGAGGCAGGGAGTAGGCAGTGGGGAGGCAAGGAGTCTGGTACTCCCCTATTCACCAATGATCAGCCTCTTATGGTGTATGTTTTATCATGGTTTATATAAAATATTAAACACATTAAGTACAAATTATAACAGTAATATATCTTTATTAATTGAGAATAAAAAACAAGGTAAAATATGGCAGGCATGGAGCGGAGTAGGAGAGAGGCAGGAACCTTTTGGGGGGGGGGGGGGGGGTGTGCGGTCACTTCCCTCCGCCAAACCTCCACCACAAGAGGACCCAGGAGCATGACGCAATATTTCGTCATTTTTCTATACATGTTATAGTACAGTTCATATAAGAAATAATAATCATCCCATAGATTGGGAAAACAGTTTAGAACTGTTTAAATCATCATGTGTCACAGAAAGACTTCTGGTTGAAGCAAGTTTGAGTAGGGAAATGAATTCTATAAACCTTAGTGATGGTCAGTACAAATCTGATAATATGTTACAGAAATTTATTTGTCAGTGGCCCAAGGTTAAAAATGCTTTGAAAGTATTCGAGGTAGATGTAGGATAGCTGACCTGACTTAACATGAGTAGCTACATCGCCCATTCTTATAAGCTCCTCTTATGATTGCCATGGTGGTGGTGTGTGGATTAGTGGATGTCATGTGTTTGACCTGACCTCATCTTTTGTAAGCTCACCCTGTGTACATAAGCCTCTCTCAGTCTCAGTCCTTGTAATTCCGTACTTCAGTCCATCCCAACATAACTCTAGATTGCTAGTAAGACCGGAAGGTCAGCATTCCGGAAGGAACACTAAGGCTAGCAGCCTCGCTAAAGTTCACCTGGAAAGGCAGGAACCTGCATCATGGTCTCTTTGAAGACATATTGAAGGGTTAAATGTCGTATAGTAGCTTCTCAAATTTCGCTAGTTTTTAATTCTTAACGTATTTTATTGGAACACAAAAAAAAAAAAAATAAAAATTTTGACGGCGGAAACTTGAATTTCGACGGGTTTGAACGGCACGCCAACGTGCAAACGACGGGCATAATCGTGTAAACAGCGTCATTTCTCTTATGTACAAAAGATTCATTATTGTTTATTACTGAATGTCTTTTTTATTGAATTAATGTTTATGTGTGCAAAATGAGCAATACAATTCATTAATAATTAATACATAGAATATTAAAACACACGAGGAAATGACACAGCATTGTATTCGTTGATTACAAAACCAGTGACTGACTGGTTCTACATATAAAACTGAAGAAAATAAGACCTTGGTTGTAGCTATAGTAAATTAATATGGTTGTTTTAAGTAATGTTATTTAATGTTAATAAATGGAACAATAGAAGTAGCTAACGATGATGGTAAAGAAAAAAGAGAGATCGCGTATGTAAGTGCGCATGCGCACACGTGAAAACATATCATCATTACTTTACATAAGAATATGAAAGCAACACTTATTTACTGTTCATATATATTTTAATTAATGTTTCTGAATTTGTTTTTATTGAATTAATGTACGTGTGTGCAAAATTAACAATACAATTTATTAATAATACGTGGAATATTAGAGGAGATGAGACGGCTGCCGGCATTGTTTATGTTAAAGCTTACGAAACCAGTAACTGATTGGTTCTACATATAAAACTGAAGAAAATAAGACCCTGAGGTTAGGTGTAGTAAAATTAATGTAAAAAAATGAATATGGTTGCTTGAAGTACCTGTAATGTTATTTAATGTTAATACATGGAACAATAATTAGTAGCTAACCATTAATGGTAAAAAAAAAAGTGAGACTGCTCGTATGTAAGTGCGCACATGTGAAAATATATCGTCATTACTCTACATAAGAATATGAAAGCAACACTTATTTATTGCTCTTATATATTGAAGGGTTAAATGTTGTACTCTGTATAGACAAGCAGTGAGAGAGAGAGAAAGAGAGAGCAGCCGAACTGCCGGATGTAAACAAACCTTAATTTCCCTCGGCTTTTTTTTTTTTAAGGGGATTAGCCCACCCGGGAATAGGTCGCTGACCCACATTAGGGCCTGAGGGGCAAAAATTTAATACTCCTGTAATAATAATAATAATAATTCAGATAAGTAAAAAAAAAAAGAAAAAAAAAGCTGCCTATCTACCTATTGAACAAACTAAAATCGTTCCGGACCACGGGAGTTTCCGGACCACAGAATGCCGGACTAGAGAGGTACAACATATATATATATATATATATATATATATATATATATATATATATATATATACACAGTTAACCCTCACTTTACGCGGTCCCACATTCCGTGTTTCCACGTTTACGCGGTGCCCTGCCAGAACCCAGGATGCTCACATTCCGCGGTGGGTGTACCCCTTTACACGGGTGAAGTATAATTTTTTTATTTAGCTCATAAAATTCATACAAATTATCCGGCCAGAATATAATTTACATTGCTGGAATTCTTACAATTTGATGATCATTTTGAATATAAACATCATAGATTTTGCATTAGACATACAAATTTTAGATATAATGTTTACTGTTGAGTAAATATGTTATCTTTTGTGCAAAATATGTGACATTTATATTCAAAATATTCCTGGTCTTACAAGGAATCCAGCAATGTCAATTATATTATCCTAACTTTAGTCTGATTTATTATTTATTACTAAAAAGGTAAACAGTCTGGTATTCCCACACATTTATCTAGTAGGGACGGTTGGTGGGGGGTGGGGGGGAGGGAGGGAGGGACCGGCGACCGACCATCTGTTACCGTGTGAAGAATATTTTTTTTTTTTATTAACTGAAGATTTTTATTTTAGCTCATAAAATTCATACAAATTACCCGGCCAGAATATAATTTACATTGCTGGAATTCTTACAATTTGATGATCATTTTGAATATAAACATCATATATTTTGCATTAGACATAAAATTTTTAGATATAATGTTTACTCTGAGTAAATATGTTATCTGTTGTGCAAAATATATGACATTTATATTCAAAATATTCCTGGTCTTACAAGGAATCCAGCAATGTCAATTATATTATCCTAACTTTAATATGAGGTATTATTTAATACTAAATGTTAAAATCTTGTTTTTTCACCCACTCTTTCTCTTGAAGGGAGGGTTGGTGGGAGGTTGGGGGGAGGGTTGGGACGGACTGACCATCTGGCTGGTTGGAAGAGGGGGGAAGGCAAGTGGGGTACTTTGATTGACAGATAGTGTTGTGAAGAATATTTTTTTTTTTTTTTAACTGAAGATATTTGTTTTAGCTCATAAAATTCATACAAATTACCCGGCCAGAATATAATTTACATTGCTGGAATTCTTACAATTTGATGATCATTTTGAATCTAAACATCATAGATTTTGCATTAGACATACAAATTTTAGATGTAGTGTTTACTCTGAGTAAATATGTTATATTTTGTGAAAAATATATGACATTTATATTCAAAATATTCCTGGTCTTACAAGGAATCCAGCAATGTCAATTATATTATCCTAACTTTAGTTTGAGGTATTATTTATTACTATACCTGGTTTTCCCCCCAAAATTTCTCAGAGGGAAGAGCCAGCAGTGTAGTGTGAGAAGGGGGGGGAGGGAGTCGAGTCCATTATTTGAATGGACATTAACTTGGCGACTGTATTTCTCTTAAGTATTAATTGTGTGCATGTACCATCATAAAATTAAGATGTTATTTTTACTAAAACATAGGTATTGTGTTGGAAAAAGTGGAGTTTGGGGGTTATGTTATTCACTTTACTCGTTTCTCACTTTCCGCGGTACCCTGTGGGTTACATTAACCGCGTAAAGTGAGGGTTGACTGTATACAGTTGGTCCTCATATTACGCGGTTAATGTAACCCGGAGGGTACCGCGGAAAGTGAGAAACGCGTAAAGTGAATAACATAACATATGGGATTAATTGAAATGGAGTCCGGGCCGATCCCCAAACTCCACTTTTTGATGACACACAACTATGTTGTAGTAAAAATATTATCTTAACTTTATGATGGCATGCACACACAATTAATAATTAAGAGAAATATCAATAATATTAGGTTTTTTAACACTTACATTAGCAGAAAAGATGGCTGGGCACACGGGGATGGGCGGTTGGTTCCGAGGCAGAGGGCAGATTATTGGCCCTCACCTGTATCACTTGTATCAATTGTATCACTCTCCACCACAGAGGCTTGCAGGGCCTCTTTGTCAAACCCCCCAAAGTTCATATAAGTCCATATCCTCACTATAATTATCACTATCACTGACTTGGGCCGGCTGTAGTGGGTGGCGGGTGAAGAACTCGGTAATGTTTTGATGACTGGGCGACCTTGTGCGCACCATTTTCGCGCCTCTTACACAACATGGCGGATGGCGGGAGGTTTGGATCCAAAAATGGCGCGGCTTGCCAGCCGCTCTCTGCGTAATGGGGTTCACGACCGCGGAATGTGAAAATGTTAGGTTCTGGCAAGGCACCGCGTTAACGGTGAAACGCGGATTGTGGGACCGCGTAATAGGAGGACCAACTGTATATATATATATATATATATATATATATATATATATATATATATATATATATATATATATATATATATATTGATAAAATTACACAGGGAAAAGGGAATCAATTGAACACCTTACCTTTCGTCTTTATTCAAGACATATTCGGAGGCAACTGAATTACATGGACCGAGAGAAGCTTAAGTACACAGGGTGACCTTACTAAACATGAGGTCAGGTCATAAACATGACATACACTAATCCGCACACCAACACCACCACACACGCAAAAGAGCTTAAGAGAAATGGCACCGTGACTAGTCAAGTTAAGTCAGAACAAAGATATGGGACCCACTAATCATCTATCCTACATATAACTCCAATGCTTCAAAAGCATTTTTATCCTTGGGCCACTGACAAATAAATTTGTGTAACATATTATCAGTTATGTACTGACCATCACTAAGGTTTATAGAATTCAATTCCCTAATCAAACTTGATTCAACCAGAAGTCTTTCTGTGACACATGATGATTTGTACACTTCTAGGTTGTTTTCCCAATCCATGGGATGATTATTGTTCCTAACATGAACGAATAGTGCACTGCTTTCAGATGCTGTTCTGATATTGTACTTGTGCTGTTTAATTCTGAGTTGCAATGCTTTCCCAGTCTGTCCTACATAATTTCCATTACAGTTGCTACATGGTTTTTAAATTTTTCACCATTGTACACGGTATTTTGATATAATCCATTTTGTTTATTTTAATACTTTGTGCAATTTATGTCTTGCATAAAGAAGTTCTTGGTTTTGCCTTTGTGTCAGGTATGGGTAGGCTTATGATACATCCTGGATTAGCCAGGACAGTCCCAATTTTGAGCTCTTGTCTCGGGGTCCCGTTCGGTTGGTAAGATTCTCTCGGTAGAGAGAGAGAGAAAGAGTAATTAGATAGATAGAGGGCCCCTCGCCACCCTTCCTCTATGTCTATGTTCTATTCCTTCTCATGTGTCCAGTTCCTGTTACAACTTAATGCAATTTTTCCTTCTATGTTGTTTGAAACAAAGGAATTTAGCTGATTTTTTTTCATTATTATGGTCTTGAACATTTTTTCCGTGTAAAAAGTCAAAGTAGAAAGAATATTATTTAAACTTGTTTACAGTTTTATGTCAGAAACATGGTAAAGAAAGTACTACTTAGTGAGAGGTATGGGTGGTCAAACAAAAGAGTATATTATAGAAAGAATGCATTTTGTATTTTCTTTGTGAATTGTATTATTTGCAACTTATTAAAAAATTTCTTTAAATTATGTATGAAGCAAAGGAATTTAGGTTTAGCTGGTATTTTCCATTATTATGTTCCCAAAATTATTTTTTTCCATGTAAAAAGTCAAAGTAGTATAATACCATGGCCTCATTAAATTAATACTTGTCCCAGTTTGGGCATAACAAATTATGGTAAGCCTTGGTATGGGGATTACTGTACTGTAATACATTAATATAATAATAACCTATTTATTTTTTTAAATGCAGATAGCAGAAGAAGAAGGAAAAAAGAAAGCCCGTCCTTTACGTGTAAAAAAACTCTACCTCTTGGCTGCTCAGCTTGTTCAGGAGCACAATTCAAGAATGAAGAATGCTATGAAAGATGGTAAGCTTAGGACAAAATTATACCCTATCTGTTTTATCTTCTACATTACAGGTACCTTTTATATTATTTTGTATGTTAATTGCTTATATAAATAAGCTGGATTACAGTATAACAGGGGTACATCCAGGATTTTATGAAGGGGGGGGGGGGGTTCGGATTTGGAGTGAACAGAAATAAAATCATAGGAAAAAAGCCGTTTTTTTTTTTTTTCTAAAAACCAGTTTTTGTGATATAGTCCAGAATGCGACTATTCGTTAGGTGACTGTAAAGTAGCTGCTTTGTCAGTCTACCGTCGTCCATGCAGTAACATGGCTAGTCCAGCATAGTTGTTCAGGGATAATGGTAGCCTCGATGCTCCTACAGTTGGTGTCAGCGAGAATACTGATATATGATCTCTTATCTTCCCAGCGAACTCAGAGGGTGGAACGTAGACTACGTTGGTGAAAGTTTTACAGTGCTTTAATGTGCCTCCTATATGTGACCCATATCTCACTGCCATATAGCAGGGTAGGGAGGACCACTGCTTGATATACATACAACTTTTTAGATAATTTCAGCTCCCTACAGCTGAAGACATGGGTACGGAGTCTGCCAAAGGCTTGAGATGAACATTTAATCCGATGTTAAATCTCTTCATCGATTTCCATGGTGGTAGTGGACAGGTGGGAGCTGAGTTAGTGAAAGTGGGTAACATTAGAGAGGGTAGTACCGTTGAACTGGATGGATGGTGGAGGTGTGACTGAACCAGGGGCAGGCTGAAAGAGAATCTGAGTCTTACGTACTTCCACCTCAAGGCCGAAGTTCATATACACATCTGCGTAGGTGTTCAGGATATCCTGTAGGTCACGTTCAATGTCAATGACAAGAGTGAGGTCATCTGCATACTAAAGTTCAGTAATGCAAGCTGCCTACACCTTTGTTCCTGCCTGGAGTCATCTTATGTTGAAAGGAACCTTCATCCGGGACTCAAAATCCACCCCGCCGGCTCAATTGGTACTGGCATGATTAAGGAAAGCAGCCAAGAAAATTGAAAAGAGAATCGGTGACAGTACACATCCTTGTTATACCCCCGTTTTGATGAGGAAGAACTCAGACTGGATGCCATTGTGCAGGACACTGCTGTTCATGCGATCATGGATTTTTTTTTTTTTATACGGGACTTAGCCCACCCGGGCACAGGTCACACGACCCACAACAGGGCCTGGCGGGCGAAAAAATAAGAACAGAAAAACATTGAAAATAGAGAAGAAAAAGGTTATACTGTACTGTGTTAATCTACACCACGAAGATGCTGGAAAACCAGCTTTTTATAGTGAGACAGATTGAATAAGTATGGAAACACAGAACAAGGCAGAGCATTCCACAGTTTGGCTGTGTGAGGAAAGAAGGAGGTACTATAACGGGTTATTCTTGTGTGTTCGACATCCACAGAGGAATGGTGGGCACCGTGGGCAAGACGTGTGTTACGAACCCACTGCCTTGCCGGCGGTACACAGGATGCCAAATCCGCCGAACATTGCCCATTAACGTACCTGTAAAAGAGAGAGAGTGAAGCAACATTGCGGCGAAGAGAAAGAGAAGACAGGTTGTCGACTAAATGAAGAGAGTTAATAAGATGAAATGCCTTTGATTTCACCCTATCTAATAGTTGGACAGAAGAAGAGCCACCCCAGATATGAGAGCAGTACTCCATGATAAGACAAATGAATCCCATATATACTTGGAGCAACTGCTCAGGAGTGAAGTATCTACGGCATCTGTACAGCATTCCCAACTTTCGGGAGGCAGCTTTAGCTATATTAAGGATGTGTGATTTCCAGGACATATTGGAGAAATGGTGAGGCCTAACATATTTATTTCAGAATTTGGGAGGATGATAGCATCCTGAAATATAATTGGTGGGAGATCGTCTAATTTACAAAGTGTAATTGGTAAATATTGAGTTTTATTACCATTGAACTTAACCAAGTTTTTACCTCCCCATTCAGAGATCCGCATTGATAGAAGTAATGATATCAGTTCTAGAAACAGATCTAGTTTGAGAGTTAAGAGGAAGGGGAAAATGTGAAGAAGAGTGAAGAGTAGAATCATCAGCGTAAGAATGGATAGAATTAGTTGTAGATTGAAGTAAATCATTGATAAAAAGAAGGAAGAGAGTAGGTGAAAGAACAGAACCCTGTGGGACACCACTACTGGTAGAGGAAGAGCAAGAGATTGATCCCTCAACAGCAACTGCCATGGATCGGTTCTCAAGGAAGCTAGAGTTGAGAAAACAAAGTGGGGTAGAGAAACCAAAAGAGGGAAGTTTAGACAGCAAAGACTTGTGCCATACCCTGTCAAATGCTTTGGAGATGTCGAGGGCCATGACGAAAGTTTCCCCATAATCCCTAAGAGAGGATGACCAAAGATGGGTGCAATAGGAGAGCAGATCACCACTAGATCTCGCCTGGCGAAAGTCATACTGGTGATCCAACAAAAGAGAAAGGCGTTCAAGGTGACGGAAAAAATGAGAGTTCAAGATAGTTTTGAAAATCTTAGAGAGGGATGAAGTTAGGGCAATGGGGCGATAGTTAGAGGGATTAGAATGGTCACCCTTCTTCGGGATGGGCTAAACAAGGCATGCTTCGAAGAAGAAGGAAAAGTTTGGGTTTTGAGGCAAAGGCAAAAGAGGCGAGCAAGCACAGGGGCCAGGGCTTTAGCACACTCCCTCAGAACACAAGGGGGTATTCTGTCCGGTCCATGCGCCTTACTCACATCCAACCTGGATAACACACCGGCAACCCTGCAAGTGGAGATTATAGGAAAGTGCATAGGTCCAATAGGAGGTGCAGGGGTAAGAGGAATAGAGTGGGAATCATCTAAGGTGGAATTAGAGGAGAATAAGGTGCCAAAGAGGTTGGCTTTGTCAGGAAGAGAGTTGGCTATAAAATTATCAGGTCGGAAGAGAGGAGGAAAAGAAGGAGTGCAGAAGTTGTTACAGATGTTTTTAGTTATGGACCAAAAGGATTTACTAGAGGAAGAATTAGTCAGGACAGCGGTCTTTCTTTTAACATAATTCTGCTTGGCCCTACAACGAATAGCCTTACAACTATTCCTAGAAGTAATGAAAGAGGTGTGGGTAATAGGAGAAGGAGATAGTTTCGTAGCTCAATATGCCCTATCTCTCACCCTGCAAGCAAGAGAGCAGGAGCGATCAAACCATGGTTGTAATGTGAAAGTTTTGATAGAAGTTGGGATAAATGCACTCATACTGTCCTGTATAACCCCAGCAATGCTGTCAGCACATACCGAGGCGTCCCGAGTGGAAAAGCAACATTCATCCCAAGGAAAGTGGGTGAAGAATTCTCGCAAGGATTGCCAGTTTGCCCTCCGATAGTGCCATAGTTGACGTTTAGAGGGGGTGGGGGAGGTGGTCGTGCCCATTTTGATTTAATAGAAATAAGGTTGTGATCAGAAGACCCCAAGGGGGCAGAAATTTAGTATGAACAGTGTGAGGGGTTAGAGGTAAAACAAAGATCAAGAATGTTGCAAGTTGATCGTGTTGATCAGGAACGCGTGTTGGGTGTTTGATTATTATTTCCAAATCATTAAGTAGGGAAAAAGAGAGTGCCTCAACTCCACCTGGGTCATCCCTTGCAGAGCCAAGCCACTCTCTGTGATGTACATTGAAATCCCCTAGGTAGAGGATCTCGGTGTTGGGGTGTGTGGATAGCAATGACTCGTGGCAAGAAGTGAGATAGTCAAAGAGTTCGAAATAGTTGGTAGAGTTGGGAGAACAGTATAAGAAACAAAGAAAAATAGTGACAGTTGGTAGAGATATTTTGAGCCAAATGATATCATAAAGGGAAGATTCAAGATCCGTGAGTCGAGCTAAAGGTGTATGTGTGTTGCAGTAGGCGCATACACCTCTCTTAGAACGGAAAGAGGTATAAAGGTTGTAGTTGGAGACTTGAAAAGGTTTGGGTGAACCTGTTTTGGTCAGTTGAAGTTCGGAAAGTAGTAAGAGGTCGGGGGAAGAGATTAATAGATGGTGCTCCACAGAAGGAAAATTGGATCTCAGGCCGCAAATGTTGGAAAAATGAAGTGTGAAAAAAGCCGATCCTCCAGTAACCGCTGTGCCGTCAGTTGAGGCCCCAGTAGCTTGATGATGATCTGGTCGGCCTTGGGGTCCACAACCTTCCCAACCAGTGGAACCCATCCGAGAAGGCCCCGCTTCAATATTAATATCAACTGACATAGGAGAATAAAAGAGAATGAATAAAACAGATCAAGAATGAGTACGGTTATATTTGTGGTGTTGTCAATAGTAAGAGAGACAGTTGAGACCCTGCAATTGTGGGTAAATGAGGCAGAAAGATAGATCAGCAACCTGGGACTTGATCACATTTTTCGTAATGCCATATGACAGCAGGGTCTACCTTTAGACAATACATTATGCTTCCAATATCTTCCCAGACAGTATTACCTCCCTGTTTGGTAGCTGCCTACTACCTACTACCTGCATCTCCATATGCTCTGGTTTATTCACTAATCAGTTGCCTAAGTTCAAAGTAGCCAATTCAAGCCAGCATTTATCAATTAATTTTAAAATAGAAATTATAAAGTAAAATGTTATAAGACAATGGTTTAGTAGTGCTGTTAATGTGTGTGCTGTGTAAGTGTCTAGTCATGTCACCACAAATACTGCCTCATCACCTCACCACCTGACTTGTCACCTCACCCTTTCCCTCGTTAGCTCAGCTCGGAATTACATTGATTTTTTACTGTATTATTTTACTTTTTTAGTCTTGTATGTACAATGAAAGACAAAAGTCGTGTCGTGAAATTTGGTGAAAACATATGCCGAAGGGCTAAAACTTTTGGTGCTCTCTACCTTGTGGTAGGGCTCTCATTATGTTTCACAAGTTATATTTAAGCTTTGAACAAAACAGCGACATGACTTTTGTCTTTGATTGTACATTTAAAGATATATTTATATTTGTACAGTAATGATAAATAGACCCAGACCATAAAAATCCTACATTACCCAAGCGGTTGGTCTTCCCACCCACGCACCAACCGTGTGAGAATGCAGCTAAACATGTTGCAATCTTTCATAATGCAGGGAACCCTTGTTCCCAGGAGCTGAGCAGAATGGTTTAGAGTGATTTTCTCACCATTTTCTCAGATTTTTCAGTAATTGCACATTATTTCATTTGCTCCCAGACCCAGAAATAAAAATTTGGACAGAATTTCTGAAACCCGGAGTTAAGATGATTTCCGAAAAAAATTCGAGCAAATTTAAATTCCGGCTATTGGAGAGTTCCGGTTAAGAGGGATTCCAGGTAATAGAGATATTACTTATGAAAGATTTTTTTTTTGCCTTCAGTTCAAATCGGTATTCTTAAAATTTATAATTTATGACTTTGACCTGTTTTTTAAGAACTTTTATTTTTTTTTTAAACTTACTTTAAAATGCTCTATTAAGAAGCCCAAGGATTATAAAAGTTGATTTGCCAATTCATAGCTTTATTTGTGGATCAACCAATCCTGTCTCAAGCCTTTTCACACCCTTAAGTTTGATATACATGTGTGTGGACTTTCCATGAGGAAAATTTACAGAGGACTATTTTACCCCCCAGCTAATTTATAATAGCCACAATCATTTCTGTCGTGTCAGGTGCAGGAATGTAAATTCATATTCCGTCAAGTTTCCTCTGTACGTACTGGAAGGGAAATACTGTATTACTGTATTGTACTGTACTGCATGCACTAATCAATAAAGGTTGGAGCTTGGCTGTTAGGTTTAGTAGGAAAAGGTACGTAATACGACATTTAGAACTTAAACATTTAATTTTTAATCAAGTCCCTCCAAAGAGGATCAGCCATCACTGAAGTTAATACCTCATCATTGACTGTGAGTTAAATTATCAGATAGTGCTTTGTTTAGGATGTTATACAAATTTTGTATGAATCTTTTATACAGTTTTTGTGTTAGTAATATTAGCCTTAAGCATTTTTTAGCAGATGGAAGTCGAAGTGCAGCCTTGATGGGTCTGTTTGATGAAGGATCTGTACTACCTGGAGACCTACAGAGAGGGGACAATCAGGCCAGCATGCTTGATAACCCTTGGAAAGGAGCAGAAGCTTATCATTTTCTCCTTTTGGCACAACGGCAACTTTATGAAGGTTTGTTTATGATGGATTGTAGTGTCTTTTTGGAAATATTTCTGGTGTTATATTGTTAATTATCAATGTTGTATTATTCTAACTTCACTTTCACATTAGCTCTCACAGAATATTTTTTCTTTTGTTTTAAATTGTTAGGTACTATTATCTTCATTATTCTTCTGCTCTTATACCAAATGTTTTCACTGCTGATATTTTTCTTAAAGTTATCTTTATAATATTCCCCAAGTCATCAACTGACTATCCATCTTGCATACTTTTATCCCTCATATACTATTACTCACACTTTCATCGGTTTCTTCTCTAACCTTTAACCTGCATACTGGATTGGCAGAGCAGGGAATAAGGTAGAGTAGGAGATGGAGAGTGTGGGGAGTCTTGGGCATGGCAGAGGGTGGACAGTAAAGGTTGATGGACAGGGTAGGGCAGTGAGGAATGATAAGCAGAGTTTTTTAAGGAAACAGAAATACAGATGATGTCTTGGGGGTCAACAGTGTCAAAAAGAAAGTGTACACCATCCTGCAACCCTCCCTCTTGGATCCACTTTTGCTACAGATAACATGAAGCCATAGACACCAACACCCTAGTGGGGACTGCCAATTAGTAGTGGGGGGGGGGGGGGGGCACTTGAGGTCCTTCCCATACTGGAAGGGTCATGAGGGAGGGATGAGACTAAATGGTTTGCTTAAGCTGCTAGCCTTGAGAGCTGGCTAGTGGCACTTTTCCTCTGGCCCGGTCCACCAAGGCTGGAGAGTAACTCTCCCATGTGTTTGCCATATGTGTGACCCGGCTGGGAGATGGGAATCCTGGAGGTTAAGCGATGCTGCGCACTGCGTCTTGTGGCTAGCAACACACCTCTTTGGTCCCTTATTCTGGTTAGACCGAAGGCTTGACTTGCAGTTCAGTCAAGTCAATCGGCTGGCATTTGGGCCAGTCATTTGGCTAGAGTCAAGTGGGTACCACAAATTTGACACCCTTTTGGTTCCACGGGTGTCATCAGACTTAATGGTAATCTGTGTATACCTCCCCATTATCCCTAGGGCCATTTTGGAGCCATTGGGCTCTGTGGTGGGTGGATGGGGTGGGGACGTGAAAGCCTGGTAATATAATTATTATGGCATCAACATCCACAAATTCCTGGCCTGACTCCTACCCTATCAACCCTGGATCATCAATAGACCACTCTTCTGAAACTCTTAATTCTTCTTCTGCCAGCAATGTTGCCAACCCTAGCTTAAACCTGGACTTCTCAAAGGACTCTGTGAATAGGGGCTCAGGGATTGCCACTTATAGTTTATCCTCATCCCCAAATCTGTCGAGCAACTTAATGTGCTCGACAATAAGCAGCTGCCACCCAATTTCAACTTTGAAGGAGTAACAGACAAGTTCTGTACATTTGGGCCAATTTCAACAATTACAGTGGGTTCTCTTTCTACGCAGGTCTCATATGCGAGGTTATCGCTTAAGCAATTGGTTGAAATGTCACTACGATTATTGCTTAGGCAGAAAGCCATGGGTTGTACAGGTAGCAGTATAGCATTAGTTTAGTAATCTTTTGCTTATATACCCTCAAATTTAGTGGTTTTAGTCATTTTAGTTATTGGATATTATAAATGCATTCTGTAAGTAATACACTATACAGTCAACCCTCGCTTTACGCGGTCTCACTTTACACGTTTACGCGGTACCCTGCCGAACACGGAATGCTCACTTTCTGCGGTGTGTGTACCCTTTTATGCAGAGAGCGGCGCGAGCAGGGTGCGCACAAGGTCGCCCAGTCATCAAAACATTACCGAGTTCTTCACCCGCCACCCACCACAGCCGGCCCAAGTCAGTGATAGTGATAATGATAGTGAGGATATGGACTTATATGGACTTTGAGGGGTTTGACAAAGAGGCCCTGCAAGCCTCTGTGGTGGATAGTGATACAATTGATACAAGTGATACAGGTGAGGGCCAATAATCTGCCCTCTGCCTCGGAACCAACCCCCCATCCCCGTGTGCCCAGCCATCTTTTCTACTAATGTAAGTGTTAAAAAACCTAATATTATTGATATTTCTCTAATTATTAATTGTGTGTGCACACCATCATAAAATTAAGAAGTTATTTTTACTACAACGTAGGTATTGTGTCTGAAAAAGTGGAGTTTGGGGGTCGGCCCGGTCTATTTCAATTAATCCCATATGTTATGTTGTTCACTTAACGAGTTTCTCACTTTACGCGGGCCGCCGTGGGTTCAATTGACCACGTAAAGTGAGGGTTCACTGTACAGTAATACCCCAGTTAGCTCTCAGGATACGTTCCTGAATAATAGAGAGCTATCCAAAACAATGCTGTAAAGGGTCATTACACCTTTGCATATACAGTACAGTACTGTATGGACATGCATTTATGATGATGTTATTTTTACCTATGAGATATATATACTGTACAGTATTGTATGTAAAGGGTACAGGTACTGTATTAATATACAGGTAGTCGTCGACTTACGACCTAGATTGGTTACGGCCGACCGGTCGTAAGTTGATCTGGTCGTAAGTCGGCCTATGTTATAATTACCTTACGTATATTATACTGTAATGTGTAATGATAATATAATCATCTTTAAGTCATATTTTATCAACATTTTCTTTGTTCATTATTGTTACGGTCGTCAGGTTTAAGTAAATCACTGCATACTACAGTACAATTGGTTTATTATTTACACTGGGGCTGGGGCCAAAACTGTCGTACCGCCGGTCGTAAAGTCGAACAGACGTAAGTCGCATAGGTCGTAAGTCGACGACTACCTGTACACAGATTATTGCAGTAACATATCTCTACTAACTAATAAATAACAAACTAATAACATTTTATCATTACTAACAGTCATTTGTTGAACAAGTGTGAGACATGTGTAGGTGGATGGGTGGGAGGCAGGGAGGGAGGGAGGCAGTGGATAATATACATTTCTACTCTGGCTGAAGTTAAACATCTCTGCATCACTGAAATTATGATTTAGGTGGTGATAATAGAGGTAGTGGTGATGAGGGAAATTGTGGTAAGTGGTGAGGAGGTGATGCGTCTATCAATTTCTTTGGTGACACTGCGCCTGCAGCATTGCCAGAAGCTAGTGAACAGCTGATGTCTACCCACAAAATTGAGTGTAAGTACAATATAAATGAGCAACATTGTATCCCTTCAACATAGCATTTTAAAAGAAGAGAGAGAAAGGAGAAAGGTAAGGGTGATTAGAGATGTGGCAGAGTGTTGCCAAGCGATCCTCAACAGCTGATCTTTAACTTGCCACCACGCAGTCACATACTAGTTCATCAGATAACCACACACAAATTTGTGTCGTACAATAAAACCCTCACTCTGGATCCTTTTTTTTTTTCAATCCAGAATGTGATGTATAGCTTTATGCCAAGGTTAGGTTAGGTTAGGTTTGTTAATGCCTAGCAATGACTTGCCAGGCTGACATACAGGCAATTAAAACATCTAATAATTACTTAATACGTAATATTAGGACACATCGCTACCTGGAATTTAATTGCAATTCTCAACAGAGCTTCATCTTTGCTGAAACTTTCAAGTATCTGTACTTGATATTTTCCGATGACTCCCTCCTGAGTCTTGATGAGTGGGTGTTGAACATGGAAGCTCATCCAGTCCCTAGATTTTAAGGTATAGTAATAAATAATACCTCAGACTAAAGTTAGGATAAAATAATTGACATTGCTGGATTCCTTGCAAGACCAGGAATATTTTGAATATACACATCATATATTTTGCACAAAACATAACATATTTGCTCTGTGTAAACAAAATTGTTACATTAGATCTAAAATTTGTATGTCTAATGCAAAATCCATGATGTTTACATTCAAGATGATCATCATATTGTAAGAATTCCAGCAATGTAAATTATATTCTGGCCGGGTAATTTGTATGAATTTTATGAGCTAAATAAAAAAAATTTAATTCACCCGCGTATATGAGTAGATGCACCGCGTAAAGTGCGAATTCCGGTTCTGGCAGGGTACCGCGTAAATGTAGAAACGCATCAACCAGAACCGCGTAAAGCGGGGTATTACTGTGTATATATATATATATATATATATATATATATATATATATATATATATATATATATATATATATATATATATATGATCGTGTTCTGGGTAATAAGTTCAATATACAGGAGCGAACACAAACACCTGTATAATTTTGTAGGTTCAATTTACTGGATAAGAGATATGTACACAAGGGGAGTAGCGCTACTCAACCTGTCTGCTGGTCAACTGCTCTATAGGCGACGTATGGCAAGTGACACACTAACAGCTTCCATATGTCGCTAGGCACATTAATTAAGCATGTGGGACATGGTAATCACATTGCCACACGCTGCTAGCTAGGCTGAATAAATAATATTTATAAATGAAGCACATACATAATATACATACATAATATATAATACAGCATACATAATATACATACAATATATATATATATATATATATATATATATATATATATATATATATATATATATATATATATATATATATATATATATATATATCTTGATAAAATCACACGGGAGAATGGAGAATCTAGTCACATCACGGTTAAGTGCTTCAAACGCAGGTTCATACTTCCGTGGTTCACAACTTTTGGAGATGAGGAATGACAGTGCTGACTGCAGCAGGCAGAAGAGTGGGAGGCTGTAGATTTGGAAAATATTTTTGTTTGCATAGTAATCATAAATGGGTTGTTTTCTGTTACAGCCAAGACAAGGCATAAAAACTGAACAGAAAATGAATGAAAACGGTAATCGAACACAGTTGTGTAAGGCACATGGACCGGACGGAATACCCCCTCGTGTTCTGAGGGAGTGTGCTGAAGCCCTGGCCCCTGTGCTTGCTCGCCTCTTTCGCCTTTGCATCAAAACCAAAACTTTTCCTTCTTCTTGGAAGCATGCCTTGGTTCAGCCCATCCCGAAGAAGGGTGACCATTCTAATCCCTCTAACTATCGCCCCATTGCCCTAACTTCATCCCTCTCTAAGATTTTCGAAACTATCTTGAACTCTCATTTTCTCCCTCTCCTTGAACGCCTTTCTCTTTTGTCGGATCACCATTATGGCTTTCGCCAGGCGAGATCTAGTGGTGATCTGCTCTCCTATTGCACCCATCTTTGGTCATCCTCTCTTAGGGATTATGGGGAAACTTTTGTCGTGGCCCTCGACATCTCCAAAGCATTTGACAGGGTATGGCACTAGTCTTTGCTATCTAAACTTCCCTCTTTTGGTTTCTCTCCCCCACTTTGTTCTCTCATCTCTAGCTTCTTTGAGAATCGATCCATGGCAGTTGTTGTTGAGGGATCGATTTCTTGCTCTTTCTCTACCAATAGTGGCATCCCACAGGGTTCTGTTCTTTCACCAACTCTCTTCCTTCTTTTTATCAATGATTTACTTCACACTACAACTAATTCTATCCATTCTTACACCGATGATTCTACTCTTCACTCTTCCTCACATTTTCCCCTTCCTCCTAACTCTCAAACTAGATCTGTTTCTAGAACTGATATCATTACTTCTATCAACGCGGATCTGTGCAGCATCTCTGAATGGGGAGATACAAACTTGGTTAAGTTCAATAGTAACAAAACTCAATATTTACCAATTACACTTTGTAAATTAGACGATCTCCCACCAATTACATTTCAGGACGGTATAATCCTCCCAAATTCTGAAATAAATATGTTAGGCCTCACCATTTCCTCCAATATGTCCTGGAAATCACACATCCTTAGTATAACTAAAGCTACCTCCCGAAAGTTGGGAATGCTGTACAGATGCCGCAGCTACTTCACTCCTGAGCAGTTGCTCCAAGTATATAAGGGGTTCATTCGTCCTAACTTGGAGTACTGCTCTCATATCTGGGGTGGTTCTTCTTTTGTCCAACTATTAGATAGGGTGGAATCAAAGGCATTTCATCTTATTCACTCTCCACCTTTAGTCAACAATCTCTCTCCCCTTTCTCTTCGCCGCAATGTTGCTTCACTCTCTCTCTTTTACAGGTACTTTAACGGGTAATGTTCGTTGGAGATGGCATTCTGTGTACCGCCGGCAAGGCCGTGGGTTCGTAACACACATCTTGCCCGCGGTGCCCAGCATTTCTCTGTGGATGTCGGTCACACGAGAATAACCCGTTATAGTACCTCCTTCTTTCCTCACACAGCCAAATTGTGGAATGTTCTGCCTTCTTCTGTGTTTCCATGCTCTTACAATCTGTCTCACTTTAAAAAGCTGGTTTTCTGGCATCTTCTTGGTGTAGATTAATACAGTATAAACTTTTTTTCTATATTTTCAATTTCTTTCCGTTCTTTTTTTTTTCGCCCCCCAGGCTCCGTTGTGGGTCGTTTGACCTGTGCCCGGGTGGGCTAATTCCCGTGAAAAAAAAGTTCCGCTGACTACTCAGAGATGTGTGTGTGTGTGTGTGTGCGTTTGCGTGCGTGCACACAGGGTGGTGTAATGCTTCTAGTGTGGCAGCATTATGTTAGTGTTAAGGTGCAAGCACTGCTTGCTCACTCATGCTTTCAGCTGCCACTGCTGGCTAGCCCTCGTGACAAACGGGCCATTGCACAGCCATCAAGACTCCTGTTGTGCCTCCTCGTGGCAACACAAGGTAACTGGGTGCCTCTTGGGCCCACGTTAGATCAGCAGTGGGCCCCAGAGGGAAGGCGCATAAGCCCAAATGGCATGTGGACACGTCCTGGCGCCAACCAATCACTGCCCCTCTGCCTTGCAGATTAACTTTGGTAGGTACAGTATAAGGCTACAGGAGTAGACCCCAAATGAAAAATCTGCAGTGGAGCCCACATCAGGCAGCTCCAACAAGACCCCAACAGCATTTTAGTTGGAAGAGGTGACCACCATGGAAACCCAATGACTACACTGGCAATGAAGGCAATGCATGATGGACAGGCTACTAAGGCGAAACCCAACAAACTGAGCAACACTTGCACCACTGGATCGGGAAAAGGGAGAGCCAAGGTGCATGGTTGCAGCCTGCGCTACTGCCTCACCACATAAATCAACTCATGTGCAGTCATCATCCAGTTCACCATGCCTCCCATCATCAGCAACATCCCTATACCCCTAAAAGTCCTATGGCGACGCATGAGTGGTGATGGGGACAGGCAGAGATGACTGCCGGGAGTCTCTAGTCACAACTCTGCACATGGTTGGCATAGATAAGATGGTTGTTTATGCAATGGAATCTAAGCAGCAGTGCAATCCAGTCTTGTTTATGCAATTGAGCAGTCTTCTTGACAACCCACTCTGCTCACCCCACGTGGGAAGGGGGATAGAAAACGTGCCCTAAACATAGCCTGCCTAAAAAACCAACCTGACTTGGCAACAGCACCCAGTAAGGTTATCCTTATGCAGTCGAAAACACAATCATAATCATATATCCAAACAAAAACAGACTATACAACCTCTTATGGTCACTGCATGGAATGTCAGGACCATTCTGGATACTGGCACAAATGAGTGTCCTAAAAGAAGAACCGCCCTTGTGGCAAAAGAGCTGACAAGGTATTACATAAAAAATGCAGCCATTAGCGAGTCCCGGCTCCCAAACGAGGGTCAATTCACAGAACGGGGGTCTGGTTATACCCCTTTTGGAAGGGTAAGCCTGCTGTGAAGAAAAACTGCATTTATGGAGTTGGCTTTGCCTTCTGCCAGTGCATTTTACGTAGGCTAACTGAAATGCCGACCTTGACACAGTGCTAACCTCTATCCCCATAGAAGATAAGGATGTGCTCCTAGGTGACTTCAATGCCAGAGTTGGCAAAGATGCTGACTAAACTGGACTAAACAAGTGTAATCCCAACAGCCTACTTCCTCAGCAAGTGTGCTGCACACAAGCTCACTATCACCAATACCTTGTTTAGGCAGGCCGACAAGTTCAAGTATTTGTGGCAACACCCACGATCCAAACATTGGCATCTCATTGACTACACCATTGTCAAAGAAAGAGATCACCAAGGGGTCCTCATCACCTGTGCCATGCATGGCTCAGACCACTGTGACACTGATCATCGGCTTGTCAGAGCCAAGCTCTCACTTCATGTCCCCCCAAAACGGCGAAGGCAGCAAGCCTCTAGAAGAGGTTTTAACACTAAGCGTCTGGAGGACCCAGCGTTAGCATATGCTTTCAGAGAACAGCTCGAACATGGGCTGATAAACAACCTGACAACAAACAAACCAAATCCCAGTGCCGAATGGGCTATACTCGACACTGTCATGACAAAAACCTGTGGAGAGACCCTCAGCCAGATCGAAAGAATACACCAGGACTGGTTTGATGAAAATGACCCGGCAATCAATGTACTCGTCGATGATACACGCGCTGCTTTAACTGACTGGCAGAATAACCCTCAGTCTTGGACCAAAGCTGATACCTTCCGCAAGAAGAAAGCGGCAGTCCAGCGGGAACTTTGCAATCTAAAGAACGCCTGGTTTAAAAATAAAGCATGTGAAACACAAAAATTTGCAGATCAGCACAAGATGCGTGAATTTTTCAATTCCTCTAAAACATTTCATGGGCTAATCACTCATGATGTAGCCCCCTCCACTCATCCAACGGTAACTCCATAATTAAAGACGCTGGAAAGAGCACTACCATTCACTGCTCAACCGAAACACCGATGTGGATGTCCTGACTACCCAGTGGTCCCCCAGTATCCAGAGCTGACCCATCTCAGCTGTCCTCCATCCCTGGATGAGGTAGCTACTGCCATCAAATAGATGAAAAATAACAAAGACTCAGGGGCTGATGGATTACGGGAAAAGGAGGAAATCTCCCAAGCTCTTAAAGA
The DNA here is from genome assembly GCA_958450375.1 of Homarus gammarus. Classification (NCBI taxonomy): domain Eukaryota; kingdom Metazoa; phylum Arthropoda; class Malacostraca; order Decapoda; family Nephropidae; genus Homarus; species Homarus gammarus. The sequence goes on along the minus strand of CAUDMG010000780.1, from coordinate 51,691 downwards.
CACCTCCATCGTCAATATTTATAAGAACGATCGAGACTGGTCATAATGTGGCAGCTACCACGGCATCTTTCTGCTCTCTATAGATGGCAAGATTATCGCTCGAGTCCTCCTAAACAGACTTCTTCCTGAGGCGGAAAACTTCCTCCCAGAATCTCAATGTAGCCTTAGACTATCATGTGGCACCACTGACATGATCTTTGCTGCCCGTCAGATACAGGAAAAGTGCAGAGAACAGCAGCATAACCTGTACATGGCTTTCATCGACCTAACCAAGGCTGTCGACTCAGTCAGCAGGGAAGCCCTCTGGTGGACCCTCAGCCGTTTTGGCTGCCCAAGCCCTCTGGTGGACCCTCAGCCGTTTTGGCTGCCCACCAAAATTCATCGCCATTGTGAGGCAACTCCACGATGGCATGAACTGCATTGTCCTGCACAACGGCACCCAGTCAGAGCTCTTCCCCATCCAAACGGGGGTTAAACAAGGGTGTGCACTGGCACCAACTCTCTTTGCCATTTTCTTAGCTGCTTTCCTTACTCGTGCCAGTGCCAATTTAGCCGGCGGGGTGGACATCAAGCACCGTGTGTAGGGGGGGCCTTTTCAACATAAGATGACTCCAGGCAGGAATAAAGATGTTGGTGGCTTCCAGTACTGAGATTCAGTATGCAGGTGATCTCACCTTTGTCGCTCACACTGAACGCGACCTACAGGAGATCCTGAGCATCTACGCAGAGCTCGTATGCACACTTCGGCCTTGAGATGAATGTACGTAAGATTCAGATTCTCTTTCAGCCTGCCCCTGGTTCAGTCACACCTCCACCATCTATCTAGCTTAAACTTAACGGTACTTCCCTGTCTATTGTTACCCACTTTCGGTATCTCGGCTCCCACCTGTCCACCACCGTGGACATCGATAAAGAGATTCAGCATCGGATTGCATGTGCATCTCAAGCCTTTGGCAGACTCCAAAACTGTGTCTTCAGCTTTAGGGAGCTGAAATTACCTACAAAGTTACACGCATATCGAGCAATGGTCCTCCCGACCCTGTTATATGGCAGCGACACATGGGTCACATACAGGAAGCACATCAAGGCACTTGAAAACTTTCACCAGCGTAGTCTACATTCCCTCCTTCAAGTTTGCTGGAAAGACAAGAGAACAAATGCCAGTATTCTTGTGGTAACAACTGTAGAAGCAACGAGGTTACCATTATCCATGAACAACTACTCTGGACTGGCCTGGTTACCCACATGGATGACAGTAGACTGCCAAAGCAGCTACTTTACAATCACCTAACCAATAGCAAATGCAATATTGGCGGGCAACTGAAAAGGTATAAAGATAGTCTTAAGACAAACCAGAAATAGTGCCATATCGACCCCCCCCTCACCTGGCAGACGGTTACTCCACACTATAACGCTTAGAGGATCACCACACAAGAAGGTGTCAATACTTTCAAGTTAGCCCGACTGCATAATGAGGCAGACAAGTGCCAACGCCGGAAAGACACTACCGCCGCCCCTCACGCACGAGATGTAGCCCTCCACATGTACAGTCGCCAGCAAATGTTCTGTCGCCTCTCCTGCTGCTCCACGAACCCCGAAGCAGCTGTGGACAGAATAAAGCATCAGTGTCTTCTGCTTAGGTTCACGAGTCAGAATCTCTGGGTTCGTGGAACGGCAGAAGAGGTGACAGGACCTTTGCTGGTGACTGTACAACATCTGTGATCGACCCTACCGGTCCCGTATTGGCCTCTTTAGTCACCTCAGAACTCACCAACCTAGGTGACATCCTTAATAACACGATCATCCAGTACATCATTGTATCATAACTGGATGATCGTCATACTCAATTCCGAGTGACAGCAAAGTGTGGACGTCAGTGCTCGAGGATTCTGGACGCGGGGACAGCGAGCTTTCTTCGACATCAGGATTTTCGATCCCATGGCCACTTGTCACCGTAACCTAGCTCTCGATGCTGCACATAGGAGGAACGAGAACGACAAGAGAAGGGCATATGGGGAGAGAATTCAAAACGTTGATCAAGGCAGCTTCACTCCTCTAGTGTTCACAACCTCTGGTGGGATGGGCCCAAGTGCAAGATGTTTCTACGCCAGACTCGCGGAGGTGATCTCCGAACAGAAGCAGCAGCCCAGAAGTTATGTTACAGCCTGGATGAGATGTCGACTGTCCTTCTCTCTCCTTCGGTCGGCTTTGCTCTGCCTCAGGGGAACGAGAGCTTCTGCCCCTACTTCGACAACTGCTGCAGATATTGACTATGAGGCTACAGTCACTGAATGCCGCATAGATCTGCGGCTCAACTAATTTAACACAGATAGGATAGCTTATTATGTATTAGGATATTTAATATTAAGGTAAATAAATGGTGGCGAAGGTGTGGCTATTGGGGGAGGCTGGAGGCCACGTTGAAAAAAAAAAAAAAAAAAAAAAAAAAAAAAATAGTAGTAGTAGTATGATGTGTGTGTGTGTGTGTGTGTGTGAGGAACACACACACCCTCCAACACCATCATTCAATTACGGTCCTCCTCACGTTTTTCCAACAGGAGTGGTATTGTTTCAACATGTTACAGCAATTTTCAAATCCTCTAGTTTTTGTGTCCACCTTCTTTGCCGTCTCGAGTCCCCTGGAGTTCCTACACCCAAACTCCTCAGTATTTACTCAACGTTCATACTTCCCAAGTTCACCTATGTTTCCCCTGCCTTGTCTTCCTCCCTAAATGTCACACAATGGAAACACCCTTCCAACTCCACATATCAAGAAGCGCTCGTTACACCGACCCTCTCGGCTCTCTCTTATCATCTGTGAATTTAGGATGAAGCTTCTGCACCATCCTCAACACCGGCTCCTGCTTGCACCTGAGATTCCCCGTCTGCGAATTGGTATTCGACCCTACAACCGCATCCAGACCATACGAGCACATACTTATCACTATAAGAACAGCCCAATTCTACTATTGTAAAAATTATCAACAACTCGTAGTTAACCAGAGTTCACTCCCAGCCAATCTTATTTTTGCACTGTTACTACATTGAATTTCCCTGTTGTATGGCCTTCTCCCTTTCCTTTCTTGTTATTATATCAGCTGCTCCTTGACTTATGACGGGGTTAGGGACCCAAATCTAGGTCGTAAGTTGAAAATGCTTAAATAATACATAGAATATCTAAAATGGGTCTATTTTTCTTCTCAGCACCACAAAGCTCTCACTTTTAAGTGTGCCAGCCATTTTTAAATGAATTACAAACAAAAATTTTGTCAGTACACAGCGCAATCACTGACGTTGGGACTCGAAAATACGTAATTTGACAAAATTTTGGTATGACTGAGGCGGTCGTATGTCCGGGTGGTCGTAGGTCGAGTATGTCGTAAGTCGAGGAGTAGCTGTATATCATATTTGTGTAACTTATGTTACTTGTATATTATTTGTCAATAAAGTGACCCATTCCCCAATTATGTAATTGTATATTTTCAGCCTTTTGGCTGCAATGTTCTTTCAACAAACTGTTAATCATTATTATTATTAGGATTGGCCACTCCCATCCTACACATAATTACATGTTTATTAATTTGTTTATTAATTTGTTTTAATTTATTGTAATTATTATTTTTTTATATAAGGGATACCCCCTAATTCTTATACAGCACTGGATGGCCTATTGGTTCCAGTACCGTACAGTGGTTCCTCGGTTAACGAAGGGTTCGGTTAATGAAATTTCGGTTAACGAATTACCTTTGATAAGAATTTTCAGTTCGGTTAACGAACAAAAATTTGAGTAACGAAATCCTTACGAACATCACGTTTTGTTGTGAGCATCAGCTGATGGGTTAGTTTGTCAATTCAGTAATCTGTTCTATGTTTATATTCGTTTCCAGTGGAGTAAATATCAAGAAAATTTTGCTCATTAATATTTGTACAAAATGAATACTAAAATTTTAGTCTACTGCACACTATTGCATGTTTACATTCAAATTAATCACTCTCTTATAAGAATTCCAGCAATGTGAATTATATTCTCCCCGGTCACTTCTATGAAATTTTATAAGCAAAAAACAAAAACTCAATCTAAACAAATATATACTTCACTAGACCTTCGGCGCTAACTGTTAAACATGTCACTGTCACCCCTCCCTCCCTCCCTCTCCCCCCTCCCAGCAAAGGTTTGATGGTTATACAGTACGCTTTAAGTTTTTATCTTATATAATATCAAAGACTAAAGTTAGGAGAATATAATTTGCATAGCTGGAATCCTTGCAAGACAGCGAATAATTTGAATATAAACGTCATATATTTTGCACAAGAGATAAATATTGTAGTACATTAATGTACGGTAGTACATTTTATGATGTAAAGTTTTTCAACTGTATTTTTGGGTAGATTTACATAAATTCCTTCATTTATTTTCATCCATTTACATGCACACACCATACTAAAAGAAACGTAAAAGAAATAAATGACCTTAGTACAAACCTGGAGTATACATATACTGTACTAAATTGATTACGGTACTAAAATTGTTATGTCTAGTGCAAATTATAGCTTGTTTATATTCAAATTAATCACTATCTTACAAGAATAATAGCAATGTAAATTATATTCTCCCAGGTCATTTCACTGGCATTTTATAAGAGAGAAGCTTAGTCACTTAAGGACTGATAAATAAATACACATTAGACCAACAGTGCCAACTGTCAAACGTATCACCTCAAATCCCGTCCCCCCCCCCCCCCCCTCCCTCCCTCCCTCCCTCTCCTCATCTTCCCAGCCAGGGTTTTAGGCTTGCAGTTTTTATCTTATATAATATCTCAGACTAAAGTTAGGAGAATATAATTTGCATTGCTGGAATCCTTGCAAGACAGCGAATAATTTGAATATAGGGTAAACGTCATATATTTTGCACAAGAGATAAAAATAATCACCTGTAACACATTACAATAGTGATTTAAGAGTAAGAGTGTATATGTACGTATATATACTGTGATTTATGGGGGATTTAGGGGAATTTTAGGAGTGTTTCTGACTTTATGCATTTTTGGTTTTACTGTACTTTGTATTTACTTTTCTGTGAGCTGGAACCAATTACCCAATAAATATCCCATTGAAATAATGGATTCGGTTAACGAACGACCCTGTGGAACGAATTGTGTTCGTTAACCGAGGGACCACTGTACTTGTCTTTGAGACTAAATTCTATAAATCAATCAATTATAGATACAAACAGACAGCCCAGCACGCTAGGAAGACAGGTTCTCTGTAACGTGGGTTTAGGTGAGGTAATGACCTAGGAGTTAGGGAGTTATGTGCACTGTGGTTTCATGTCATGTAGTGTGTCGGCATTATTTTTATTTATTTTTTTCTTAAGGCCTCCAGAAATAGATCACTCATGCTAACTGACAAGTGTCACTGGCTCCATGCCAATGGGCTTTTTTTTTATCACATAGCTTCCAACAATTCAAAAAATATTTGTAAATGTTTTCAGGTTTTATCAATGGGACACCTCAATAAATAGCTTTTACAGCCACACTTACCTGATCCTTGCCTGTACAATACTATTTATCTGCTTAAAATTTTGTATTTACATTTTTTCCAGGTTATGTTGATGCTGCCATGAAAACTTGTCTGCACTTGAGGGAATATGATGGGCTTCTAGACCCAGAAGATATCTATGCTCTTCTGGCTTTGGCCTCTTGTGCCAACAGGGCCTTTGCAACATGTTCACGAGCATTTATAAAGCTGGAGGCTTTACCTGAGGTAACACTTTAACCCTTTCACTGTGGCTGGTAAGTACAGTGCATGGCTTCTAGAATTTTTCCATTCACTACCACTAGTAAATACAGGCAGTCCCCAATTTGCAATTTATGAAGACCTGGTTAAAAAATTCCGAAGGTACGTACTAGAAAAATGGTCCCATGCTTAGATAACCAATACAGGACTTATAAATATCTTCTTTTTTTTTTCTTTTTTTTAGCATCAAAAGATTGTGAGGTGCTGAAAGAGGCATTTCAGGGCTTCCCTTACTGGAATTGATCAGTTTCTAAGCAGTCATGTGAAGCATTATCAAGACCTGCTGCTATTATTATTATTATTATTTTGCTGTTATTTGGAATTGAGTATGGCGATCATCCAGCTATGATAAAATAATAAGAGTTATTAGGGATGTCACCTAGGTTGGTGAGCTTTGAGATGACTAAAGAGGCCAATATGGGACCTGCGGGATCGTCCACATTCGTTGCACATCTAGAGGGCTGCATCTAGTGCAGCAGGGGTGGTGGCAGTGTCTTTCTGGCATTGGTGCTTGTTTGCCTCAGTTTGTAGTTGGGCGAACTCAAAAGTATTGACACCTTCTCATGTGGTGCTCCTCCAAGCGTTACAATGTGGAGTAATTGACTCCCAGGTGAGGGGATTGATTTGGAACTTTTTCAGGTTTGTCATAAGACTATCCTTATACCTTTTTAATTGCCCGCCTGCGTTACATTTACTATTCGTTAGGTGACTGTAAAGTAGCTGCTTTGGCAGTGTACTGTCGTACATGCGGGTAACATGGCCAGTCCAGCATAGCTGTTCATGGATAATGGTAGCCTCGATGCTCCTACAGTTAGTGTCAGCAAGAATACTGGTATTTGTTCTCTTGTCTTCCCTGCAAACTCAGAGGATGGAATGTAGACTATATTGGTGAAAGTTTTAAAGTGCCTTGAGGTGCCTCATGTATGTGACCCATGTCTCACTGCCATATAACAGAGTGGGGAGGACCACTGTTCGATATACGTGCACCTTTGTAGATAATTTCAGCTCCCTACAGCTGAAGACACGATTTTGGAGTCTGCCAAAGGCTTGAGATGCACAACTGATCCGATACTGAATCTCTTCATTGAAATCCCCGGTGGTGGACAGATGGGAGCTGAGATACCGAAAGTGTGTAACATTAGTGCGGGTAGTATCGTTAAGCTGGATGGAGGGAGAAAATCTCAAACCATGCTCTGTAGTCCAATGTGAAATCTTCTACAGAAGGTCCCCAGGTTACGAATGAGTTCCGTTTCTGAGTATATTCTTCAATCGGAAATGTATGTAAGTTGGGCGTTCATAACTCAGGGACCCCCTGTATAGTCCATGCTGCATATAATGATCAGTCACTGACATGTGAGAAGCTGCATACCAAATGGCCAAGTCTACATACAATGAGATTGATACACCACCTCGAACTGATGCTGCTACCCCATTTATTGCAATGGCAAATTGGGTCACACTCAAGACACTGCCCTGAGGAACCCCTTCCTTCTGAATATGTGGTGATAACATTTCTGTGGCATAACGGACCCTAAACATGCAATGTCCCAGGAACTGACCTCTTATTGATGGTAAATTTCCCCACAATCCCAAATTATGAAGCTCTTTAAGGATGCCAAAGCTATGGGGTGATATTCTATGCAGGTAAAGACCCTCTGTGGCAAAAAGCTCTGCAACTTCTTGAGGGGTGGCATCCTTAGCTCAGAACTGGGGCAGGATTAGATAAAAACTTGCCTGCCATTTTCTGCACATTTTTCCATAACTGAGGCAAGGGAGTTTTTTCATCATTGATGAGTAAGTCAGAGCTGAATTTCTTCCCTAATATATATATATATATATACACCTAGACCCCGACTTACGTCGGGGATAGGGACCCAAATCCAGGTCGTAAGTCCGACATGGTCGTAAGTCCGACATAGATAAAAAAAAAAAAAAAAATTTTTTTTTTTAATAAAAAATCTACAATGAAATACAGTACAGTAAAAGTAATGAATAATGATGATTGGATACAGTACAGTGAAAGTAATAAATAATAAGGAATGGATACAGTGTGACTGAGCACTTAACCTTTAATGTAGTCAGCTGAATGCACATGGGGCCCACATAATTTTCTAATTATACATGGAGACTACATTAACTGGAAACGTTTCCGTATAGAAAATGCGTGTCATTTAAAAAAAAAAAAAAATTTTTTTTTTTTTTTTTTTTTTTATCTATATCTGAGGCGGTCGTAAGTCCCGACGGTCGTAAGTCCACGTAGTCGTAAGTCGGGGTCTAGGTGTATATATATATATATATATATATATATATATGCTGATAACCACCAGGAAAGAAGAAAACACGAAGTTCCCAAGCGCTTTCGTGTAATTCACATCTTCAGCTTATGGCGCTGTGAACCTCTAATGTGGGCTTGTGGGCCGTGGGTTCGAATCCTGGCGGGTTGAGGTGTTGATTGTATGTAGAAGTCCGCGTGTTTTATTGGGCTAATGAAATATATATGGATCCTCGTGTTTCGAAGCCGGATTTGGTAAAACGTTACTCTGACCACCTAAGTGATACGGGTGGTCCCCATTAGAGGTTCACGGCGCCATAAGCTCGTTGAACAGGCTTTGTGTGAAATATAACAAAGTCTAGGACTGCTTTTAGTATCCTGGTGGTCCAGCGGTTAGCGTTCCCCGGTCACAGTCATAGGCTTGTGGGCCGTGGGTTCGAATCCTGGTGGGTTGAGGTGTTGATTGTATGTAGAAGTCCACGTGCTTTATTGGGCTAATGAAATATATATATATATATATATATATATATATATATATATATATATATATATATATATATATATATATATATATATATATATATATATATATATATACAGTCAACCCTCACTTTACGCGGTTAATGTAACCCGCAGGGTCCCGCGGAAAGTGAGGAACGCGTAAAGTGAATAACATAACATATGGGATTAATTGAAATAGAGTCCGGGCCGACCCCCAAACTCCACTTTTTGACGACACACAACTATGTTGCAGTAAAAAATTTATCTTAACTTTATGATGGTATGAAAAAACAAGTAATATAGAAGAGGTTAGGTTAGGAAAAATAAAGGTTAACATGGGAAAAATAAAGGTTAGGTTAGGAAAACGAAAAGTTATGTGGAACACTTACGTTAGTAGAAGAGATGGGTCGGCGTACGGGGATGGAGGCTGGTTCCGAGGCAGAGGGCAGGCTACTGGCCCTCAGGTGAATCACCATTACTAGGTGCATCACCATCACTGTCACTTACAATTGTCAGGGCTTCCCTGACAAATCCCTCAAAGTCATCTTCACTGTCACTATCACTGGCTTGGGCTGGCTGTGGTGGGTTGCGGGCGAAGAAATCTGTTATGCTTTGCTGATGGCTGGTGTTGATGTTATCGTGATACACCTTGATGTAGGGCTCCATAGTCTGCAACAGCTGAGTAGTGAAGATTTCATACCTCTTTGCGTCAGGGTCGTCGGAAAGGAGGAGCTTGGCTTTCTCGATACACTCGATGGCACCCCTAACATTACTATGGGATAAGTGTTGTTCTCCTTGGGATGACGCACCACCTGCCTCTTCACTGACGTCGTCATCATCATCTACCATCTCGTCGGTAGTCACAGCAGGTTCCATTATCACCTCCACGATGTTGCCGTTGGTGGTCTCGGAGAAGCCTGGAACTGTAGCAGTCTGCGCAGCTTCTCTGGCAAGGTCCACTGCTACAGTCTGAACCTCACCAGTCACAGATTGACTCCTCCTCTCACCTGGTATTCCATGCCACACATGTCTCCATGCGTGACGAATTGTAGCAATAGACAGCTGATCCCCTGACTCCACCAAGAAGTCCACAGCTTTCTTGATGTTAAATACTCTCCAGAATTGTTTGAACAGTATTTTTTGCTGTGCCAACTGTTGATCCTCATCTTCTTCGCTCTTGCTATCGGTGGTGGTGTCACTCAGGTTACGCAACTCTTCCCTGGTGTTGGTGTAGTCGTTCAGGAGTTTGAATTTTTTTGTAGAGAATGCAGCTTTTACATTACAGATTAACTCTTGGTCTATGGGCTGTAATATAGACGTAGTGTTGGGAGGAAGGAAGACCACTTTTACGTTGGGGTGACGATCTAACAGTAGGGGCGAGTGTCCTGGTGCGTTGTCCAGCAGCAACAAAATCTTGAATGGCACATTCTGTTGCTCACAGAATTTCTTTACATCGGGAACAAAACAGTCATCAAACCAGGAGAGGGACAGTGTAGAGAACATCCACGCCTTACGTGCGGTCAGCCAGAGGACATTTAGCTTGGTCATGTCCATGGTTTTTTAGGCGTGCGGCTTGCGTGCTGTGTGGATCACCGATAACTTGAGCTTACAGGTACCGGAGGCATTGGTGGTAAACAGGACGGTGATGCGTTCCTTCTGCATCTTCCGGCCCTGAATCTTGCTAGCATTCTTTACAACGAAGGACTTGGAAGGTAGCTTTTCCAGAAAAGACCAGATTCGTCCATGTTAAACACCTGGTCGTCACTGTACTGTCCTTCCTCCATAATCTCACGTAAAAACGGAGGAAATTCCCTAGCCGCAGCACGGTCAGCACTCGCTTCTTCACCACCAATGTTTATATTGGTGATCTTGTTCCGGATCTTAAACCTCTGTAACCACCCAGAGGAAGCATTAAAGGGTTTGGGCTCTGTAGTTCCCATCTTTCGTGCTACTGCAATGTACAGTTCACGCACGTAGTCCTTAACAGAGCTCGTGTCGACCGCCTTGTTCCGTCGCGGCTGACGCACCAAGTACCTCACAAGTAATTTTTCTGTCTTGAGAAGCACCTGGTTGTGAAAATACTTGATCATAGAAGCACCTGTAGACTTTGTGATCTCCATGTGCTCCTTTATCTTGGCTGCTTCCTTCTTTATTGTTCGAATCGTAGATTCATTCACACCATGCTGGCGCGCCAAATCAACCTGCCTTGTTCCTTTCTCCAACTCTTGGATGATGGTATACTTCACCTCGTAGCTTAAGGAACGTCATGTCTTCTTTGGCTTAGTGCCGCTGGGTCCAGGTAAGGAAAGGTTTTTCTCTGGGGGTGGTGGTCCGGCGGAAGCCATTTTAGAGAACAATGGATGCACGTTTACACGGTTTGGCGTGGAGGGATGAAACTGGCGCGGCTAGGTCAAGGATCGTCTTTCCTCCCTCCCTCCCTCCCCTGGGTGGACACGTCATAATACTTTAAGCCAATTACAGCTAGCAGCAGAGGGGGGGTAGGGATGCATGGCCAATCACAGTCCGATACGTCATATGGCGTCAGTGATAATGCAACAAAGACACACACTGCGCAACCTTACCGCGCGGCTTGCCCAACCGCAGGGAGGAGGAGGGAGAGGCGAGAGCATAGGCAGGCAGGCGGGTGGGGCGAATGTAAAAATAGCGTCGCGCCGGACACTCTCCGCCTAATGGGGTTCACGCACCGCGTAATGTGACCACGTTAGGTTCTGGAAGGGCACCGCGTTAACGTGGAAACGCGGAATGTGGGACCGCGTAAAGTGAGGGTTGACTGTATATACAGTGACCCCTTGTTTTACGAACGCCTTGGTTAACGAAATTTCGGTTAACGAACTGCCTTCCATAAGAATCTTCAATTCGGTTAACGAAGAAAAATTCGGTTAACGAATTTCTTACGAACCGACCTCAACATGTTTTCGCTTGCACTGTCCAGGCAACCAGCTTTAGTATCAGTCCGCCAACACAGTAATCGGTTTTAGGGGCTTAAATTCCTTACTATTTTAGTAAATATCAAGAAGTTTATACTATTCAATATTTTTTAAAGTTTAATATTAATTTTTTTTAGTCATTTTAACAATTATTGAGCATAATTGAAGGTAAAGAAACTAGTTTCTGGTGTGCCATCCAGCCTGTTAACACACCAGACAGGCGTTAGTCTCTCTCTGTTTTCAGTGGAGGTAACATCTTGCTTGAGACTCTCTTCAACTAAACGCTTTTTTTCTGTGTTTCCAAGCAGATTATTGGTCATTTTGAAATATATTTTACATATTGACAATATATAATGCAGTGCAGTGTTGATTTAATGAAAATAATCTTGAAATACACCAAGAGAACTAAAATTTTATGGGTGAAATGGTGCCATGGGGTGACTTCTCTTCCACCCCAATGCCTTCTCTTCTTCCTTCTCCTCCACCCCAATGCCTTCTCTTCTTCCTTCTCCTCCACCCCCATTCTAATTCCCATCATCATCATCCAGGAGCCTTCTACATATACACCTCAAAGTAAGTGAACTTTTCTACCATTTTTGTTAAATTTAGGAAATTTTCGGTGAGCTGAAACCAATTACCCAAAAACCCATTGAAACAATGGTTTCGGTTAACAAACTTTTCGGTTAACGAACGACCTTCTGGAACGGATTGAGTTCGTTAACCGAGGGGTCACTATATATATATATATATATATATTATTATGCTGATAACCACCAGGAAAGAAGAAAACACGAAGTTCCCAAGCGCTTTCGTGTACTCACCCCTGAAGATGTGAATTACACGAAAGCGCTTGGGAACTTCGTGTTTTCTTCTTTCCTGGTGGTTATCAGCATATACCTAGATCACGCGCACCTACAGTGATTTACTTGCATATATTATTATTTTTGGGGGGGGCGGGGGAATTAGCCCAACTGGGCACAGATCACTGACCCACATGAGGGCCTGGGGGGCGAAAATATCAATATAAAAATAATAATACTAATAATAAATACAAATTAATAAAAATTATAATGAATAAAATAATAGAGTACAGTAGTAATAATAATAAAAATAACCATAAATAATAAAAAAAATAAAAAATAAATGAAGAGTGAGAAACGACATACATTATGTACGTTGTGTTGTCAACAGTAAAAACAATTGAGACCTTGCAATTGTGTGTAAATGAGGCAGAAAGACAGATCAGCAACCTGGGACTTGATGACAATTTTTGTGGTGCCATATGGCAGCAGGGTCTACCATTAGACAACACATTATGCTTCCAATATCACTTATTACTGTACATAAAAACAACTCGCCAAAATAAAATGTGAAGACTGTGAACTTACTAATATAAGGTAAGAATATACGTAAAAGATGATTTTACCTAGTTTCACCTTGATTCCACCTAGTTTCACCATGTTTTTATGTGCTTACACTCATTCAACTTTATTCTACCAAAGTGTTTTTTTTTTCAGTAACAACCATTTTTATAAGAAAATTTTTCTTGATAGACATTCATCCCTCAACATCCACAAATCCTGATACAGGTACACCACACTACAACTTGCATTCCTCACCACAGGAAACAGCATCACCACTGATCTTGCATTATGTTTGTTTCAGTGTTGTCATTCTGATAATAATTTAATCAAATGGAATAACCAGAAAATCCCCAGTCCTATATTACAGTATTCTGGATGTTCAGGTGTCAGGCTATTTGATGTACATACTGTAATACAGTCTTGTATTTTGAAACTGTTTCTTGTTATCATATTCATAAAATTTTCTTCTCTTTAGTAAAAAGTTCATACTTATGGTACTGTATATATTCTTGGGAGTAATAAAGACCTTACATATTTTCTCCTATTTTGCAAAGTTAGTTTTCCTTTCCCTAACCCCATCACTGCTGGGATGTCACTTTTATTTTTTTTATTTGGCTAACACAAGATGATTTTATTCTACTCAGAGGGGTTAAACAGAGATTATCATCTTGCTGCCCATACTGGAAACTGAAATGGGATGGTGGTGGTAACACATTTTCATGCTTTTGAATTCTTGTTTTTATATTACAGTACATTAAGCTTTTTATTGTGGGTGATGAGTAAAAGATGATTAAGATACCTTATCTCCTCTCTGCCAAATACAAATATAATGCTTGCTTAATATATTTACAGATTTCTAAGGTAAAGAGGGAAGCATATGAGGACCTAGCAATGAATATTTTCATGAAGTATAGTCCAAAGGATTCTCGTAGCAACCGAGCAGAGTGTACAAGTTGTGAAACAATGATCCCTGATTGGTAAGTCTTTCAGGTACAATGTTTATATTTCATTTATCATAAACTAGATATTATATGTATCCAGGGTTGTAAAGTAAATAAATAAATTTTCTTGAGTACTGTACTTGTGTAACATTTTTAGGTATTTACTTTTTAAAAAGTAATCAATATTTTTAGTAATTTTACTTAAGTATGGTTCTCTAATACTTTTACTCCACTACAATTGAAAAACAAAAATCGATACTTGTTACATGCAAACTAATATTATATTTTTTAATTAATTAATTATTAACCATAGTAAAAGACTTATGTGGGTGGAGGGTACGGTGTGGGTGGAGCCATGAAGGGTACGGTATGGGTATGGGGAGACACCATGCGGTCACATACCAAGAGGTCTCATGAGATGAGGTCATGAGAACATAAGAATAAGAGGAAACTGCAGCGGGCCTATTGGCCCATACTGGGCAGTCCCATTTATACCCAACCCCTATTGCTCATGTATCCATCCAACCTATGTTTGAAGCTATCCAGCGTACTCGAGTTAATGATGATATTTGGTAACTTGTTCCACTCATCCACTACAATTCTTTATTTCCAAACCAATGTTTACCTATTTCAGGCCTAAATCTAAATTTTTCTAATTTACAACCATTTTCGAGTTCGCTCCTGGTTGGATAGTTTGAGTAACTTTGTAATGTCACCTTTGTTTAGCCCTGACTTCCATTTATACACCTCGATCATTTCGTCCCTCAATCTACGTCTCTCGAGGGAGTGCAAATTAAGATGCTTTAACCTGTCTATGTACTCAAGGTTCCCAATGCCTGGGATTAGTCTTGTCATTCTCCTCTGAATTCTTTCTTGGGATTCAATATCCATTCTGTAGTTCAGTCACAAGAATTGAACTGCGTAATACAAGTGAGGTCTCACAAGCACAAGATAAAGTTTTGGGATGACCTCGCTAGTCTTGTAACTAACACTCCTTTGTATGAACCCAAGTACTTTGTTAGCCTTGTTTCGAGCAGCTATATATATTGTTTACTTGGTTTAAGATTCCTACTTATCATTACTCATAAATCTTTCTCACAGTCAGGTTTCTCTAAAACATCTTTGTTCATCTGGTATCTGGTTTCTCTGTTTACATCTCCTAGACTAAGTACTTTACGTTTGTCCACATTGAATTTCATCTGCCATTTTACAGACCATTCAAAAATTTTTTTTAGATCTTCCTGTAGTTTTGCAGAGTCCTTGTCAGATTTAATTAATCTCCCTATTTTAGTGTCATCAGCAAATTTACTTATGTATATATATATATATATATATATATATATATATATATATATATATATATATATATATATATATATATATATATACACACAGCTAGACCCCGACTTACGACTGCTTCGACTCATGACCGTCGGGACTTACGACCGCCGCAGTTGTGACCATTTTTGTTTTGTTTTTTTAATTTTTTTTTTTTTTTTTTTCAAATGACGCACACATTTTCTATACCGAAACGTTTCCAGTTAATGTAGTCTCCATGTATAATTAGAAAATTATGGGGGCCCCATGTGCATTCAGCTGACTACATTAAAGGTAAGTGCTCAGTCACACTGTATCCATTCCTCATTATTTATTACTTTTACTGTACTGTACTGTATTTCATTGTAGATTTTTTTATTAATATTTTTTTTTTTTTTTTTTTTTTTTTTTTTTTTTTTTTTTTTTTTTTATTTATGTCGGACTCATGACCATGTCGGACTTACGACCTGGATTTGGGTCCCTAACCCCATCATATGTTGGGGTCTAGCTGTATATATATATTTATATATATATATACACACACACACACACACAGTCATGTGCCGTTTAACGTCCTAGATACATTCTTAGAAACGTGACGCTATCTTATCTTATGTAATATCTTGTGTAATAACAGATTCAGTTCACAAAATTTTCGGTTAACGAACGACTCTGTGGAACCAATTTTGTTCGTTAATTGAGGGATCACTGTATATTTATACACAATGATATTTTCTCCAGCATATCTTCGTGTGGGTTATTTTCCTATTAATTATTATAAGTGTCTTACTTTGCTTATACGAAGTCTTTCCGGAAAGTATCCAGCCATTTACTATTAAAAAAATATTGCTTACCTATGACAATGGCGCCTGAGTCCCCTTCAAAGTACTCCCCTTGGGACCTCACACACTTCTTCCAGCATCCCTTCCACTTTTCAAAACAGTCTGCAAAGTCCTCTTTCGGGATCTTCATCAGCTGCCTCATCGCATTCTCCTTAATCTCGTCCAGGCCAAACAATATCGAAGAAGTACTACATCGAAGTTTTTCGCTGGCTGAGGGATGCGGTAAGAAGAAAATGACTGCAGCTGTGGGCAAGTGGTGACTGGCAGCTTCATCTTGACAACACGCCTGCCCATTCTTCATGACTCGTGCAGGGTTTTTTGGCAAAACATCACATCACCCAGGTCTCTCAGCCCCCCTACAGCCCAGATTTGGCTCCCTGCGACTTCTGGCTTTTCTCAAAGCTAATATCGCCGTTGAAAGGGAGGAGGTTTCATACCATCATAAAGTTAAGATAAAATTTTTACTACAACATAGTTGTGTGTCGTCAAAAAGTGGAGTTTGGGGGTCGGCCCGGACTCTATTTCAATTAATCCCATTTGTTATGTTATTCACTTTACGCGTTCCTCACTTTCCGCGGGACCCTGCGGGTTACATTAACCGCGTAAAGTGAGGGTTGACCAACCGTTGTGTGCCATTTAAAGATTAGTAGGGTCATTACCTAATTACCTGACCATTGTGGACCTGGTCTCACCCTCCTCTGTATATATTCATCTTGTTTTGCATTACTCTATCTAGTCTGTACTCACCCCTGAAGATGTGAATTACACAAAAGCGCTTGGGAACTTCGTGTTTTCTTCTTTCCTGGTGGTTATCAGCATATATATATACTGTATATATATATATATATATATATATATATATATATATATATATATATATATATATATATATATATATATACATATACATATACATATACACATTGACCCCTCGTTTAACGAATACCTCGGTTAACGTAATTTTGATTAACGAACTGCCTTCCATAAGGTTCTTCAATTCGGTTAACGAAAAAAAATTCGGTTAACGAAGTTCTTACGAACCGACCTCAACATGTTTTCGCTTGCACTGACCGGGCAACCAGCTTTAGTATCAGTCCTCCAATACATTAATCGGTTCTAGGGCTTAAATTCCTTACTATTTTAGTAAATATCAAGAAGTTTATACTGTTCAATAATTTTAAAAGTTTAATATTCAATTTTTTAGTCATTTTAACAATTATTGAACATAATTGAAGGTAGAGTGACTAGTTTAATGCGCAGCATCCAGCCTCTTAACACAGCAAACAGGAGTTAGTCCCTCTCTGTTTTCACTGGAGGTAACATCTTGCTTGAGACTCTCTTCAACTAAACGCTTTTTTTCTGTGTTTCCAAGCAAATTATTGATCATTTTGAAATATATTTTACATATTGACAATATATAATGCAGTGCAGTGTTGATTTAAAGAAAATAATCTTGAATTACACCAAGAGAGCTAAAATTTTATGGGTGAAATGGCGCCATGGGGTGACTTCTCTTCCACCCCAATGCCTTCTCTTCTTCCTTCTCCTCCACCCCCATTCTAAATCCCATCATCATCATCATCCAGGAGCCTTCTACATACACACCTCAAAGTAAGTGAACTTTTCTACCATTTTTGTTGAATTTAGGACATTTTCGGTGAGCTGGAACCAATTACCCAAAAACCCATTGAAACAATGGTTTCAGTTAACGAACTTTTCGGTTAACGAACGACCTTCTGGAACGGATTGAGTTCGTTAATGGAGGGGTCACTGTATACAT
The DNA here is from genome assembly GCA_958450375.1 of Homarus gammarus. NCBI lineage: Eukaryota > Metazoa > Arthropoda > Malacostraca > Decapoda > Nephropidae > Homarus > Homarus gammarus. The sequence continues at coordinate 33,930 of CAUDMG010000780.1, read as the reverse complement.
ACATACATACATATATATATATATATATATATATATATATATATATATATATATATATATATATATATATATATATATATATATATATATATCTTGATAAAATCACACGGGAAAATGGAAACAACGGAGTACCTTAGCTAGTTTGATTAAGGAATTAAAATCAATAAACCTTAGTGATGGTCAGTTCAAAACCGATAATATGTTACATAAATTTATTTGTCAGTGGCCCAAGGTTAAAAATGTTTTAAAAACCTTTGATCTAGATGTATGATAGTTATTTTGTGGGCCCCCCTTTTTTCTGACCTGACTTGACTAGTCACGTCACCACCCTTCTCTTAAGCTCCTCTACGTGTGTGTTGGTGTGGGGATTAGTGGATGTCATCATTTTGACCTGACCTCATGTTTTTTAGGTCACCCTGTATATTTAAGCCTCTCTCTGTCCATGTAATCCAGTTGCCTCTGAAGATGTCTTGAATAAAGACGAAAGCTAAGGTACTCCGTTGTTTCCATTTTCCCGTGTGATTTTATCAAGATTTATCTTATCCACGTTTTCATTGTGGATTTTCATAAAATATATATATATATATATATATATATATATATATATATATATATATATATATATATATATATATATATATATATATATATATATATATATATATATATATATATACACACACACACACACACACACACACATTATTACCCCACTTTACGCGGTTTCACTTTACACAATTTCTCATATACGCGGTGCCTCGCCAGAACCGAACTTTCACTTTCCACGGTTCATCTACCCATATACGCGTGAAGTATAATTTTTTTATTTTTTTATTTAGCTCATAAAATTCATACACATTACCCGGCCAGAATATAATTTACATTGCTGGAATTCTTACAATTTCATGATCATTTTGAATATAAACATCATAGATTTTGCATTAGACATACAAATTTTAGATCTAATGTTTACGCTGAGTAAATATGTTATCTTTTGTGCAAAATATATGACATTTATATTCAAAATGTTCCTGGTCTTACATGGAATCCAACAATGTCAATTATATTATCCTAACTTTAGTCTGAGGTATTATTTGCTACTAAAAGTTAAAATTAGTTTTTTCACCCAACATTTCTCTGGTAAGGAGGGAGGGTGGGGGGTGGGGGGGAGGGTTGGGACCGACCGACCATCTGGCGGGGTTGGAAGAGGGGGGGAGGCAAGTTGGGGTACTTTGATTGACAGATAGTGTCGTGAAGAATATTTTTTTTTTTATTAACTGAAGATATTTGTTTTAGCTCTTAAAATTCATACAAATTACTGGACCAGAATATAATTTACATTGCTGGAATTCTTACAATATGATGATCATTTTGAATATAAACATCATGGATTTTGCATTAGACATACAAATTTTAGATCTAATGTAATAATTTGGTTTACTAAAAGCAAGTATTTTATCTTTTGTGCAAAATATATGAAGTTTACATTCAAAATATTCCCTGACCTGCAAGGAATCCAAAAATGTCAATTATATTATCCTAACTTTAGTCTGAGGTATTATTTATTACTAAACGTTAAAATCTAGTGTTTCACCCAATCATTTCTCACAGAGGTAGGGGCCAGTGAGCTGGGAAGAGGGGGGAGGGGGATTTGAGTCTATTATTTGAATGTACATTAACCTGGTGACTCTATCTCTCTTAAATATTAATTGTGTGAGCCTACCATCATAAAATTTAGATGTTATTTTTAGTACGACATAGGTATTGTGTCGGAAAAAGTGGAGTTTGGGGGTCGGGCCAGTCTCTATTGGAATTAATCCCATATGTTCTGTTGTTCCATTTACGCGGATTTCACTTTTTGCGGTACTCTGTGGGTTCAATTGACCGCGTAAATTGGGGTACTACTGTATATATATATATATATATGTATATATTCTTTCAGTGAGAATGAGCCCGGGAGGGCGTAACTTCATTCACTGAGTGACTTGAAAGCAGAGGATATTGGTCACTAACGATTTAGCCACTTCATAATAGAAGACGCCCTGTGGTCGCCATGATGCTGACCAAAGACCGTATAAGAAATTGTCCCAAACACAATATTTGAGAGACAAAAACAGAATAAAAGTCACTCGATTTCCTCACTGTGCTAAGATGTATAAATGCTGTACAGTAATACCCGCTTTACGCGTTTTTCTTTTATGCATTTCTACATTTACGCGGTACCCCGCCAGAACCGGAATGTTCACTTTACGCGGTGCATCTACTCATATACGCGGGAAGCGGTGCGGGCAGGGTACGCACAAGGTCGCCCAGTCATCAAAACATTACCGAGTTCTTCACCCGCCACCCACCACAGCCGGCCCAAGTCAGTGATAGTGAGGATATGGACTTATATGGCCTGATGATGTAGTAATTCCCTCACAGATGGTGTTATGAGGGGCCTGATGTGGTGGAGTAATTCCCTCACAGATGGTGCAATGAGGGGCATCACATGGTGCAGTAGTTCCCTCACAGGTGGTGTTATGAGGTGTTTGACGTGGTGTAATAATTCCCTCACAGATGGGGTTATGAGGGGCATTACGTGGTGTAGTAGTTCCCTCACAGATGGTGTTATGAGGGGCATTACATGGTGTAGTAATTCCCTCGCAGATGGTGTTATGAGGGACATCATGTGGTGTAGTAATTCCCTCACAGATAGTGTTATGAGGGGCATCATGTGGTGTAGTAGTTCCCTCACAGTTGGCATTATGAGGGGCATCACGTGGTGTAGTATTTCCCTCACAGATGGTGTTATGAGGGGCCTGATGATGTAGTAGTTCCCTCACAGATGGTGTTATGAGGAATCTTACTTGATGCTGTAGCAACTCATTCACTACGTGGTGTTGTAGCATCATGGGGACACCACGTGGTCTGGTGTCACAGGACCTCACTCACTCAAGTGAGTGAGGTGTGGTCCCAGGTCTCCCTATCATGGGTAGCTTGGGTATGACTTAGCTGGTTCCATTCCTTTCGTAAGTGAAATAGTAACTTCTAGCGAGAACTTGTTAAAATTCCAGTTGGGAGGAGGTTTCAGGGGTGAGAGTTGGTATGGGCCAACATAACAGTTGACGTAGCTGCTGCCAGAGCAGCGCCAGGTACATCTTCACCCTTCGGTGGTCAAGGTGTGTGTGTATGTAAACATTTAAACTAGCATTTAACATTGCCATGTAAAGAATTCTTGAATGCTCGGCATGTTTTTTAATGCCGCAGTTTAGAAGTACAGTATACTCTCGATTTAACAGAATCCGATACTGTACAACAAATTCAATTTAGCGGAAGAAGTTTTTTCCGTTATTTTTCACTCGATTAAATGAACTTGTTTACTGATTCGAGATTAATTCCATTAATATGCTCACACCTACAGAGACGTCTCAGACACATGATATGTACATAGAAACATTATTCTTGGCTTACCTTAAACTAGGGGGTTTGGTGTTTGTTTAATTTTTTTTTCTATAATTTCCAAACTTTTTTCCAGTTGCTAGCTGCACTCTTTTGACTTTCTCCCCCACACCACTTCCTCTCTGAGACTTCTGAGAGACTTTCGGCATGATGTCTAAGCACAGTAGTTAGTTGACTGAGATGTAGACCTAGAGGTAGCAGTGTAAAACACACGTGGTGGTGGCAGGACACGGACTGAGTGGATGTAAACAAACCCTATGCACCAAGCGGTGCATTTGGCACGGAATTTGACGGAATCACACTCAATTTAGACTAGTTTGCTAAATCGAGCAAAAATATCAGAAATTCAATTTAGTGGAAACTTTGATAAAACGGAAAGGCGTGGCTCAAATGAGTCCGTTAAATCAAGAAAATACTGTACAGTGAACCCTCGCTTTACGCGGTTTCACTTTACGCGTTTCTACATTTACGCGGTACCCTGCCAGAACCGGAATTCCCACTTTACGCGGTGCATCTACTCATATACGCAGGTGAAGTATAATTTTTTTATTTACCTCATAAAATTCATACAAATTATCTGGCCAGAATATAATTTACATTGCTGGAATTCTTACAATTTGATGATCATTTTGAATATAAACATCATAGATTTTGCATTAGATATACATATTTTAGATCTAATGCAAGTATTTTGTTTACTCAGAGCAAATATGTTATCTTTTGTGCAAAATATATAACGTGTATATTCATAATATTCCTGGTCTTGCAAGGAATCCAGCAATGTCAATTATATTATCCTAACTTTAGTCTGAGGTATTATTTATTACTAAAAATGTAAATATACTGTTATAACCCAATCATTTCTCTGGTAGGGAGGGAAGGTGGGGGTGAGGGGTAGGGAGGGAGGGAGGGACCCAGGGAGCAGGTGGGAAGAGGGGGGAGGTGGGGTATTTTGATTGACAGATAGTATTTCGGTAAGTATATTTTGTTTATTTATTGAAGATATATGTTTTAGCTCATAAAATTCATACAAATTACCGGGCCAGAATATAATTTACATTGCTGGAATTCTTACAATTTGATGATCATTTTGAATATAAACATCATAGATTTTGCATTAGAAATACAAATTTTAGATCTAATGTAAGTATTTTGTTTACTCTGAGTAAATATGTTATCTTTTGTGCAAAATATATGACACTTATATTCAAAATATTCCTGGTCTTACAAGGAATCCAGCAATGTCAATTATATTATCCTAACTTTAGTTTGAGGTATTATTTATTACAATACCTTAAAATCTAGTGGTTTTCCCCCAAACATTTCTCAGAGAGGGAAGAGCCAGCGAGTGTGAGAAGAGGGGGAGGGAGTTGAGTCCATTATTTGAATGGACATTAACTTGGCGACTGTATTTCTCTATTTCTCTTAAATATTAATTGTGTGCATGTACCATCATAAAATTAAGATATTATTTTTACTAGAACATAGGTATTGTGTCGGAAAAAGTGGAGTTTGGGGGTCAGCCGGTCTCTATTTCGTTTAATCCCATATGTTATGTTGTTCACTTTACGCGTTTCTCGCTTTACGCGGGCCTCCGTGGGTTCAATTGACCGCGTAAAGTGAGGGTTCACTGTATAGGTACGGGTGTGGAGTAAGTGTCTCCCGCACATGAATTTTCACACACATGCCCTGTGTGAGCAGTCTCATTGAAGTTCAGAAATTTCCAAAACACGCAAGTCCTCATGTGTAGAAAAAAAAAACTTTCTCCTGTGAAGCGGGCCTTAAACCATAATATGAGAGCTGCAGCTAGCCCCTACAGTTTGAAATATTGTTGTAGGGTACCATAAGTTTTCTTTACAAATAAGCAGGGTCTAATTTGCGAATATCCTATAAGTGTGTTAAAATGTCAATTGCAGATAAGTGGGGCTGTGAAAAGCGAGATATTCTTGGATTGAATATACTCGTTACTGTACTGTACTGTTTTATTTATGTTATTTGGACTAATACATATACAGTTGGTCCTCCTATTACGCTGTCCCACAATCCGCGTTTCACCGTTAACGCGGTGCCTTGCCAGAACCTAACATTTTCACATTCCGCGGTCGTGAACCCCATTACGCGGAGAGCGGCTGGCAAGCCGCGCCATTTTTGGATCCAAACCTCCCGCCATCCGCCATGTTGTGTAAGAGGCGTGAAAATGGTGCGCACAAGGTCGCCCAGTCATCAAAACATTACCGAGTTCTTCACCCGCCACCCACTACAGCCGGCCCAAGTCAGTGATAGTGATAATTATAGTGAGGATATGGACTTATATGAACTTTGGGGGGTTTGACAAAGAGGCCCTGCAAGCCTCTGTGGTGGATAGTGATACAATTGATACAAGTGATACAGGTGAGGGCCAATAATCTGCCCTCTGCCTCGGAACCAACCGCCCATCCCCGTGTGCCCAGCCATCTTTTCTACTAATGTAAGTGTTAAAAAACCTAATATTATTGATATTTCTCTTAATTATTAATTGTGGTTGCATGCCATCATAAAGTTAAGATAATATTTTTACTACAACATAGTTGTGTGTCATCAAAAAGTGGAGTTTGGGGATCGGCCCGGACTCCATTTCAATTAATCCCATATGTTATGTTATTCACTTTACGCGTTTCTCACTTTCCGCGGTACCCTCCGGGTTACATTAACCGCGTAATATGAGGACCAACTGTACTCAGAAGTATCGTTTCTCATAAAAAATGCTTAAAAATGTGTATATATTTGGGGGACATTTTTCCCCATAGCAAACTGGAAAAATAGCTTCAATTCATGAAAGGTTTTTCAGAAACTCACCCCTTTCCTTTCATAAATTGAATCAATCATGTACAAGGTTTTCTCCATAATATGAACAGGCTTTAATACCACATTAATTTTCTTTCAGGGTTAGTGTCTGTCCTAGCTGCAACACACGATTTGCAACCTGCATTGTAACAGGCCGACCAATAATGGATGTAACTGCTGTATGGACATGCTCAGCCTGCAAGCATTCTGCACTGGAACAAGATATGACAATGCGAGCCCACTGTCCTCTGTGTCATTCTGTCATTTTCTCGAATTAAATTTCTTCAGATAGAATATAAAATACTGTAATACATTACATGACACATTCAACTCTTCTAAGGGCAGTTATATATAAAATTAGCTGTGACAGTATGTTTAACTGATGGAGCAAATTTAATTTTTGAATTGGAATATAAGTTGAGATATGGAAATTTACCTTTTTTATTTTATAGGCATAATACAGAATTCATTTTTATTTCCCCTATGCACCATTTTACAGTATTTATTTTTCAGTTAGTGTAAATATTAAATAGCACACTCTTGGTTTATATTGGAGGTTACATTCTTAGTAATTCTCCATGGTAAAGTACTGTATCTGTCAACCAAAAATCTCCGTTGCAAAATAATTTATTTTAAGAAAGATTTGAGGATTCTAAATATGAAATTTAAAAATATAGAATAATTTTCTTTTATTTAATTTTCCACATGCAGTAAAAAACCCAAGTATCTGACCACCTGAGTAATGACACATCCAAATAACAACACAAATCTTGGAAAATTTTTTTAAAAAATTTGAAAAAATATCTTGCATATCTTGCGGCATAGACCAGGTGGTCCCACTCACATCACATCAACAGAGCCGTGCTGTATTCAGTCTACATATGGCTATTACTCAGTGCAGACGTACCTATTCTCTAGTGACATATAAATACTGTACATGTACACCACTGATTTTCTGGGAACTGATGGTCTGGCACCTCCTCTAGTCCGGACAAAATTACGAGAGGGCAGTTAACCTCCCTCCCAGCCAGGGTGAAGGTAGTTTTAGGCTAAAGGTTTTAATCTTTTAAAATGTCACAGACTAAACTTAGCAGAATATAACTTACATTGCTGGAATCCTTGTAAGATAGTGATTAATTTGAGTAAAAACATCATATAGTTTGCACGAGAGATAAAATTTTTTGTCCTTTAGTGTAGTACATTTGAGTACAAGTTTTTCAACTCGTATTTTCGGGTAGATATACGTAACTTTCTTCATTTATTTTTGATCATTTCTATGCTCAAACCATCCTAAATACACATCGTGAAAAAAGTAAAAGAAATAATTGTCATAAGGGCAAACCTGTACTCAAATGTACTAAATAATTACTAACATTTTTATGTCTAATGAAAATTATGTTATGTTTATACTCAAACTAATCATTGTCTTACAAGAATTCCAGCAATGCAAGTTATATTCTGCTAAGTCAATTCAGTGACATTTTATAAGAGAAAACTTAAACTCTCTCTGTATGACAGATAAATAAATAGGCACTAGGTAAACTCTCCCAACCTTCGCCGCCGGCTGTGTCAACACCTCAACTACCCCTCGGCCTTCCTTCCTCCTCCCAGCCAGGGTGAAGGTAGTTTTAGGATTAAAGTTTTTATCTTTTAAAATGTCGCTGACTAGACTTAGCAGAATATAACTTGCGTTGCTGGAATCCTTGTAAGATAATGATTGATTTGAATACAAACATCATATAGTTTGCACTAGAAATAAAAACATTTGTCCCTTAAGTAGTGTAGTACATTTGAGTACAATGTGTGTACAGTAATATGTTGCTCAAAATTATGTTTTTTTCACATTTAATTTACATTTAACATTTGTTTAATTTAAGTTTCTAGCAGTCCATGGTGCTTTAGAGACACAGGAGGTGTATAATTATTGGGTCAGAGGTGTATTGTTGAATTATTATTACCTGACCTCGGTTGATCAGGTAAAACGGATAATCCGGCAAGGCTTTGGAACCAAGGGTGCCGGAAAATCGGTGGTGTACCTTAAACACATATTGTGAGAACAATGCACAAGCAAATACTGTACATTTGGGTAAGGCCTCAAAGAACAGGAAGTGCCTTACCATGAAGGATAAGGTTGAAGTGCTAGCCATGATCGAACAATAAACGTCTGTTCCGGAGATATATAATGTAGAAATTTGGAACTGAATACAGTTGGTCCTCTTATTACGCAGTCCCACAATCCGCGTTTCACCATTAACGCGGTGCCTTGCCAGAACCTAACATCCTTACATTCCGCGGTCGTTTCCGCCATTGTGCGGAGAGTGTCCGGCGCGACGCTATTTTTAGATTTGCCCCACGCGTCACCCACGCACCACCCACGCGCCACCGGCCCGCCTGCCTGCCTCTCCCTCCTCCTCCCTCCTCCTCCCTCCGCTTGGGCAAGCGGCGCGGTAAGGTTGCGCAGTGTGTGTCTTTGTTGCGTTATCACTGACGTCATATGACGTATCAGACCTGTGATTGGCCATGCATCCCTACCCCCCTCTGCCGCTAGCTGTAATTGGCTTAAAGTATTATGACGTGTCCACCCGGGGGGGGAGGGAGGGAGGGAGGAGAGACGACGCTTGACCTAGCCGCGGCAGTTTCATCCCTCAAGGCCACTCCGTGTAAACGCGCATCCCTATCCATCCTTGCACACCTTCGGCACCCTCTTTACACCTTCCTACACATCTCTACACCCTCCTACACATCCCTACACCCTCCTACACATCCCTATCCATCCTTACATATCTTCACCACACTCTTTACACCCTCCTACACATCTCTACACCCTCCTACACATTTAAAGAATTTTTAAAACTAGCTTTAAATGATTGTTTGTTTTTATTTAATAACAAAGCTTTAAACAATGTGATGGTGTTGCTATGGGTTCACCTTTTGGTCCCATGTTGGCCAACGCTTTCCTCTGTCACCACGAGAAGCTTTGGCTTCCCGAATGTTCCCCCCAATTTAAGCCTTTGTTCTATCGTCGGTATGTTGATGACACTTTTTTAATTTTCAGATCATTTGATCACGTCCCTATGTTCCTAAATTATTTAAATTCGAAACATGGCAACATCAAATTTACTTGTGAATTGGAAGAGGAAAATATTCTTCCATTCCTTGATGTTAATATCCACCGTCTTCATAACAGTTTCGAGACAGCCTTATACAGAAAACCAACTCTCACTGGTTTGAGTTCAAAATTTTCATCTTTTATTCCTCTTCATTACAAACATAATCTAGTACGTACTCTTACCAACAGAGCCTTCAATATCTGTTCAAGCTATTTCCACTTGGACATTGAACTAAAATACATAAAGTAACTACTCTTTAATAATGGCTTCCCAAAGAGATTTACAGACACTTACATTGGCAAAACGCTAAGTAGGTTTTTTAGTCCCACACAGCCTCAAATACACACTGTCCCTAAATATTCTATCTCACCATCCCGTACACAGGCCCACTCAGTTTCACCCTTAGAAATAAACTTAAGAAGCTTTTCAATGAATTCTATCCACAAATTTCTCTTAGACTAGTCTTTAAAACCCAGAGTTGAATTAAGAAATTCTTTAAAATTAAAGACACCATTCCCACACACCTGCAATCCTCAGTTGTTTATCACTTTACGTGTGCTAGCTGTAGGGCAGCATATATAGGTAAAACTAAAGGCATTTGATAACTTTTGGATAGGTTTAGATTTGCCTCTTAAGCAGTTTTCATGATTTTATTTTGTCCATCACCATATTTGTATTTTATTCATCAAAGGAAATGTACTGTTGAATAAAGAGAAGAAAACAGCGATATATGCCTCTTGGGTGAGACTCGATAGTGACTGAGTTAATACATTACATTGTTTAATATATCAATAAAATTGTTTCAGTTAGCCTTACCACTACCTCGGCAACCACAACATAATTGTGTTTTGTAATCCTTATTATGTAGAGATGTTAAATATTGGTTGCGTTAGTACTATGATTCATAAACAGCCTGTTTAATGGACGCACATACATTCTATATGTAATACAATATTGTTTTGTTTTACAGAAAGGGGTTAAGGTAAGTGCAAGTTACCTGTTTGAGCTTAGCTGATTAACGTAACATCCAGAATTAAATGTCATCATTATTATTATTAGTATTATTTTTAATTTGAGTTTCTAGAGTATTTTTTTTTTTTTTTGTTTTTTTGTTTTTTAATTTTTTTTTTAATTTTTTTTTTTAATTTTTTTTTTATATAATTTTTTCTTTTAATAATTTTTTTTTATAATTTTTTTTTATAAATTTTTTTTTATAATTTTTTTTTTTTTATAATTTTTATTTTTTAATTCTTTTTTTTTTTAATTTTTTTTGTTTTTCTTATTTTTTATTGTTTTTATTTTTTTTTTTATTTTTTTTTATTTTATTTTTTTTTTTTTTTTATAATTTTTTTTATAATTTTTTTTATAATTTTTTTTTTTTTTTTTTTTTTATAATATTTGGAATAGAAAAATTCGTACGTGAATACGAGAATTACTTTTTTCCATGACGTTTCCTACATGAATATGAGAATTACTAACGTAACAGCGTAACGTTCTAACTTTTTTTTTATAAGCAATTGTTGCCAGCTAGTGTGGACACTTCTGTCTCCTCTAGGGTTGCGGCGAGAACTGTCGCTAAGCTAAAAAGTCAGTAATTCTTGTAATCACCCAAGACTTTTCCATAACAAGAGGCAGCACCTCACACTTCCAAGTATTGCAGATGACTGAAAATCACTGCATTGTTGGTGACAAGCGTGTAGGCTCGCTGGGCAAGGTTGCCAAATATGATTCTCTCTCTCTCTTCACTTTTGACAAGACTCCTCAATATCGAGTCGACTTTTTCATTACCAAACTCATTAATACAAGGTTTAACGTGTCTTTGTAAACTTATAAAAGCAAATACCTGCCTAGTTTTAGCCTACAGCTGATGACGACTTGCTGATCAGTTTCTTCGATCAGGGGACTTTGTTATACTCGATCAGGTTGACTTTGATATTCTCGATCAGGGGACTTTGTTATACTCGATCAGGGGACTTGTTATTCTCGATCAGGGGACTTTGTTATACTCGATCAGGGGACTTTGTTATACTCGATCAGGGGACTTTGTTATACTCGATCAGGGGACTTTGTTATACTCGATCAGGGGACTTTGTTATACTCGATCAGGTTGACTTTGATATTCTCGATCAGGGGACTTTGTTATACTCGATCAGGGGACTTTGTTATTCTCGATCAGGGGACTTTGTTATTCTCGATCAGGGGACTTTGTTATACTCGATCAGGGGACTTTGTTATACTCGATCAGGTTACTTTGTTATACTCGATCAGGGGACTTTGTTATACTCGATCAGGGGACTTTGTTATACTCGATCAGGGGACTTTGTTTTACTCGATCAGGGGGCTTTGTTATTCTCGATCAGGGGACTTTGTTATACTCGATCAGGGGACTTTGTTATACTCGATCAGGTTACTTTGTTATACTCGATCAGGGGACTTTGTTATACTCGATCAGGGGACTTTGTTATACTCGATCAGGAGACTTTGTTATACTCGATCAGGGGGCTTTGTTATACTCGATTTGGGGACTTTGTTATACTCGATCAGTGGACTTTGTTATACTCGATCAGTGGACTTTGTTATACTCGATCAGGGGACTTTGTTATTCTCGATCAGGGGACTTTGTTATACTCGATCAGGGGGCTTTGTTATACTCGATGAAGTGGCTTGGTTATACTCGATCAGGTTACTTTGTTGTACGCGATCAGGGACTTTGTTATACTCGATCAGGGGACTTTGTTATACTCGATCAGGGGACTTTGTTTTACTCGATCAGGGGACTTTGTTATACTCGATCAGGGGATTTTGTTATACTCGATCAGGGGGCTTTGTTATAGTCGATCAGGGGACTTTGTTATACTCGATCAGGTTACTTTGTTATACTCGATCAGGGGGCTTTGTTATACTCGATGAAGTGGCTTGGTTATACTCGATCAGGTTACTTTGTTATACTCGATCAGGTTACTTTGTTATACTCGATCAGGGGGCTTTGTTATACTCGATGAAGTGGCTTGGTTATACTCGATCAGGTTACTTTGTTATACTCGATTAGGAGGCTTTGTTATACTCGATTAGGGGGCTTTGTTATACTCGATTAGGGGGCTTTGTTATACTCGATCAGGGGACTTTGCTATACTCGATCAGGGACTTTGCTATACTCGATCAGGGACTTTGTTATACTCGATCAGGGGACTTTGTTATACTCGAGCAGGGGGCTTTGTTATACTCGAGCAGGGGGCTTTGTTATACTCGATCAGGGGGCTTTGTTATACTCGATGAAGTGGCTTGGTTATACTCGATCAGGTTACTTTGTTGTACGCGATCAGGGACTTTGTTATACTTGATTAGGGAGCTTTGTTATACTCGATCAGGGGACTTTGTTTTACTCGATCAGGGGACTTTGTTATACTCGATCAGGGGATTTTGTTATACTCGATCAGGGGGCTTTGTTATACTCGATCAGGGGACTTTGTTATACTCGATCAGGTTACTTTGTTATACTCGATCAGGGGGCTTTGTTATACTCGATGAAGTGGCTTGGTTATACTCGATCAGGTTACTTTGTTATACTCGATTAGGAGGCTTTGTTATACTCGATCAGGGGGCTTTGTTATACTCGATCAGGGGGCTTTGTTATACTCGATCAGGGGACTTTGTTATACTCGATCAGGTTACTTTGTTATACTCGATCAGGGGGCTTTGTTATACTCGATGAAGTGGCTTGGTTATACTCGATCAGGTTACTTTGTTATACTCGATTAGGAGGCTTTGTTATACTCGATCAGGGGGCTTTGTTATACTCGATCAGGGGGCTTTGTTATACTCGATCAGGGGACTTTGCTATACTCGATCAGGGGACTTTGTTATACTCGATCAGGGGCTTTGTTATACTCGATCAAGGGCTTTGTTATACTCGATCAGGGGGCTTTGTTATACTCGATCAGGGGACTTTGTTATACTCGATCAGGGGACTTTGTTATACTCGATCAGGGGACTTTGTTATACTCGATCAGGGGACTTTGTTATACTCGATCAGGGGATGTACCTCTAATTTGTCTCACACTACTCCTTACTCTCCCTCATTCTCACTTTCTTTCTCATTCCTCAGTATAATTCTCTCGTTCTTGTGTGGTTACAAATCTTCTTAATTACGAAATTATCCAGTTTGTACATACCATTACTCAAACTCATGTTGATGGATTCGGTAGGTTTAGCGAGACTGGATTCTATAAAGTTCCTACTGTCAAATGAATTACAAGGTAATATTGAGGAGGCATTATCCCAGTCAATGCAATGCTTATTATCCCTCAGATGAACAAACAGAGCATTGGATTCCTGGCCTGTCCTAACACTATATTTGTGTTGTTTAAGTCTAGTTACAAGATCTTTACCTGTCTGGCCTAAGTAAAACATATTACATTCCTTGCAAGGAACATTATAAATGCAACCACCTGTATTGTTGGGGGAGTTCTTGATTAACATTTGTTTAACAGTGCATGAGTATTTAAATGCCACATTGACGTTTCAGGTTTTTAGTTGTAAAGGAATTTGAGAGAAATTTTTGTGAAATGGTAATACTAAGAGATTCTTATGGTCATGGGTGGGCTTTGGGTCGGTTCTGTAGAAAGATTTCTTAGTAAATGTTAAGGCATTTGTCTATGAAAGATCTAGGGTACTTAAAGTTCAAGGTCTTATTGCAACTATATCTTGCGCTAGTCAGGCCGCACCTCGATTATGCGGTTCAGTTCTGGTGCCCCTATTATAGAATGGATATCAATTCACTAGAGTCGGTGCAGCGAGGAATGACAAAAATGATTCCGGGACTTAGAAACCTTCCATATCAGGATAGGTTAAAGAAACTTAACTTGCATTCCCTAGAAAGACGAAGAGTGCGGGGAGATATGATAGAAGTATTTAAGTGGGTGAAAGGAATCAATAAAGGGGATATAGATAAAGTTCTTATAATATCCGAGCAGGATAAGACTCGGAGCAACGGATTTAAGTTGGATAAGGAAGGAACCGGTTCACAAATAGGGTGGTGGACGAGTGGAACAAGCTTAGCAACTTTGTTATTAGTGCTGGAACCTGGAGAGTTTTAAAAGGAGGCTAGATAGATTCATGGATGACAGAGAGTGGTAGTAACTCTCGACATGAGCTACCATGCACAGGCCAACCGGCCTATTGCAGACTCCTTATGCTCTTGGCGGTGGGTTATGTGTATACCTTCGTCAGCCAGTGCCCTACCAGCTGAGTATTTCACCCCTGCTCTGTGTGTGAGAAGACGTGTATAGAGTGTATGAATTACTCTACCCTTACACAGTGGCGGAGCTAGAGTGTGTGCCGCCCGGGGCGGCCCTTGAGTTTGCCGCCCCCCCCCCCCCCCCCCCTCGTGCCCCCACAAAAAATACATATTGCACAGTGACTCACTCGTCTTGTCACGATGGAGACTTGTGCAGAACTGAAGTGAATTGCTTGTAACTGGTGGATTGGTCGGCTGTACATGAACTGATATGACCCGAGACTGCATGGTTTTGCAGCTACTGGAGACGTTAATCCTTCCCTTTGTATCGGCGGCAAGTTAATCCTCGTCGTGTCTGACCTAACACCTGACCCACACCACATGAGCTCACTGGCGTACTTGTTTGAAGTTGTTTCCTTAATCCTCAACAGGTTACAGGTTGTGTGTGAGGCGGGGGGGGGGGGGGGGGCATAGCAAGGGTGTAGCTCATGATGTGGCCGTGATGATGTGGGTCAGGTGTTAGGTCAGACACGACAAGGATTAACTTGCCGCCGATACAAAGGGATGGATTAACGTCTCCAGTAGCTGCAGATATGGGTGATGAGCAGACCCAAAAGTGCCGCCCCCCCCCCCTAGCTACGCTAGTGCCCTTACACACAATATAAACGTCACAAAAACTGTCTCGTTACCAACACTGAATTCCTGACATAAACCCCTAACATTATTACTAGTTAACCGTAATAAGAAAACACGCAATTAACATCAGTACAAGATGACGTCATGTAAAATCCGCTAATTAGAACGCAGGATGGCAGTGACGTGCTTCCCTTTTTATGCAGCTATTGCAATTCTTGACGCCGGTGATCTATAGCCATAACGCCGTCACCGTTTAATTAATTAGCATCGAATACACTTGTAAAGTTGTGATAATTACAGAAAAAATGTGTCCTCAAAAAACAAGACAAAATAAAACTGCGTATTAACAGTCATTAGTGTTTTGTGTGTGTGTGTGATCACTTCCAGGGACAGTGACGGGTTAAGACTTTCGTAGGCCTTAGGCACCTCTAAGATATGGGGCCCCATTTGACAGCATATTCACTAATAACACAAGCTAGTACCTCATTATAAAATGTGATGTCGAAAGAATAAGATTCAGTGATGTTTGCCATGAACTGAGTAAAAGAAAATGGGTTAGATCAGCTGTTCTTATACAGTACAGAAATATATTTGTTTACAAGAAGCACAGCTAGCTGGTGGACACTAATAGGATTAAGTAATAAATAAATGGGAAAAAAGTACCTCATTATCAATTTAATAATAACCTGTAGAAAAAGGGGAAGAAAAGTTCTCGTTATATTTTTCGTAGGCCCTAGGAGGAGGTGGTGTGTGGACTGCCTCTCATCCTTGAGTTACTCGTTTATGATCATTTTCGTGTTTTATTTATTGATTTTATTTGATTTATTTGTTTTCGTCTTCGCTAAAATCTGCTACAAAGTAATTTAAATCTCGCATAGTAACGGTAATATATGAGTGATAAGATAATTATTGAATTGTTGTACCGTAAAGAGTCGTTCCAGTGCTTGTTTGATAGTTCGCTAGTTTGTTTTTTTATTACTTCCAATAAAGCTCACCAAGGTTTTATTTTAGAGTAATAAGATAAGTTAGAATATAATTGATATACGTCATTATTCTAACATCAAGAACGATTTATACGATAGAGAATTAAAAATAAATAAATTTTGGCGATATGGCAACATGTATGGGGACCGTGACAGCCACATCATCACTCCCTGTCCTGTACGTGGTCGCGGTGGACCTGTGCATTATTCCTTTCTTTTTGACAATTTCCTTACAAACTTGATAATCTGTCGGTGTTATATACTGATATAAGTGGAAGTGTTCGGTGTTGTGAAGTGCTGGAGGGCCCGTAACGTGAAGTGTTGTGTTAATATATGGGAAATATTGGTTAAAAGGTGAAGTGACCTGATGAGATTAGAGGATATTTGTCACTGATGCCAAGTGGAGTGTTATGGGCCCATAACTTGATTGGATTAATGGAAATAAATAGTGTTAACGGAGGTAGTGAACCTAATTGAAGGTTAAAGAAAAATTCACGCGTGGAATCCCTATTTCTAGTGAACATTAAAAGTACGACGAGGTACCGTCCGTAATGAATTTTCCAAGTGTTCCTTTTTGAAGTGAAGTCAATTAAAACATGTGTGAACTACAAGGGTATTCACCACAGTTAACTACACCAGGACTTGAGTCACTCCGCAAGGTGGATAGCCCACCTGCTGTTAACCTTCTCCTTTACTTGCCACTTCTGAACTTTACCTTGTACTTTATCCTTCTCCTACTCTTAGAGCTATGCTCTGTTCTCTCCGTACAACCAACCAACCAACTTGAGTCACCCTCCTCCAGGAATTTAAATTAAGGTATGATTAAAACTTTGGTTTGGTTAGGTATGATTAGTGTTATGCCATGTATCACAATTGGCACACAGAGCTATTACAATTGTTATGGGTTCATACGTCTGACTCGCCCCTACCCCTAGCAACAACATCAAATACAATATTATATCAGTACACTTTACATTCAGAAACATTAAGAAAATCTAACATTAAACCTTACCAACGTATACCAACACACACAGTAGGTTTAGGTCTGGTTTTGTTGGGGTTTTTACTCATGTGTATAACGAAAAACCGTCCCTGCCTATTAGGTTTATGGACATGAAGGTTATGAATGGATAATAATCACTATTTTACATTAGACAAAATTATGATTGGATCATATGAAGATCCTCCCCCCCCCCCCCCCCCAAACCTTCTTGGGGGGGGAGGATCTTCATATGATCAAGCCTGGATGGGAGGATCTGACCTGACCTAACGTCACTATGACTACATTTGTGTTGGTATATATATATATAGTCAGATTTTGCCCATGTACTCAATATCAAGAGCACCATGGACCGTGATACTTTCAAGACTGTTGTGCTGCCCTTGCTAACTGAAGATTCTCTGTTGGTTCATGTTAGGAGTAATAATCATCCCATTACTTGGGGGAAAAAGCTAAGAAGTATTTGAATCATCTTGTGTCACAGGAAGACTTCTGGTTGAAGCTA
Organism: Homarus gammarus; assembly: GCA_958450375.1. Taxonomy (NCBI): domain Eukaryota; kingdom Metazoa; phylum Arthropoda; class Malacostraca; order Decapoda; family Nephropidae; genus Homarus; species Homarus gammarus. The sequence continues at coordinate 16,196 of CAUDMG010000780.1, read as the reverse complement.
GTTTGATTAAGGAATTAAAATCAATAAACCTTACTGATGGTCACTCCAAAACTGATAATATGTTACATAAATTTATCTCTACACCCTCCTACACATCCCTATCCATCCTTACACACCTTCGGCACCCCCCTTACACCCTCCTACACATCTCTACACCCTCCTACACATCCCTATCCATCCTTACACTCCTTCGGCACCCCCCTTACACCCTCCTACACATCCCTACACCCTCCTACACATCCCTATCCATCCTTACACACCTTCGGCACCCTCTCTACACCCTCCTACACATCTCTACACCCTCCTACACATCTCTATCCATCCTTACACATCTTCAGCACACCCTTTACACCCTCCTACACATCTCTACACCCTCCTACACATTTAAAGAATTTTTAAAACTAGCTTTAAATGATTGCTTGTTTTTATTTAATAACAAAGCTTTAAACAATGTGATGGTGTTGCTATGGGTTCACCTTTAGGTCCCACGTTGGCCAACGCTTTCCTCTGTCACCACGAGAAGCTTTGGCTTCCCGAATGTTCCCCCCAATTTAAGCATTTGTTCTATCGTCGGTATGTTGATGACACTTTTTTAATTTTCAGATCATTTGATCACGTCCCTATGTTCCTAAATTATTTAAATTCGAAACATGGCAACATCAAATTTACTTGTGAATTGGAAGAGGAAAATATTCTTCCATTCCTTGATGTTAATATCCACCGTCTTCATAACAGTTTCGAGACAGCCTTATACAGAAAACCAACTTTCACTGGTTTGAGTTCAAAATTTTCATCTTTTATTCCTCTTCATTACAAACATAATCTAGAACGTACTCTTACCAACAGAGCCTTCAATATCTGTTCAAGCTATTTCCACTTGGACATTGAACTAAAATACATAAAGTAACTACTCTTTAATAATGGCTTCCCAAAGAGATTTACAGACACTTACATTGGCAAAACGCTAATTAGGTTTTTTAGTCCCACACAGCCTCAAATACACACTGTCCCTAAATATTCTATCTCACCATCCCGTACACAGGCCCACTCAGTTTCACCCTTAGAAATAAACTTAAGAAGCTTTTCAATGAATTCTATCCACAAATTTCTCTTAGACTAGTCTTTAAAACCCAGAGTTGAATTAAGAAATTCTTTAAAATTAAAGACACCATACCCACACACCTGCAATCCTCAGTTGTTTATCAATTTACGTGTACTAGCTGTAGGGCAGCATATATAGGTAAAACTAAAGACATTTGATAACTTTTGGATAGGTTTAGATTTGCCTCTTAAGCAGTTTTCATGATTTTTTTTTGTCCATCACCATATTTGTATTTTATTCATCAAAGGAAATGTACTGTTGAATAAAGAGAAGAAAACAGCGATATATGCCTCTTGGGTGAGACTCGATAGTGACTGAGTTAATACATTACATTGTTTAATACATCAATAAAATTGTTTCAGTTAGCCTTACCACTACCTCGGCAACCACAACATAATTGTGTTTTGTAATCCTTATTATGTAGAGATGTTAAATATTGGTTGTGTTAGTACTATGATTCATAAAGCAGCCTGTTTAATGGACGCACATACATTCTATATCTAATACAATATTGTTTTGTTTTACAGAAAGGGGTTAAGGTAAGTGCAAGTTACCTGTTTGAGCTTAGCTGATTAACGTAACATACAGAATTAAATGTCATCATTATTATTATTAGTATTATTTTTAATTTGAGTTTCTAGGGTATTACAGGTCCGTAAACCACATATTTGTGAGTTGTTGACCCGTGAGCCTTGATGTGTCAGGGGAGGATATTAGATGTTCTCTGTAGTGTACTAACACCTGCCCCGCCAGTGCTGGAAACGTATAACGGTGCCAACTTCAGGCAGTGAGACACACTGAGGCTTATTACAGTAAAATGTTCAGCTTTAGGGATCAGTTCTACTAACAAGGTCTGTGTTGTGTTGTAGTCGACACAGATGAGTAGTATTTTTATGTCACTTTACCTCAAGCTGCAAAGAAGACAAAGTGAAGAAACAGGTACAAAGTTGTGGAAGAAAAGGACGAGACTATACCTCCGCCTAACACACATAAGGTAAACTAGTTGTTTTGTGTTTACATAACTGAAGGGTGAAGCATTATATTCACTTGAATAGAAAAAATATTTGCTGAGAAACGACAACAGTTGTCGCCCCTAGTTACATGGCGGTCAGCGTTTTATCGGTACATGCACTCGATCTATTAACTCGGTTTAAATTAAGTTTTCCAATATTTTTGAGACTTTGTGACACCAAATACTAGTCGAGAAGTGATTGGCAGTCCGATTTATTCATCTAGGACCATTATTTGACTTCATTGCGGCTATATTTGGGTACATTTGGGTAATTCCTCGCTCCCTCGGTACATGCGCGCGATGTATTAACTCAGATTGAAGTAAGTTTTCCAATTTTTTGTGACTTTCTGACCCCAAATACTAGTCGACAAGTGGTTGGCAGTCCGATTTATTCATCTAGGACCATTATTTGACTTCATTGCGGCTATATTTGGCTACATTTGGGTACATTTGGGTAATTAGTCGGACCGCTTTTTTATATATGTCTACATTACATGTCCCACCTGTGCCAGACATCTGCGTCATGACACTTGTATAGCAAAACTTTCCCTATAATTATAACATATACTAATCAACAAACGTTCATACCATGTGATCTTTAATTTAGGGATGGGTCCAGCAAGCAGAAAATGGGAAGTTGTCCAGTGTGACGTAGAAGGTTGATATAGGGTGGTTGAAGGAGGCGTGTGTTGAAGGTGGATATCGAGTGAGGATTTGTATTAGCTTTTAATTATTACGTTGATGTGTGTTTAAGGTGTAGTATTGTAGGGGTATCGAGATATTTTTTTTATAATTTTTTTTTATACTTTTTTTTTATAATTTTTTTTTTAAATTTTTTTTTATAATTTTTTTTTATAATTTTTTTTTTAAATTTTTTTTTATAATTTTTTTTTATAATTTTTTTTTTATAATTTTTTTTATTTTTTTTAATTATTTTTTTTTATTATTTTTTTATAATTTTTTTTTTATAATTTTTTTTATAATTTTTTTTTAAAATTTTTTTTTTTAATTTTTTTTATATTTTTTTTTTTATAATTGATTTTTTATAATTTTTTTTTATAATTTTTTTTATAATTGTTTTTTATTATTTTTTTTTCTAAATTTTTTTTATAATTTTTTTTTTATAATTTTCTTAATTTTTTTGAATTTTTTTTTATAATTTTTTTATAATTGTTTTTTATTATTTTTTTTTCTAAATTTTTTTTTTTTATAATTTTTTTTTTATAATTTTCTTAATTTTTTTTAATTATTTTTTATAATTTTTTTTTTTATAATTTTTTTTTTATAATTTGTTTTTTTTTAATTTTTTTTATAATTTTTTTTTTTTATAATTTTTTTTTATAATTTTTTTTATTTTTTTTATAATTTTTTTTTGTTTTTTTTTTAAATTTTTTTTTTTTTTATAATTTTTTTTTTATAATTTTTTTGAGGTTTTCAAACAACGAATCTGCTGCTTCTAAAAGGCCTCTGAATATTTCTCCATCTTGAAATGTTTTTTTTTTTTATGCTCAGTAAGTACTGGACTCACCCTGAATGACGCAATGGTTGCTACCCTTCATTTTGAGCTCGCTTCAGTAAAAGAGTTTGTTGTGCAGTAAGCTGAGATTTCAGTTCCTGAACTTTCCTCTTTCATAGCTCACTTTTGGGTGGGAAATCATTATCATACTTCTTGTGAAAACTTTTGAAATGTCTTTCAGGATTTTCTTTCTTAGCTAGAGCTGGAGACGCATGGCAGATCAAGCAGAGACACTTCAAATTATTCAAGGTAAAAATAGTCTTCTTCCCATTCATTGTGAAAATGGTAAATTTGGGTATGTTTAGTACTTGATCCAGAACTCATTTTTGGTTCAGTTGATGGCCAATAACCTATATTTGGAAAAGAAAAAGTCGTACGTGAATACGAGAATTACTTTTTTCCATGACGTTTCCTACATGAATATGAGAATTACTAACGTAACAGCGTAACGTTCTAATTTTTTTTTTATAAGCAATTGTTGCCAGCTAGTGTGGACACTTCTGTCTCCTCTAGGGTTGCGGCGAGAACTGTTGCTAAGCTAAAAAGTCAGTAATTCTTGTAATCACCCAAGACTTTTCCATAACAAGAGGCAGCACCTCACACTTCCAAGTATTGCAGATGACTGAAAATCACTGCATTGTTGGTGACAAGCGTGTAGGCTCGCTGGGCAAGGTTGCCAAATATGATTCTCTCTCTCTCTTCACTTTTGACAAGACTCCTCAATATCGAGTCGACTTTTTCATTACCAAACTCATTAATACAAGGTTTAACGTGTCTTTGTAAACTTATAAAAGCAAATACCTGCCTAGTTTTAGCCTACAACTGATGACGACTTGCTGATCAGTTTCTTCGATCAGGGGACTTTGTTATACTCGATCAGGTTGACTTTGATATTTTCGATCAGGGGACTTTGTTATACTCGATCAGGTTGACTTTGATATTCTCGATCAGGGGACTTTGTTATACTCGATCAGGGGACTTTGTTATACTCGATCAGGGGACTTGTTATTCTCGATCAGGGGACTTTGTTATACTCGATCAGGGGACTTTGTTATACTCGATCAGGGGACTTTGTTATTCTCGATCAGGGGACTTTGTTATACTCGATCAGGGGGCTTTGTTATACTCGATGAAGTGGCTTGGTTATACTCGATCAGGTTACTTTGTTGTACGCGATCAGGGACTTTGTTATACTCGATCAGGGGACTTTGTTATACTCGATCAGGGGACTTTGGTTTACTCGATCAGGGGACTTTGTTATACTCGATCAGGGGATTTTGTTATACTCGATCAGGGGGCTTTGTTATAGTCGATCAGGGGACTTTGTTATACTCGATCAGGTTACTTTGTTATACTCGATCAGGGGGCTTTGTTATACTCGATGAAGTGGCTTGGTTATACTCGATCAGGTTACTTTGTTATACTCGATTAGGAGGCTTTGTTATACTCGATTAGGGGGCTTTGTTATACTCGATTAGGGGGCTTTGTTATACTCGATCAGGGGACTTTGCTATACTCGATCAGGGACTTTGCTATACTCGATCAGGGGACTTTGTTATACTCGAGCAGGGGGCTTTGTTATACTCGAGCAGGGGGCTTTGTTATACTCGATCAAGGGCTTTGTTATACTCGATCAGGGGGCTTTGTTATACTCGATGAAGTGGCTTGGTTATACTCGATCAGGTTACTTTGTTGTACGCGATCAGGGACTTTGTTATACTTGATTAGGGAGCTTTGTTATACTCGATCAGGGGACTTTGTTATACTCGATCAGGGGACTTTGTTATACTCGATCAGGGGACTTTGTTATACTCGATCAGGGACTTTGTTATTCTCGATCAGGGGACTTTGTTATACTCGATCAGGGGACTTTGTTATACTCGATCAGGGGGACTTTGTTATACTCGATCAGGGAGCTTTGTTATACTCGATTAGGGGACTTTGTTATACTCGATCAGGGGACTTTGTTATACTCGATCAGGGGACTTTGTTATACTCGATCAGGGGATGTACCTCTAATTTGTCTCACACTACTCCTTACTCTCCCTCATTCTCACTTTCTTTCTCATTCCTCAGTATAATTCTCTCGTTCTTGTGTGGTTACAAATCTTCTTAATTACGAAATTATCCAGTTTGTACATACCATTACTCAAACTCATGTTGATGGATTCGGTAGGTTTAACGAGACTGGATTCTATAAAGTTCCTACTGTCAAATGAATTACATGGTAATATTGAGGAGGCATTATCCCAGTCAATGCAATGCTTATTATCCCTCAGATGAACAAACAGAGCATTGGATTCCTGGCCTGTCCTAACACTATATTTGTGTTGTTTAAGTCTAGTTACAAGATCTTTACCTGTCTGGCCTAAGTAAAACATATTACATTCCTTGCAAGGAACCTTATAAATGCAACCACCTGTATTGTTGGGGGAGTTCTTGATTAACATTTGTTTAACAGTGCATGAGTATTTAAATGCCACATTGACGTTTCAGGTTTTTAGTTGTAAAGGAATTTGAGAGAAATTTTTGTGAAATGGTAATACTAAGAGATTCTTATGGTCATGGGTGGGCTTTGGATCGGTTCTGTAGAAAGATTTCTTAGTAAATATTAAGGCATTTGTCTATGAAAGATCTAGGGTACTTAAGGTTCAAGGTCTTATTGCAACTATATCTTGCGCTAGTCAAGCCGCACCTCGATTATGCGGTTCAGTTCTGGTGCCCCTATTATAGAATGGATATCAATGCACTAGAGTCGGTGCAGCGAAGAATGACAAAAATGATTCCGGGACTTAGAAACCTTCCATATCAGGATAGGTTAAAGAAACTTAACTTGCATTCCCTAGAAAGACGAAGAGTGCGGGGAGATATGATAGAAGTATTTAAGTGGGTGAAAGGAATCAATAAAGGGGATATAGATAAAGTTCTTATAATATCCGAGCAGGATAAGACTCGGAGCAACGGATTTAAGTTGGATAAGGAAGGAACCGGTTCACAAATATGGTGTTGGACGAGTGGAACAAGCTTAGCAACTTTGTTATTAGTGCTGGAACCTGGAGAGTTTTAAAAGGAGGCTAGATAGATTCATGGATGACAGAGAGTGGTAGTAACTCTCGACATGAGCTACCATGCACAGGCCAACCGGCCTATTGCAGACTCCTTATGCTCTTGGCGGTGGGTTATGCGTATACCTTCGTCAGCCAGTGCCCTACCAGCTGAGTATTTCACCCCTGCTCTGTGTGTGAGAAGACGTGTATAGAGTGTATGAGTTACTCTACCCTTACACAGTGGCGTAGCTAGAGTGTGTGCCGCCCGGGGCGGCCCTTGAGTTTGCCGCCCCCCCCCCCCCCCCCGTGCCCCCACAAAAAATACATATTGCACAGTGACTCACTCGTCTTGTCACGATGGAGACTTGTGCAGAACTGAAGTGAATTGCTTGTAACTGGTGGATTGGTCGGCTGTACATGAACTGATATGACCCGAGACTGCATGGTTTTGCAGCTACTGGAGACGTTAATCCTTCCCTTTGTATCGGCGGCAAGTTAATCCTCGTCGTGTCTGACCTAACACCTGACCCACACCACATGAGCTCACTGGCGTACTTGTTTGAAGTTGTTTCCTTAATCCTCAACAGGTTACAGGTTGTGTGTGTGGCGGGGGGAGGGGGGGGGGCGCATAGCAAGGGTGTAGCTCATGATGTGGCCGTGATGATGTGGGTCAGGTGTTAGGTCAGACACGACAAGGATTAACTTGCCGCCGATACAAAGGGATGGATTAACGTCTCCAGTAGCTGCAGATATGGGTGATGAGCAGACCCAAAAGTGCCGCCCCCCCCTAGCTACGCTAGTGCCCTTGCACACAATATAAACGTCACAAAAACTGTCTCGTTACCAACACTGAATTCCTGACATAAACCCCTAACATTATTACTAGTTAACCGTAATAAGAAAACACGCAATTAACATCAGTACAAGATGACGTCATGTAAAATCCGCTAATTAGAACGCAGGATGGCAGTGACGTGCTTCCCTTTTTATGCAGCTATTGCAATTCTTGACGCCGGTGATCTATAGCCATAACGCCGTCACCGTTTAATTAATTAGCATCGAATACACTTGTAAAGTTGTGATAATTACAGAAAAAATGTGTCCTCAAAAAACAAGTCAAAATAAAACTGCGTATTAACAGTCATTAGTGTTTTGTGTGTGTGTGTGTGATCACCTCCATGGACAGTGACGGGTTAAGACTTTCGTAGGCCTTAGGCACCTCTAAGATATGGGGCCCCATTTGACAGCATATTCACTAATAACACAAGCTAGTACCTAATTATAAAATGTGATGTCGAAAGAATAAGATTCAGTGATGTTTGCCATGAATCGAGTCAAAGAAAATGGGTTAGATCAGCTGTTCTTATACAGTACAGAAATATATTTGTTTACAAGAAGCACAGCTAGCTGGTGGACACTAATAGGATTAAGTAATAAATAAATGGGAAAAAAGTACCTCAGTATCAATTTAATAATAACCTGTAGAAAAAGGGGAAGAAAAGTTCTCGTTATATTTTTCGTAGGCCCTAGGAGGAGGTGGTGTGTGGACTGCCTCTCATCCTTGAGTTACTCGTTTATGATCATTTTCGTGTTTTATTTATTGATTTTATTTGATTTATTTGTTTTCGTCTTCGCTAAAATCTGCTACAAAGTAATTTAAATCTCGCATAGTAACGGTAATATATGAGTGATAAGATAATTATTGAATTGTTGTACCGTAAAGAGTCGTTCCAGTGCTTGTTTGATAGTTCGCTAGTTTGTTTTTTTATTACTTCCAATAAAGCTCACCAAGGTTTTATTTTAGAGTAATAAGATAAGTTAGAATATAATTGATATACGTCATTATTCTAACATCAAGAACGATTTATACGATAGAGAATTAAAAATAAATAAATTTTGGCGATATGGCAACATGTATGGGGACCGTGACAGCCACATCATCACTCCCTGTCCTGTACGTGGTCGCGGTGGACCTGTGCATTATTCCTTTCTTTTTGACAATTTCCTTACAAACTTGATAATCTGTCGGTGTTATATACTGATATAAGTGGAAGTGTTCGGTGTTGTGAAGTGCTGGAGGGCCCGTAACGTGAAGTGTTGTGTTAATATATGGGAAATATTGGTTAAAAGGTGAAGTGACCTGATGAGATTAGAGGATCTTTGTCACTGATGCCAAGTGAAGTGTTATGGGCCCATAACTTGATTGGATTAATGGAAATAAATAGTGTTAACGGAGGTAGTGAACCTAATTGAAGGTTAAAGAAAAATTCACGCGTGGAATCCCTATTTCTAGTGAACATTAAAAGTACGACGAGGTACCGTCCGTAATGAATTTTCCAAGTGTCCTTTTTGAAGTGAAGTCAATTAAAACATGTGTGAACTACAAGGGTATTCACCACAGTTAACTACACCAGGACTTGAGTCACCCTCCTCCAGGAATTTAAATTAAGGTATGATTAAAACTTTGGTTTGGTTAGGTATGATTCGTGTTATGCCATGTATCACAATTGGCACACAGAGCTATTACAATTGTTATGGGTTCATACGTCTGACTCGCCGCTACCCAACATCAAATACAATATTATATCAGTACACTTTACATTCAGAAACATTAAGAAAATCTAACATTAAACCTTACCAACGTATACCAACACACACAGTAGGTTTAGGTCTGGTTTTGTTGGGGTTTTTACTCATGTGTATAACGAAAAACCGTCCCTGCCTATTAGGTTTATGGACATGAAGGTTATGAATGGATAATAATCACTATTTTACATTAGACAAAATTATGATTATCTAAGGACGATGAAACGGGCTGTGATTATGGAATTTTTCGTTGAATTACTATCCTTCCGGCAAACATTAAGAGTGTGAGCTTTTATTGACCGCTACACCTATGGTTAACGAGTGAGTTTCTTTATAGAAAGTTGATATATTTAACTGAAGGGATGAAGGTCGCTACGGTGGCTGAGGTGTAACCACGGCTCGTTCAACAGAGCGAGTTTCTTCATCATCCAACTAATTATTAGTTTGGTCTTAAAAACCGGTGTGTGTTGTTAAAGTAGTGATTATAACTTACTACAGGGGCAATTTGAACTCAGTTTTCGTCGATTATTTTTAGAATGTGACTTGAATGTACCTGTAGTTTAACGGAGTGTTCAGGTGTTTGAGATGAGTAAAAAATGTTCTGGATTTACTGAGGTCACGATATGTAGTCTGTAGGCTGGTCGCTTCGGGGTGGTAAAAGTCTCAGGAAAGTAGCTTTGATATTATCGGAAAACGAATCACGGAGAACAGGTAAATTTTGATATGTAGCCTATCACTTAGTGTTTTTATTTAATTTTAAAATCAAACTTTAACCATTAATGATTTCTGTCAGGTTGTTGGAGAGACGAGGGCACTGGGGCCACGAAGTACTTGTTGTTTATTCTCAGCCTCAATACCAAGCCCGTTAGATACAAGCAACGAAAACAAGATCCATGGACAGTCCCGGATTATTAGGCACAGTGCCTAGGGCCTACGAAAAATAAAACGAGAACTTTTCTTTCCCTTTTTCTACAGGTTATTATTAAATTGATAATGGGGTACTTTTTTCCCATTTATTTATTACTTAATCCTATTAGTGTCCACCAGCTAGCTGTGCTTCTTGTAAACAAATATATTTCGGTACTGTATAAGAACAGCTGATCTAACCCATTTTCTTTTACTCAATTCATGGCAAACATCACTGAATCTTATTCTTTCGACATCACATTTTATAATTAGGTACTAGCTTGTGTTATTAGTGAATATGCTGTCAAATGGGGCCCCATATCTTGGAGGTGCCTAAGGCCTACGAAAGTCTTAACCCGTTGTAACGACCACGGTTGTACACGTCAGTTAACGCCAAAATCAAATGATTCATATTATGCTCAATAGCCCACAAAACATGTACCTCTGCTTTTATTTTGAGCCCTCCATCTGAGGGGTCCGTTTTCTCATCACTTCAAGACGCCTCAGTCCTCCGTTATCCCATTTTTCTCTGACTTACTGAAACCAACCTCTCTATATAATGAATTTGAATGTGAGCGAGAACACCTTTGTTTTGAGTCAGCTTAGATATGTCTGTTTACAGTTGAAACATTCAAGATCCATTGTGAGTGGTGTTGAACGCTTCAACTGTCCTTATTGTTAATAGGACGTGTGAAGTGAGTGAGTGTTGAGTCTGCCAGGACAAATGCTACCCATCGGTTTCGTTCCCTAAGAATACCCATGAGTTTCTGATCGCTACTGAAGTTATGTTATTTTGTCGCCCCGACATCAGAGAATCTGATGTTCATAGTTTAGTTAGTCAGTTGTCTATTTAAAAAAGTCATTAATTTCCTGAATTATTCTGTCAACCAGTATAATCTCCAAGATCTAACGTCTCCCTGTGAAAAGGTCCTTGTTCGCCTCAGGCCTAAGCTCGCAGAATTGATGTTATCAACGTGTATATTCCACCCTTTCCTGGCAAGCTCAACCTCTGATTAGATTATATGAATAGACATAGGAAATTACCCTGATCAGGAACACCGGAGTTCATAATTAAGTATACGGTGATCCAAAATGGTAGAGAAGGTATGTTGTTGGTAAGATCGACCTTTCTGGCATGAATATGGAGGCCCAAGCTGCCCCGCAGGTGCACGTATATACAGTACCTCTACACGAGGGAGAATCACGCATTCGTGACTCTTCCTCAACGTAGCTCCAGGTATGTTCACGTGTGTTCCCCGCCGCCTAGTAATTCAGTTTAACTTAGTCAATTTTGTGAATATCAGTGTTCATGTTTTAACATAGTGACTTCTGTGCCAATTAAGTCGAGTAACGTAGAGATTTAGATATCGGCTGGACCGTTGCCAGACGTATGTTTTGTATAGTTGAAGTTAATTATTGACGCATTCGTGACTCTTCCTCAACGTATCTCCAGGCCAGTGTGTTGAGCTGAATACTCATCGGCTACCGTGGGTCGGTAGCCGAGTTGGACGATGCAGTTAATTCGACAGGATTAAACTGGGAAGTCCTTTTCCTGCAACTTAGGCGGCAGCTCCCTTGGCGTGTGTCGGTCTACAACCGACCCCCTGACAGCTATCTTCATTTGTTATGGAGACACTTGGGATATATACCCGGAGGCACTCCTCACAGTTACACGGGCCTAAGTATTATTGTATCTTGATTGAGGGATTAACTAACGGATGGAAATCCCAGGTTAAGCAGTGAAACCATAAATGTGGATATTACCAGGAAATATGTTATGTGAGTTGAGTACATGAAGTGAAGGAAAAGTATCATGTTCATGACGATAGAACGTGAGGTTATAATTTGATTTGGGATAATGTCAAGTGTGTCATATTATCCACTTGCAGTAACAATGGAATAATATATGTATTGATTGTTAAATGTTGTAACCAAGAATTGAAGATGTAATTTGTGACTTGTAAAAGTAAGACCTGGGGGTCCAGTGATATCTTGTGTATAATTACTGAATCTCATTTGTCAGAGGAATAATACCACAATTGTCTAATGAAGTAATAAGTATTTGGAGGTATTTAATGAGGTAATAAGTTCTTGAAGTGTTTGATGACTTAATAAGTTACTTGCGGTTCTTTTAGCCTGAGTGAATCTAAGATGCATCTTCTCCACTCACTGTGTTAATAAATATTGAATTAGAAATCTGAGTATCACCACTCTACTCCTTCTAAACATTGGTTCCCAGAAAATAATACTTACTCACGTGCCTAGACATCTACCACACTACCCAACAACTTTCCATGAGTTATGTTATATAATGAAAAGTCTGGGTGGTGGCAGCTACCCTTTGTAAGTATAAAAAGTGTTGTACAAAGAATAACATGGTTCCCCAGACTAACCCATGTATAAGAATAGACATAAAACAAAGTATACTTCAGAAAGGTAAGAACATTGAAACTAAGAATAAATGTATATGTAAAGAATGGAAGAAGAATAAGTATATAAAACAGGGTACTCATTGGAAGAATGCTACACAGAACAAATAAGTATACGAGTAAATAGAATACTAACAGAAAAGAGTAGCTGGATGGTAAATTATTGAAAAGAGAAAACCCGGCCCGTTACAAATGGTGACAGCTAGTGGGATTATTTTCAATTGAGAACCAATTTGAAGGAATGAGGTGTGATACTTGGTGAATTTGTATTCTCAGAATACAGTACTGTATACAGTAATGTATAAGTTTTGTCATCAGTAATGAGTACAAATAATTGTGTGATTTAGAGTACAAACCTTTGTGTCAAGTACATTACTGTAGTTGTAACTGCAAAGTTTTAAGAGTTAGGTAAGAACTAACAATTGATTTAGTTTCACCACTTTACTTTTGTGAAAGATATAATTTTTTTTGTCAGTGAGGTAATGCACCAATTTTTTTTTTTTTTTTTTAAATAAGCTACCTAACTGATCTTTGTGAGTTTTTATTGTGTGAAATTTCAGGAAAGTGGTAATTGCACATTAGTGTAATTTTTTTTTATTTTTTGACCAGTGTATTAATCTTTAGATATTTACAGACATTGAGTGGGCAGTACACTGTACATCTGCCATGTTGAGAGTGTGATGAACTGGGTTCATCTCTTGAGTGTCACCAGAAATGTCATGTGTACAAAGGTGTGTCAATCCAATGTTTTATTTTTAGCTGTGACATTTATTGGAAGTATTGTGATTTCAATTTAAAGTGTTCAGATTCTCACTTGAAGTATTTTTCTAACTTTTGAAATTTTTATATAACCCAAGTGAGTGTTGTATAATTTTTTTTTATATGTGTATGTTATGTTATTATTTTTTTTTCTTTTACTAGTGAACTGAATTGTGAAATAACTAGAAAGAGTTTTAGTTCTCAGTTGGAGTCAATTTGTTACCATTGAATTTATTGAGATAACACAAGTTTGGTGTTAAATTTTTCAGTGTTGTATTTTTCAACTTGTTTTTTTTTTAACGGAGAATTTTATTACATACTGCCTTACCATTTCTTACAGTGTAGACTGATATGCATTGTTGGTAAAGAGGTTATATGTATTTGAGAACTAATTCCGGTGTATTTTCAGCCACAGTATTGATTGGGTTGAGGCCTCTGTGGTGAAATGGACATCTAAGACATACAATCTCTGAAAATGGATTGCTGGAAACACCCTCTGTACATGTAAGGGCCACCAATTGTGAGTAAAGCACAGAGTAAATTGTGTAGTGTTAACACAGTGTCAAGATAATTGAAAAAGACAGTGAATTCTTGTGAGTACAGAAAATCAGCTTTGTGTTAATCATCCGTGAAAGCTACAGAGTTATATTTTCTTGAGACATTCTCGTCAAGTATCATCAAGTATTTTATTTTGAGCATTGCTATGAGTACTTTGTGAATTGAAAGTTTGTATTGACCTCTTTAGAGATACTTAATTTTCTGAGTGAGTCACCGATACTACTGCCGATTATTTATTTTGGTGAGTATCCATTTAAGAAGTATCCGAGGCATTTATGTGTCAATGTTTACCCCCTTTGCTCTGGAAGGGTGTTAATTGAATTTATCTTTGGTGGGGTTGTTTTGTAGAAGATTTGTTGTGACATCAGCGCACGATGATCACAGTAGTTGTGAATGAGTTACAACTTATGTGTGAGTTCCGAGAACTTGCCAAAGCCATGGAGGCCAGCATTCATCGGCGGGGAACGCCGAAGGCTCGGAGGGGTAGTGAGAAAATCAAGTTGAGATTTTCCATCGGGATCAGAACCTGATGAAAGGAAAACTGCCGGCGAGGCTGAGGAAGCTAGTTGTTATCATGGGATCATGGGTACTAGACTTCGGGTGAGAAAGGGGGAAATCAGTGATTTGAATAGATCTTTTGTTAAGTATGCTTAGACTTACCCAACTTAGATAAATTAGTAGAGAGAGTGGCAAGTAATGAATAGTATTCTACCTTAGACTTGAAAGCCACATATTATTAAAGAAATACTTAACGAAAAAAGTCGAGACCTAACCACATTTAGTGATGGAATATAATTAATGAAGGTTTACACGCTTATCTTTTGGGTTTTTTCAACCAGTCCCGTTATTCTTTTTATTTTTTACCAGAGAAGTAAACCAAGTAGTAGCCCCTTTTTGCAGCGAAGAACCGAGTTGAATGTAACTACCCTGATAATGTCACAGTGTGGACTAATGATTTTTCAACCTTGTCAGACAGGTTAGCTAGAGTATTGAGAAAGTCCTTCCAGTGTTTCCCCTTTCATACAATTGCCAGTGGGAAGGTGTAGTTGTGCAGTTTTGATTGGTACAGGCAGTGCAGTTAATTTCTTTAAGTTTTGTTAGTACTTTAGGCATAGGGCCCCTTAGGCCTTGTAAGTACCAAATACGAAGATGTTACCGGAGATGAGCTGAATGTGAAAAGCACTGTAGTAGTAAAAGTAAATGCTACCACCTGATGATTCTGCCATCAAGGACATCTACATCTTGTTGGGATGTGTTGATGATGAACACCAACTGTGGGTTTTGCCATTCAAGTTTGGCCAGCGTGAGACCCTGTTGAGGAGGGATTGTCAGTATGTACCATGGGCAAGAGGAATGAGTAGATGTGTCTTACTGCAGTGAGAACATCGTTTGGTGTGAGTGATCAAGTTTGCTTGGAGGTCCTATCTGCAGTAGGCCTGGGTTAATGTAGGAGGTAGTTGGGCTGGACTTTAGTCACGGCTAGGCGTGTACAAGAGTACATGGACCTAGTGCAGTTTAAGACGCATGCATGGTGAAGTAATTGCTAGGCAGGTACAAGAGTACATGGGCCTAGTGCAGTTTAAGAAGCTTGCATTGCAAAGTAACAGAAGGGCACTGAGGTTTTGGGGGGTTTCATGGGGACCGGGTCGCTGGCATTAAGGTCTATTTGAGTCCATACTCTGGCCATTCAGATCTTGCCTCGTCCCGCGAGTGGAGAATGATTCTTTCGTGATAAGGTCAACCCGAATACTTCAGTGGCTGGATGGGGTCAGTCTATCTACTCTCAGCTTGAGATCTCAATTGTTGAATTTTGAAGCTTGGGTCCAGTGTCATACATATCTGACCAATCGCCTAGATGGAAACTACCTGTCATCCTAGTGGATGTTGTAGTTAAAAGTGTTATACATATCTGATCAATTGCCAAGATGGAAACTACCTGTCGTCCTGGTGGATGGTGCAGTTAAAAGTGTACAAAAACTGTAATTGAGGCCGGCCTGTTATTTTTATTATTATGTTCTGTAATATTGATGTATGATTATGTTCTTCTGTGTGCCATAACAAGTGGTGCTGTGTTCATTTTATCTGCCCATGGTTGGGAGTTTTTGTGATTATTCTTTTGAGTTGCAAAACTTTATGTATGTGAAAATTATGTAACCATGTGTGTTGCCTGTATCGATGACCATTACCCCAGTATTGCAAGATAGTGTGTTTTGAAAATTATGTATTTACTGTGAATGTTTTGTTGACTATACCGCATAATATTGAATCTTTGGGAGGGGAA